>OZ004603.1:37792215-38106679 GCA_963924605.1 Malthinus seriepunctatus
AACTTGTTGCTTAGTTACTAATTATCAAACGCGTAAGCATTTGCACCCAAAATTTTGAAATAAAAATTCTTTTTTCATGATTTTGAAAATTGAGTTCACAAGAAGTGGTTTAAAAAGATGATGAGGCAAATGCACACTTTTTAACAATATAAACTTTGATCTTTAGGGTATTAAGAAATCAATAAAAAAAATTTCATCAAAATTCGTTCAAGGCGTGGGTACTTCGCAGTTTATGCTCTTTTCAGTCTAATATGACTCCACTATTAATTTACAATGAAGCACTACTTTTATACCTAAAGCAACTGCTTGATTTTCAACTTTTAATTTAATAAAAAATTTATTACAAAGTTACTTCTAATTTTATCACTGAAATCATTTTTGGTGATCACTTTTATCTTGCTCACTATGAGCATCTCCTAAACGGGAAGAGCTACGAGGTCGGTTAAATTAGAAAAAAAGTTGCACAATTTTATGTTCTATAAAAATTAAAAAAGAAAATTGCGATACTTAATTTCAAATCTAAATTTCAAATTCAAATCTTATTACCTAATTAATATTTTTATATCGACTAAAACTGATATTTAAGTTTAAATATAAAATGACTCATAATCATTATGAAGGTAAGTCCATATATCTTGTTTTTAATTGTTTCATTTATACAAAGTATCGAGTTGAAACGTAAATCAAAAATTTATAACCCTTTCTACTACAAACGTTTTTAAACCCTACAGTATACTTGATCACGCAATTTTAGTTACAATGTTAGGGATGTGCTAAAAACCGTCTAATTTTGTTTAAATTATACCTTTTAAATTTGCCCTATTATCTGACCCTTTTACTTATACTGTTACCATCGGATGTAATATGTAAACTTACAATTCCGTGTAAAAAAACTCAAAGTTACAAAAGTTCGAAAAATGCATTGAAGCTCCAACCCTACTATTAATTGATAATGATTAGTGAGCCGTTAGAACCAATCAAATGCTCTACAGCTCAGGAATTTAACCAATCTCCGCTGGATGAATATTATACATAGAGCACGTCGATTTGGGCGGTGTATGGGCTCAACTTGCGCACATAACTATAGTAGAGATGTGGCCCTAAAATTTCGGAGAAACCGTTCTGAAGATTATGGATTAGAAATTATTTAAAAAAAAATTTATAGACACAGACACTAGTAAAAATCAGATATGTTTAATAACAATTGTGTTTACCAACAAACCAACATGGTAGTTCTTCTTCTTGGTAGTTACACGATGTAAGGGTATAAGTATATAAGATTTTTCAGGAGGAAATGCAGATATTTTGGTAGATTATAGCATCGATTATTCTGAGTGAAAAGTTGCATATGAACATGTGTGTCCTATTTAGTGGAGTAAAAATAAGGTGAAGAATGAAAACTAGTAAGAAATATTATGATTGAATAATATGGTAAATATTGGACTTCCAACTCGTGCGACTTCCGTCGGAAAAGTGCATTTTAAAGTGCATTTACCCATTTTCTATAACGTTTTATTAAATTTCTGAACTTCTAAACATTGGATTGTAATAAAAAAATGTTCGATTATGCGAAATCAATTCTAAACCAAAAAAGTATAATTAGGTTCAGTAGATTCCGCAAAAATAACTCTGTAGCAGCAAATGCGGGCTAAAAATTGTTTTGTTCATACAGCATTGCAAAAAGATAAAACAAAACTTTTTTTGTTCATGGCAAAGAAAAGTATCTAGATACTTGATGAGTTAATTAGCCTTGCCAAAGTTGAGATCTTCAAGTAGAGCCAATTGGTTTCAATCAACCAAAAAGTGCATAGAAAATCAAAACTCGTAAGAATTGTCATTTAATACGATCGTGAAGAAAATAATTTTCTTTTAAAAACATTCAGTTTTGAACGTACTATTTGCTGAATAAAAATCGCAAAGGAAAATTGTAAGAAATAAAAAGTAGGCTTAGAAATTTACTAAAAGAATAGGGTGGAGCCACAAAAATGTTTGCAATTGAGAATGTTGTTTTCTTTATCTCTCATCAATAAGTTACTAAGTGTATCTCTATGGCAGTGCTGATACCGATTATTCGACGTCAGTTGTGGAAGAACCAATCAAGTACTCGTATTTTAAATATAGCCAATTTGCTCCAACTTGTAACTTTGTGGCGAGTCAATAGAATACAATAAATTCATTAAAAATTTACAAAATTTTCAAGTCGTATTAGGTTTATCCACGTATAGTTTAGTTTCAGTTTTACAGTGTTCTCGGTAAGTGCGTTCGTCGAAATTGTGAATTTACAAGAGAAATTGATAATTAAACAGGTATTCTTAGTACTTATTTACTTAATACTGAAATTAAAATAATTAAGGGAGAAGAAGGAATAATCACGAATCAAAGTTTGTTGGATTTTCCTTTGAAGATTTTAAAAATGCAGTGGGATTATTAGCTCCCAATTCGTTCAAAAATAAAATTATATTAACGATGTTGCAATTGCTTATGTTATGTGAAATTGTAGCAGCTAGTTGCCAGTTTTTTTTTATTGAACGCGATATTTTCGAAATTATTGAGAATTTGCAGCCGACATTGACACTTGGATCTATGCAGGTAAATCTTATATTCTAAAGAAAGCTCTTACAAACATTTTTAAAGTCCCTTGCGAGTTTTCGGGCGAGAAATAGGCGCTTCTCGTCTCGCATTCTCGCTTTGCAAAAATTTGCATTTTTACCAGACTCGCGTAAAGCTCCTAGAGAGCTTTACTTGCGAGATTTCTCGCGAGAAATGAGCGTTTCTCGCCTCACATCTCGTAATTTTGCCTGACTCGCGTTTAGCTCCCAGAGCTTCACATGCGAGTTTTCTGACCAGTAATGAACGTTTTTCGTCTCTCATTTTCGCCTTGCAAAAAATATTTTTTTTCACAATACACGCTTGAAGCTTCTATAGAGGTTCACTTGCGAGTTTTTTCGTAAGAAATGAGCGGTACTCGCCTCGCATCTCGCGCGACTCGCGAATATGCAGGCGAGAAAGGAATGTTTCTGGCTTCGCATTCTCCCCTTGCAAAAATTTGCATTTTTACGAGACTCTCGTGAAGCTCCTGTAGAGTTTCACTTCGCGAGAAATGAGCGTTTCTCGCCTCGCAATTTTGCGCGACTCGCGTGAAGCTCCCAGAGCTTCACTTGCGAGTTTTCTGTCGAGTTATGAACGTTTCTCGTCTTAGAGCTTCACTTCACTTCACTTTCTTGGCAATAACAAGGTCGACAAAACATTTTTGTCTTTTTTAGGGCTTCAGCTGCGAAATTTCTCGCGAGAAATGAGCCATTATCTCCTCGCGTCTCTCAATTTTTTGCAACTCAAAAGTGCGTAATTAGAGCTCTCTAAGTCTCTCTAAGAGCTTCACTTGCGAGTTTTCGGGCGAGAAGTAAGCGTTTCTCGTCTCGAATTCTCGCCTTGCAAAAATTTGCATTTTACGAGACTCGCGAGAAGCTCCTAAAGAGCTTCAATTGCGAGATTTCTCGCGAATTATGAGCGGTTCTCGTCTCGCATTATCTCCTCGCAAAAAAATTACATTTTTACAAAACTCGCTTGAAGCTCCTATAGAGCTTCACTTCACTTCACTTTCTTGGCAATAACAAGGTCGACAAAACATTTTTGTCATTTTTAGGGCTTCAGTTGCGAAATTTCTCGCGAGAAATGAGCCATTACTGCCTCGCGTCTCACAATTTTTTGCGACTCAAAAGTGCGAGATTAGAGCGCTCTAAGTATCTCTAAGAGCGTCACTTGCGAGATTTCTCGCGAGAAATGAGCCAATGAACGTTTCTCGTCTTGCATTTCGCAATTTTTGAAATGAGCGCTTTTTGCTTCGTATCTCGCAATTTTTCGCGACTCGCGTGAACCTCCCAGAGCTTCACTTGCGAGTTTTCTGACCAGTAATGAGCGTTTCTCGTCTCGAATTCTCGCCTTGCAAAAAAATGTTTTTTTCACAAGACACGCTTGAAGCTTCTATAGAGGTTCACTTGCGAGTTTTTTCGTAAGAAATGAGCGGTTCTCGCCTCGCATCTCGCGCGACTCGCGAATATTCAGGCGAGAAAGGAGTGTTTCTGGCTTCGCATTCTCGCCTTGCAAAAATTTGCATTTTTACGAGACTCTCGTGAAGCTCCTGTAGAGCTTCACTTCGCGAGAAATGAGCGTTTCTCGCCTCGCAATTTTGCGCGACTCTCGTGAAGCTCCCAGAGCTTCACTTGCGAGTTTTCTGTTGAGTTATGAACGTTTCTCGTCTTAGAGCTTCACTTCACTTCACTTTCTTGGCAATAACAAGGTCGACAAAACATTTTTGTCATTTTTAGGGCTTCAGCTGCGAAATTTCTCGCGAGAAATGAGCCATTATCTCCTCGCGTCTCACAATTTTTTGCAACTCAAAAGTGCGAGATTAGAGCTATTTAAGTCTCTCTAAGAGCTTCACTCGCGAGTTTTCGGGCGACAAATAAGCGTTGCTCGTCTCGCATTCTCGCCTTGCAAAAATTTGCATTTTACGAGACTCGCGAGAAGCTCCTAAAGAGCTTCACTTGCGAGATTATGAGCGGTTCTCGTCTCGCATTATCGCCTATACTTTATTCAAGGAGACGAGATAGTGAATGTAAACAAACAACCCGCGTGTTGTGCACGTGAACACTTCTGTTTAGCGCTGTGATTGGCTCTAACGTATAAACTTATTTTAAGCTTGTTGCATGGTTACCTAACTGCGTTGATGCGGATAACTCATATTATAGTGGCAATTAGAGCTGGGACGATTACAGGAAAAATGTAATCGATTATAAATAAATAAATGATTGAGACAACTTTAACTAAAGGAGCTTTTAGGGAATTATTATGAAACCGGCTGTTATTAATAATTTTTGAAAAATTTACACCGTATTTAATTTAAGTTTACGTAAAACCGCGCTCGTGAGAACTTGCACGTGCACGTGAACATCGCATGCAACACTATCTCGTCTCCTTGAATTTAGTATAGCAAAAAATTACATTTTTACAAAACTCGCGTGAAGCTCCTTATAGAGCTTCACTTCACTTCACTTTCTTGGCAATAACAAGGTCGACAAAACATTTTTGTCATTTTTAGGGCTTCAGCTGCGAAATTACTCGCGAGAAATGAGCCATTATCTCCTCGCGTCTCTCAATTTTTTGCGACTCAAAAGTGCAAGATTAGACCTCTCTAAGCCTCTCTAAGAGCTTCACTTGCGAGATTTCTCGCGAGAAATGAGCCATTGAGCGTTTCTCGTCTTGCATTTCGCAATTTTTGCGATGCGAGATTGTGAGATTCTCGCAATCTTGCGAGACTCGCGTGAAGTTTCTACAGCTTCTCTTACGAAATTTCTCGCGTGAAATGAGCATTTCTTGCTTCGTATCTCGCAATTTTTCGCGACTCGCGTGAACCTCCCAGAGCTTCACTTGTGAGTTTTCTGACCAGTAATGAGCGTTTCTCGTCTCGAATTCTCGCCTTGCAAAAAATTGTTTTTTTACAAGACACGCTTGCGTGTTTTCTCGTGAGAAATGAGCGTTTCTCGCCTCGCATGTCGCAATTTTGCGCGAGTAATGAGTAATGGCGAGTAATGAGTGTTTCTCGTCTCGCATTCTCGTCTTGCAAAAATTTTCTTTTTTACGAGACTTGCGGGAAGCTCCTATAGGGCTTTACTTAAATGAGCGTTTCTCGCCTCGCATGTCGCAATTTTTCGTGACTCGCGTGAAGCTCCCAGATCTTCACTTGCGAGTTTTCTGACGAGTAATAAGCGTTTCTCGTCTCGAATTCTCGCCTTGCAAAAATTTGAATTTATACAAGACTCGCGTGAAGCTCCTATAGAGCTTCACTTGTGAGTTTTCTCGTGAGAAATGAGCGTTTCTCGCCTCGCATGTCCTAATTTTTTGTGAGGCGAGATTCTTGCAATTTTGCGAGACTCGCGTGTAGCCCTAGCCATTGTGTATAAACTCTATGAAGAATAACGGCTTACTATAAATTAAATGATACTTTTTATAACAGGTTGTAAAACAGTTTCCAACGCAGTTTATAATTCTGACTGCTATTCAAACCATTTCAAAATTTTGAAAAAAACCACATTGCGGGTCAGCAAGAAGTGCGTTTTACTGCGTGTGGATTAATTGACATGACTCTAACAATGACTCTTGACAACCACTCTAATAGTTGTAAATATCTATTAATATCTTTCATTTCAATTTTTCACAATCAGTGAAAAAACTTCAATTGAACTCGGTGTAATTGTAAATTAAAAATGCAAAGGAAATTGTTTTTACCCAACATCCTTCCTTTTTTTTTAATTACACCAAGTTCAATTAAACTTTTCTCACAAACTAAGCTCGTATTTCCTATAAGAACTTGTTATTGCCTTCGTCGAACCTTTCCCTATCAGTAAGTATTACTGTTAGTGATATCAAGCGTATATTATAGCCGCTAACGTCTATAAGCGAATATTGAACTACTTGAATTTTACCGCAAAGAGACACTTTTATTTTCTTTTCCAGAATTTCACAATCACAATATAAACCAAACTTTTTCTAATTTAAAAGTTAGATATACTGACCCTTCTAATTATTCATAGAATAACCGAATGACCCACTGATAAAAATGCATTTTAAGTACATTTTCGTGATAAACGTGATAAACTAAACATGATAAGCATTGGGGTTGTAAAGAGGTGTACATTTTTGATGAAATACGTATTACTCTATACTTATAAAACGAATGAAAAATTCATTAACCAACAATTGAAATCTGCGTATTGTAATAGAGGGTCAAAATGAGCACTATTAATTGGTACAACATGGCAAATAATAAATTAAGTGGTGTTGCGACAACGGTTTTTCGCCATGCGAATTCAACATTAGAGATCATACTTTTGCAATTTTTTACGCCCTTAATTATTTTACCCAAAAATGCTTCTAATAAAAGTTGTAGGGCATATAAAGTCAATAAACGAAATTAATTTTGCATGCATTGTAAGAGCAGAAATTGAAAGTCGAAAATACTTTAAAATAGTCTTAATTTTCCAGAGATATTAGGGACAATCCCTACTATAGTTGTGTACTCGAGCTGGGCCATGCTCCGCCCATATTTTTTATAATCCATATTTTTTTTATAGTTTTAATTCAGCTTGGCATTGGTTAAATTCCAGAATTGTGGAAAATTTCATTGGTTCTCACGTTGTCGTATAGGGTTCAAATCAATAGTAGCTTGAAGGTTGAACTATTAGAATTTATCGGACTTTGTGAAGCTTTCACTAATTTTACATCGAATTATACATTTACACATTACAACAGGTGATAACAGAATGAGTCAAGTGGTCAGATAATACGGCATAAAAGTATTAAAAGGTATAATTTAAGCAAAATGTGCTATATTAAACTTTTCAGTACAACCCTAATATTATAGCCAACTAGATTTGCGTGATAAAGTAATGTAGGGGTTATAAAGGTTTGTAAATTTTTAATTAAATTGTATGTACCTACTCGTTACGATAAATAAAAAAATTATATGAACAGGAAATAAAATTCAGTTTAAACTTCATAAGAAGACATTTTTACCAGGTGATTAAGGATGTCATTTGACGTTTGTAAATTTAAATTTAAATTTGAGGTTAAGTTATTTTTGTGTTGAATTGTTAATACAATGTCAAAATTTGACATTTCAATAACGTTGCCATAAATAAGGATTATAAATCTAATTCTCGGATTAAAATAAAAATTCGACTATATGCAATTTGATGTACTAAGTGTAATAGGTTTTTGAAATCAGTGGAGAATCCAAAAATGATTAAATATTTACGGTGTTCCATTTAGAAAAATCGTTGATTAAGTCAGAAATAGATCACCGTGTATAAATTATTTTAGTGCCAAAAAATTTTGTATAGCGTATTCCATTCCTTTCGGACAACTTGTATGTAGTGAGTTCTTGAGCTTGGACTCTTCTGTTATGAGAAATAAGAAATTAGAAATATATTGCATGCCAAAGTCGTTTATTTTGAAATTTTTTTGACAATTCAATTCATACGTCAAGTGTCATAAATCAGCCAATCAAGTGATAGTATTCGTTGATTCTCAACCAATGGATGTGAACTGTATCGAAAATTGCACGTGTATAAATTGTCGACAATTCCACTAGTGGTTATTTCGACAATTTTGGACAGTCATATAGAACAGTTAAATATGACAGTTTGTAATCAAGCGGATTTCTTTCCTCTAATTTTGAGGGCAGTTTTTAAGGTTATTACAGTTGTGAAATAGAAATTTTATATAAATTTTAGATTCTAAATAATTTACACACAAGGCAGATGTCGAAAAAAATTTAATATTAATTTAATATATATTATTTATTTAACATTATAACACTAATGGGGGTTTGCACCGTTTATATATTTACTGACAGATAGTTTATGCACATAAGTTGTAAAAATATAATTTATTTGTCACTTAAACTAAAATCGGTGCAAAAGGTCATAAGTAGAAGGTAATTTTAAATTTTGTTCCCAAGGTTCCCATTTTTCCAGAGGGTATTTGGAGTTGCAAACAGTCGACCAGCCCTAATCTTAGCGCCTCTTTTTAAAATAAATTTGTAGTATAATCTGAAATAATTATTTACTTTGATAAACTGCGATAGTAATTACCTGATAAATTTGTAGTATATAAGAAGAACGTTTTACCTTACAGGACACATATCCAAATTACTTGTATTAGGTATTAACCATTTGCTTTCAGTTAATTTCTGAGCACCGCCTTGAGCGGTTTTCGAAAAAATAGGATTATATTATTAATGACACTTTTCTCAACAGTTTTATTGATATCTTCCTCATTATTATCCCCAAATCTCATTTTTACAAACATTTTTACTACGACCTTACGTATTTAAAGCGATTTTGACGTTTGACGAAAAATAAATAACAAAATATTTTTTGAAAATAAAGTCAATGGTCACTTAATTTATTTACAATAATTTTTATTCATTGAATTGTCTTTCGAATACCACTCGTTCTCGAAGTTATGTAGACAATTTTTACGTCTATATCACTCGTGTTGATTAAGCTTGATAATATCACTCGTGCTACGCACTCGTGTTATTAATATTCAAGCATAATAAACACTCGTGATATAGACTTAAAATTGTCGACATAACTTCGAGCACTAGTGGTATTATATATGACAATTCTATATTGTACTCAGCATATTATCTTCGATAAAAAATAATCCGAGAACACTTCTGCGCTGAAGTTTTCATATGTTTATCTGTAGATGGTTATTGATTACTCGGCGACACTCGAAGGATTAGCCAATCAAATACTGCATTACTACACAGTATACGAGTACATAGTACATACCTTTAGAATTTAACCAATCACGACCAAATAGTAGCTGTAGGTTCAGTTTAACCTGCAATTAAGGGGAATGCCCTTCAAATTTGTGAATTATAAATAAATTCTATTAATTAAGCTTCTTTCTCGCGTCATTATCTTATTCTTGCTCCTGCTTTAGGTCTTCTTCCTATTCTATACGTTCTAGTAGAGATTTTGTTCATCTAAACAATCTTAATTCGATGTTTAATATGAAAAACGTTAAAAAATATAAGATATTTTTGTTTAAACTTTACGGTTTTTTTCACATCATAGTTTAACATGTTTAGAAGTGAAATACAACCTTTAATTATCTCAAAATTAGGGAATTTTGCAGTTATGGCAGGATTGGATAGGGTGTACGATATGTGCAAATAACTTTTGATGAGTATAGACTAAAATTTTTTTACATAGTTAGTATTTTCCCAGACGAAGCCGGGTTCATTAGTTAGCTATAGTCTGGTTGCCAATCTATTAAAATCAGCATGACCTGGAAATGTTTGCGTAGTTAGATTTTTTGACTGATTCTGACTCGGTTTTTTCCGCTGATCACGAATCTTACGAGTGCCACTTTGGCATCCTTGGGCAAACGCCTTCATCGAGGAAGAATGGCGACAATGAACGTTTTTTTGGTAATATTTCATTAACCGTTGCGCTTATAAATTTTATTCTAAAATAAAATAAAGATCATAAAATTCTACACAAAAAGGCATCTTTCATAATTATGTTTCGTAAGTTTAATGGTTTTTTTCACAATGTGAGAAATTAAAGTCTGCATTTAATTATTTTTTTGCTAATTCAACTTAAATTTCGCGCTGCCTACAAAGTTTATATTTTTCTTGTGTTCTTTGTAAGCCAAGCACCTGAATGTTCTTTGACTCAACAATAATCAGTTCTTTTAAAACCAAGCTATCTTTGTGGAAAGAATGAGCAAAGACAACTTCAAAAGACAACATCTGAGTGATTCTGCTATTATTGGCTATTGACTGTTATTTGTCGAATCTTTAGGTAATAGATGCTGGACTTATTATAAATATTTTATTTATTTAAAAGTTTTATAATATTTATCAATATTGCACATGCACATTTGTGCTACAAGAAAGTTTAATAAAAATTGTAGATGTGTAGCTTGTGTACTTGTAGTCGAATGAAAATATTTGTCAATCAATCTAATGTGAACTGCAGAAGTATAGTGCTGGTTTTGAGACTCAACATTGTCAATAAACTTTAACAGAATTCAAGTTTTGTGTTTCTTCTACTACTTTAAACTTCTTAAAAATGTCGTGGTGGAGAAAGAAAATTGAAGAATCTACAAAATTCAAAAAAATACACAAATCACAAATGATAGAAATCCACTGGTATGTAGTGTGACTCCAAGAAAGTCGTAAATAAGGACATTACTATAAAAATAGCAAATCAATACACTTCCAAAAGAGCTTGATTCCCAATGCATTAGAAATTCAATGATACCATAATTCGAAAGCGCTGCTAATGGTCAAACTACGTGTCTTAAATCAACGAGACGAGTCATAATTCTCCCTATAGCAACACTTTCAGATAATCGTATTTTTGGATTTTCGGATTCTTAAATTACAGAAAAAATAAATCTTGAAATCTACACTGAAATACCTAAATATGGAGTCCAAAAATACGATGTGTCCAACTTTTTGAGTATTAAATTCACCTTATAGTTTGAGAAGATGAAATTTTATACTTACATTCACTAATGTTGGGGGGTTCATATCAATTAAACCCCAAGCTGTGAAGCGAATCTCCTGTTGACCTTGTTGGATCATCAAGAGAGTTGCTTTTTTCAATTTTAGATAGTGCTTAGAGTACCAATTGGAATTATACATTGCAGTTGAAACAGATGTTACCTTAAAATATTTAAAAATTGGAATAGTTTTATTTAATAAAATTTTTAGTAGGTACCTCTTCCGACAAAGTAGCTAAAGGAATACAATAGAAAGAAAGCTGTGATATTGAAAGAACCATCGCTATTCCATATTGAAGTTTCAGTTCTATATTTGTACTAAAACGGAATTAATATTTTAATAAAATAGAGTTTAATTTAAGATTACTGATTTATACCTTTCACATGCTGCATAATAAAATGTACAAATCATTGGAGCCGAAGTTATGTATTGAACCATAAAAATTGAAGAGTAATAATCTTGGAACTCATTTATGAAACTGAAATGTAAATATTAGATACGAATCAAGTACTGGCAAATAAACGCTAAGAGGGTATAAAAGAATTTTTTTTTACTATTAGCCTAAAATGCTATCATTATTGACTCCTTGTTAAACAGAGAAATTAAATTTTGCAACCTAGGTAAATAATAAAATATTTCAATAATCAAAACTGTTTTTGATTATAATAAAAATTATATTTTATAATATTTTATAATAAAATTTTTATTATAAATAATAAAAATATTTATTAATAAAATATTATTTACCTAGGTAAAAAATGAAAACTGTTTTGATGATTTTTTAACGATATTTTTATGAAGATCGATATTACTAGTAGTAAAAAAAATACTATACGTATAAACTACGATTGAGAATACTATTATAACCCTCGCGCAGTGTATATCCTTCGGCGTTTTGAGCCTCAGGATATAATACTTATAGTAAAGTTAATTTATCTATTCTAAACTTTATCCTAATATTTGATGAGAAAGTGCGTTTATCAAATTTATAAAGTTCTACCTACCTACATAAAAATCTGTGGTGATCGACGTAAACTTTTAATTGAGAAAAGAAATTGTTAAGGTCTTGCTCTGATTCGATATCCTCTACATTCATTCTTTCTAAATGATCACACAAAATCTTAAATTGAAGTACTGCTTCAAAACAAATTCCTATAAATAGGCCGTCTAAACAAAAAGCAAAAGCACCACAAAAGAAAAAGCATATTGAATTTGCCGGAAATGCGACTTTATACAATTTTGTATATTCGTTCATACTCCAGATTCCAAATGTCATTTTCTTATTAGCAACTATATATGTCGAAAGTAAACATAACACCCAGAAGAAGCAGGTAGAACAACCAAACAACTTCTGTAGCGTTATCACCGTTGATGAAATTTTATTAACTTTAGTCTTGGTATCATTTGTAGTTTCGTTGCTGTTCCAAAAATTCTCACGAAGCTGAATTAAATTTAAAATTTTGTGATTATTAAACGTGATAATTACTATTTTTAAAAATATCTAGAAATGTAAAGTATTCTCTAAATTAAACAGATTCATTAATTAACGTTTTACCTGTCCAACTCCAAAAACAAGTTGTGCATTATCAATTATTTCAAAAATTCTACTTTCACAATAAAAAAATTGCATAAATCCAACAATAAGCACAAAAATGAATAATAACAATATCCCTGTTTTAAACAAAATATTTTTTACAGAATTAGGAACCAAATATCCCATTTTATTTAAAACTAATAAAGGCCCATTGATCAATTCTTCCTCCATTTTTAAACTTCAAACTTTAAAAGATTTGTGGATAAGAGCAACACGCACTGACACCTCTTTCAGAATTAACTGAAAACTGAACTATGTTATAGACAGAACGAACATAGATTTTCGAATGATATTGTGACGTATTTACAAATAATAAAATACAATTCGCTTTGGCTAGAAAAAGATAGAACATACTTAGAATGTCTAGGATTTGTTCAGCTATCACTTTTCAAAGCTACATGCGTGGTACTTACATCATACGTGGAGGTGAGACAATATTCAATATCTCCTGAATAAATCACCAATAGTGTATTTTCAACTTAATAGTACATCAATTACATACTTTACAATTCAGTTTATACAACATTGTAAAATCCAATTAATGACCTAATAATATCATAACAAGGGACAAGAAATAAATACAGTGCAATAAAATCAATATGAATTGCATTCTAATTTCGTTTTCAGTTATTAATTTTATAATTAAATTTATTCACAGTACATTAACCCCACTAAAGAAGCCCTTGACACACTACTCTAATTCTTAAAAGCGTCAACGTTTTTGAGTCTGCTCTAGGTACCTTGCGTTTCCAAAAACGGACTCCAGCTTATAGGGGTCCAGTTTGTAACTTTAGATAAATAAAATCTTATATAAAATTAAATGAGACGATATTTTCTACAATTTTAGCAAAAAAAAGTTGTTATTTCCAAACAGCAAAAAGGCTGATGGCGTCTTCGTGATTTTTTTTTAAATTGCACCACAAACAATATTTTTAGTCTCATATGATAGAGAATTTTTTTCTCTTTTCAATAAAGTAAAGCATATTCGTAGGGTTCAATAAGAAAGTTTTATAGAAAAATTGAAAAAAACTAAATCTACATTATTTTTTATCAAGCAAGCAGATTGTTCAAAAATAGAAATGATTTTCAGTTGTTTAACCTTCCAGTACTAACATGCCATTCTATAACATCCATACTAACGCCGGTCACACAGACCGCGCTTAGTTTTAATTTTTTTTAACGTATTTTTTACAACTTTTTTATTGCAAATAGAAATTATTTCAAATATTTAGTAATTTTTCTGGATACTAATTATAATTTTAGCAAAAAAAATTCATTTTAATAACCAAAATTCACTTTTATAAAAATAAACAAAAATAAAAAGATGCATAAATTAAATAAGCGATTTCAAAGGAATTAAACAAAATTTTTTAATAACTATACTTCAATCTCACAATTAGAGATAGTGACTCATCCTAATATGTGTTCACAAAATTTAGCTAGCTATAGCGCGGCTTCTATTGAGATAGATGCAGAAAACACGTGCCGCTTTAATAGAATAACGTACTTTACTATAATTTGACAGAAGCTGACAGAAGCTTAGTAGTAGAAGTGGATCCGAGTACGAACGATTGTTCATAATGCTGTACCGAAAAATCTCGATGTAATCTCGTCTTTATTCTATAAATGACATAACTGTCTACATTTGTGAAACTGAACTATAGTAATATTATAAACAAACCTAG
Organism: Malthinus seriepunctatus; assembly: GCA_963924605.1. Lineage (NCBI taxonomy): Eukaryota > Metazoa > Arthropoda > Insecta > Coleoptera > Cantharidae > Malthinus > Malthinus seriepunctatus. Next base: position 37,806,581 of record OZ004603.1, read on the forward strand.
GAACAACACTTCTAAAAAGGTAAAAATATTTTTTTCATCTTCAACAATAGCTGAAATATTTTGGATAGAACATTTGTCGCATTTTACATGTTAGAACATATAGAGCATGTTACCGCATGCACCAAAAAGAGCTACTAAATAATTGAAGTAAATGCAAAAATCTCTTCTTTTCTTTTTGTTAACTTATTTCTATTCAAGACAAGTGGAAAAAAAGAATTTTTAACTAAAAAATTTTAAAAATTTTGAATAAATATTGAAAATTTTGAGTTACTGTTTTACTAACGTCGGTCTCTCAGACCGAATTCAATTATTATAATTGAACCATTACAAACTTATGCTTGCAAACTTCAAAAAAATGTGTGAGGGCATTTAGTTTAAAGGTACTGATTAGCTCCCAACCGTAGCAATTCGTATTTCAAAGATATTAATAAAAATAAAACTTGTCGGTCTGTGAGACCGACTGTTAGTACTGGAAGGTTAACTAAACTGTGCAAGCTTCTTTACTCAAATCTAATGTTTGATTTTTTTTGCATGGAAAAAAATTTTTTTTGCATGGAGCTACATTAGTTTAAATGTTCATCCCTAATAGCTTTAGTTGTTGATGCAAATTATTAATAAATAAATAATGTTTTACGATTTTTTTCTTTTAATTTATTTTTTCTTTTATTAATTTATTCTTAACAAGCTTATCGTAGCCAATCCAGAGGCCGTGGCGCAATGAAACATTAGATTTGAGTGAAGAAGCTTACACGGTTAGCTAAACAATTGAAAATATTTGTTTTTTTGAACAATCAGCTTGCTTGATGAAAAATCATGTACATTTAGTTTTTACAATTTTTCCGAGGGGTTATCCACTCTCTGCAGTCAATGTACAAAAATTGAGCTGTCAACGGTAGTTATCTGCAGTCAATGGCAGCCATAGCATATGCAGTCATAAGCAGTCAACTGCAGTCAGTGTACAAATTTAGAACAGTGGTTGACCCCTCGAATTTTTCTTTAAAATTTTCTCATTTAACCCTATGGGTACTTTACCTTATTGAAAAGAGAACAAAATTCTCTATCATATGAGACTAAAAAATGTATATGGTGCAATTTAAGAAAAATAACTAAGACGCCATCAACATTAAGGTGTGATTTCGTTGCGACGTCCAGCGTTCGCTGCCAGACGCGCGACGGCCAGCCGTTGACGATTGGTGATTTGGTTGAAACGTCTGGCGTCTGCGTTTTGCCAGTCGCGTTAAAAGTTTTGAGGTGTAAGGTGCTATTGTTGACAAGCTTTGGAAATGAAATGCTTTTTGTGAGTTTTAGCATCAATATTAAACCAAATCAGCATCGTTTTTACAAAAAAAAATTTTTATTTGCGAAAATTTAATTTAAAAATTAATATCTTCGAAACTGCCAGTCTAAAGGTCAAACATGTGCATATTGGTGATCAGAATTTCATAATCTATCCAAATATAAAAAAAAAGTAGGGGTTGCAATTTAAAAAAATCTTCGATGACGTCACTACTCGAAAGGGGTGAGTGGTAGAAAAATGAAAATCATCGAAAAATTTAGTACTCAATTAAATAAAAGGTATCAGCTCTATGCATTAATTAATAACGGAGAATGGCAAAAATACACGTAACTCAGATTCAATTGTAGTCAATTAGTCAAATAGTAAATCTAAATTCAAATGCCATTAAGACCCCATAACAAAATGACTAGGGTCCCATATCTTTCTCTTACTTTAAAAAAATGTATGCATAATTATTAAATTTATTTAATTATTTTTTATTCAATGCAACCAGTTCATTTTAGTTGTCATGTTGCTGTCATCGATAAAAATTAGAGTAGTGGCAATTTATTGAAAGATAAAAATGAGTCATCCGATGCTTTCCAAATTGTCATTTCCGTCGCATTTTCTCTTATAGGCAACGGTTGTCAAGGCTCCTTCCTGTCTCTATATTCTAAGTCATCTGTCAACATGCAGTGCTGCATATTGATAAAAATTCCCTAGAAACAGTGCTGTTATAGACGCGTACTATTATGACGTCAAAACAGTGTTCTTATTAGGAGAAGGTTCGATATTAGGAAGGGGTCGATATTAGGCACAGTTCCCCTACTATTGTCACGCGTAGAAATATTACGCAAATTATTTAATGCAATTATTAAGTAGTACAAGAATTTAATGTACACGAGTTTACAATACGTGACTATTGTCAGGTATTGGAAGAATGTGAGATAAAGCATAAATTGTCAGTTTTAGCGATTTTAGTTGGCGCGTGCGAGAAGTTAATAAAAGGTCCCAAAGTAGGTTTTTAAGTCAGTTTATACTTGGCGGTTGATAATTGTCAGTCGGACAATTCGAGAACGCGAAACGTTTGTCGGTTTCATACTTTGTAATAATTAAGGAGCGAATATAATCATCATGTGTTGTGATTGGATTATAAACCTAATATTTGAGTAAGAGAACGTTTTTAAATAAATTAATAATTTCAGCATTGTTTATTGTCTTAATCTCGGTACACTCTGGAGAGTCTAGACTCCAGAGGTCATGACTAACCCCCAGTCGTGACACTATTAAATTTTGGGAATAAGCTATTTGAATACCAGCGAACACGAAAATCTGGTTGGCTTCCACAGCCAACTTAACAACTATGTTTATTGCCAAGCAATTATTTTCCAACAAATTAGACATTAGAAGAAGATAAAACAAGTTAATAATTGATAAAAAATTTATTTTATTTTAATATTTTAAAGTGAAAAATTTATCTGGGATATTTTGTTCTAATTACTCGCGATATTTCTTCACTCAAATTATTCCCATCTACATAACACTTCTTCAGCTTAGGCAAGTTTTCAAAAACTTTTGGATGCAAATCCCCGATGCTGTTGTTACTTAAATCAAAATAAGATACTTGATCCAAACCAACAAGTTGGGACGCACTGATAGTTTGTAATTTATTATTTGCCAAATCCAATACCAACAGCTTATTTAAACTTCTAAATGCGCCATCTTCTATAGTCTCAATGCTACTATTATTTAAAACAAGATGTTCCAAATTGGGCAAGTCGATAAAAGCGTTTTCTTTTAAAATCCCCAAAGCATTTCCACTATAATCCAAAGATGATAAGTTGGAAATAATTTTTATTTGTTCCATTGGTATAGAAGTAAACTTATTATAGCCTAAATATAAACCATAAAGTTTTTTAAGTGGTTTCAAACTGTTGGGCGAAAACGACGTTAAGACGTTATTGTTTAAATACAAAAATTTAAGAGACTCCAAACCTAGAAAGACATCATCGCTTAATTCTGTCAGTTTGTTATTATCGAGGTTAAGATAGCTGATTTTCTTCAAACCATCAAAAGCTCCAATTTCAATTTGGGTTATTTGATTGTTTTCCAAGTACAGTTGACGTAGCTGTTCCAATCCCAAAAAAGCACCAGAAGACAAACTTTCTAACTTATTCTTATCCAACTTGAGATACTCCAAGTTTGAGAGGTTTTGGAAAGCGTTTTTTGATAAAAGTTGAATTTTATTATTGGTAAAATATAAAAATTCCAACCTCGATAAGCCTTCGAAATTTTCACCCGAAATTTCAGTTATTTCGTTGTGAGATAGTTTCAAATACGTCAAACTGTCTAAACCAACAAATGATACATTTTTTAAACTTTGAATTTTATTTTGGTCTAAGTAAAGACTTAAAACAGATTTCAAATGGGCGAAACTTCCAACTGCTAATTTTTCAATTTTATTTTCAGATAAATCCAAAGATCTTACCTCTCCAAGACCTGCAAACGAGTTCTTCTTTACTTCAGTTAACCTATTGGCTCGTAAGTACAAACTATTTAATTTTTTTAAATTTTGAAAACAATAATTGGGCAAACTTGCGATTTTATTTTCGTTCAAAGTCAAAGTCTCGAGTTCTTTTAAAGGTGCAAAATTGGAACAATCGATCGATTCCAAAAGATTTGTTTGTAATTGCAAATGCTCCAAACTCACCAAATCCGCGAAAGCATTAGCATGGATAGCTTTGATTTGATTATGGTCCAACCTCAAGTCTTTCAATTGGTTTAGTCCTTTAAAAGTAGATTCTTGGATTTCAGTTATTTTGTTGTAATCGAGTCTTATTAATGTAAGATCGACGTTATCTTGAAAAATACTTTTTGAAAGGTTACTGCCATTCGGATCAAAATTTGATAACGATCGAGCTCCATCTAGTGCATCGACCTCCAATTTCGAAAGTAAATTGTCGAACAACGAAACGGAAGTCAGACTTCTGTGATTAGCGAATAAGTTTAGTGGAATTGCTTCGAGTTTGTTACCATCTAATACCACTTCTGATAACTGTGTAAGCGTAGCAAACATTCTCTCATCTAGATGGCTAATTTTGTTATTTTTTAAATCAACGATCACGAGCTGAGATAGATCTTTAAACAAGTCATACGGTAAAGAAGTCAACTGATTGTCACCTAAATTAATCAACTGTAAAGCTCTAAGGCCCTTAAACACGTTTCCATTTAGAGCCTGAATTTGATTTTTTTCCAACACAAATTCTTTGAGCACAACGAGTGGTTTAAACAAGTCAGCTGCAAATTCTCTAATTTGGTTGTCCGCCATCTCGAGTATTTCCAAGTTGACTAAATTTTCAAAAGCGTCTCTTCCGACTACCGTTAGGTTATTCGAGTCCAAATTTAACACCGCCAAAGACGTCAAATTATCAAAAACACCTTCTGGTAAATTAGACATGTTGTTTGAATGAATTTTTAATCGCATCAAGTTGGCCGTTCCGAAAAAGGCTTTAGGGTCTATTTTTGAAACTGTGCTATAGCTTATTTCGATTCCTTCCAAAGATGTTAATTTTTCGAAGGCGTATGCAGGAATTTCTGTGATGTTGTTATATGTCATATTAATAAAATTGATGTGTTTGACATTTTCGAACAGGTCAGAAGTTAAAAAATCAATATTACTATCTTGAATCCTCAACTCATCGACATTTGTAACTTGATTTTGTTCTAAACATTGCGTTATTTCGCGTTTCAGTTCTTGCGCTGAATTTATTTTTTCGCAAGCAATTGCTTGAGGTAAGCGGTAATAGCAAGTGGCTTCTTCTGATCCAACGTTAACCAATAAATGGGCCAATAGTATCCATAGCCACCTTAATTTAATATCCATTTTTTTCTAAAAATATTACACTATCAAATACAATTTAATTACAAGTTACTGAAAATTACTCACTTGCTAACAATTACCAACTTCAATTTGCAACTAATCTGTTTAAGTAGCTCGTACAATCTAAAAAACCTTCAAAATATTAATGCAGGGTCAGTCGTTAAAAAATTGAACTTTGTTGTTACCGTTAATAGATAAAACCAAAAAGTTCATCTTCTTCGCGTATTATTTGATAAAAAAATACTGAGCAATAAACTGAGGTAATTTCGCTAATTGTCAAATAAATTAATGATGTGGGAAGCTTGTACAAAGTATAAAATACCCACATTATAACTCAGGACCGCATTAAGACTCTTTGAGGACCCACAAAAATTAACAGGCCCTTTAACAATGTTCATTAGATCATTACTTATGAATTTGATGGTCTTGATAGTCCGAATCAATTAAAACCAAGAGCGGAATTTTTAAACATCCAGAGATAGCCAACACGTAAAAAAATGTAAAGCTTGAGTGACTAATGGAGAATCCGCCCCTGCAATAATTAATTTATGTCAAGTTCGGTCCCGCGTGGTCACGGTAACAAGAATACACGTTTGTTTTTGCGTTTTCTTCCACATCGTGCTCCAGGAAGCACGTCAGACAAAATTAAATTTTTTTAAACAAGTGAGCTCATTATTACAAGAATTGGCATTAACACTTGAAAAAATGCTATTTTTAAGTAAAATATGATTAGAAATTATTATTAATAAAAGTTACAGGTACTGTTGTAATAAACAAATTATCTTAATAATTTATAACTAGTTATAAAATTATTCTCCACCCTCGTTTAGGTATTATAGTGAAGAAAATGCTATGTTTAATTGTTTAGGTCAAAATTTTGGGGAAACCATTCATGGGAATAGAAATTATTATTAATAAAAGTTATAGGCACTGTAGTAATAAACAATTTATCTTAATACCATTTTGTCGTATCATCAACCCTAAACTAGTTATAAAATTATTCTCCACCCTCGTTTAGGTATAGTGAAGAAAATGCTATGTTTAATTGTTTAGGTCAAAATTTTGGGGAAACTATTCATAGGAGTAGAAATTATTATTAATAAAAGTTATAGGTACTGTAGTAATAAATAAATTATCTTAATAACATTTTGTCGTATCATCAACCCTAAACTAGTTATAAAATTATTCTCCACCCTCGTTTAGGTATAGTGAAGAAAATGCTATGTTTAATTATTGTTTAGGTCAAAATTTTGGGGAAACCATTCACGGGAGTAGAAATTATTATTAATAAAAGTTATAGGTACTGTAGTAATACATAATTTATCTTAATAACATTTTGTCGTATGGTCAACCCTAAACTAGTTATAAAATTATTCTCCACCCTCGTTTAGGTATAGTGAAGAAAATGCTATGTTTAATTGTTTAGGTCAAAATTTTGGGGAAACCATTCATAGGAGTAGAAATTATTATTAATAAAAGTTATAGGTACTGTAGTAATAAATAAATTATCTTAATAACATTTTGTCGTATCATCAACCCTAAACTAGTTATAAAATTATTCTCCACCCTCGTTTAGGTGGTGTGTGAAGATATAGTGAAGAAAATGCTATGTTTAATTAATAAAATTAATAATGCACACTCGTTCGAAATTGTAGAGAGGGCAATCAATACATGACGCGATACCTGAGCAGTAGCGCATCATTAAAAAGTCGCGAATAAAATAATATTTAGGTGCAACAGTTCATAAAGTATACGCCACTGATATCTCCGATTATACGTTCGACTTGCGCCGGAATTATTTTCTTATAAAGTGAGACCTGATCTTCTTTTGTTTTTAAGTTATGGGCCAAGTATAGCCCCAAAGTCAAATTTAAGTCATTTTAGTTTTGCTCGATATCTCACGAGAACACTCTCGAAACACATCGTAGGTTGCAGTGGTGTGTCAAAAACTTTTATATAAATAAACAGGAAAATTCTCCTTTTATGTGCTCTACAGTCACCTAGAGGAATATTGAGGAAGACACTGTCGAAGAAACAAGGATCATAGAATGCTTAGAGTTGTATAAAACCTTAGATAGCGAAGTTTAAAGTAGGAAGCCATAATTCTGATTTCAAGGCTTCAAAGTATTGTCATCAGGGCCGTAGCCAGAGATACGCCAGGACAGACTGTGCATTGAGCATGCCCTGGAATGAACAAAATAAATGGACAGAAAACTTTCATCTTCAGAAGAGATTACAGTTAGTGGTCAACGGATTTATACAAACCCAGAAGAGAAAATTTTGATTTTAGCTTTTCATCTTCCCTTGAAATTTTTTGAGCCTGCCCTGGTAACACAGTCTGGCTACGACCCTAATTCTCATCTCAAATTAAATTACACTAAAACTGCTGGGAAAACTTGACCTGAGGCAGCTATAGACGACGTCTAAGTGTGACCTGACAAGATTTAGCCCGGATTCTAAGCTTTTTGCTTATGGCTAATCATAAGCAGAACAAATTTCTTTGGATTTTTACGTTTCTGAAAAATTTAAGTGATTTAAGCCAATGTTGATAATGCTTATTTTGCTTTTTTTCGAATATTTTGCTTAAAAGACAGGTTAGTGCTTTTTTGACCCTTTTTTTAACCATTAGGTGATTTTTAAATTAATTTTCTTTTAAAATTTGAATAATTCGAATAAATTTGGATAACTCGTGTTTTTTTACTGTTTTAAATTTCTAGCCCCCCCCCCTCTCCCCGGCACACCCAACCAGCAGACCTCCCATTATATCGTTTGAGGTAAAGAGACGCTTAAAACAGACTACAATCTTTTTCAATGAATAATTTGGAAAATATAATTCAAATTATATTTTGATGCTTAATTTTGGATTTTAAGAGCTTTTTTGACTTTTAAAAAGCTTTTTTTAGACTTGCTTTAATCTTTTTTAAGCGCTTATTTTGAAATAATAAATGCTTATAAATCCGGGCTCTACACAATTACTTAAAATATTAGATAATTTTATTTTATTATAATAGTGAAAAATAATTATTTGGGATATTTGGTTCTAATTACTATTGATGTTTCTTCACTCAAATTATTTCCATCAACATAAATCTTCTTCAGCTTAGGCAAGCTTTCGAAAACTTTCGGATCCAAATCACTGATGCTGTTGTTACGTAAATCAAAAGTAAACACTTGATCCAAACCAACAAGTTGAGATGTACTGATAATTTGTAATTTATTATCGGCCAAATGCAATTCCAACAGCTTATTTAAACCTCTAAATGCGCCATCTTCTATAGTTTCAATTTTATTGTTGCCTAAGTCAAGACTTAGAAGGGACTTCAAATGGGCGAAACTTCCAGCTGCTAATTTTTCAATATGGTTTTCAGATAAATCCAAAAGTGTTAAATCTCCAAGACCGGAAAACGAGTTCTCCTGTATTTCAGTTAATTTATTGCGTGGTAAAAATAAGTCTTGTAATTTTTTTAAATTTTTAAAACAATAGTTGGGTAAACTTGCGATTTTATTTTCGACCAAATTCAAAGTCTCGAGTTTTTTTAAAGTTGCAAAATTGGAGCAATCGATTGTTTCCAAAAGATTTTTCTGTAATTGCAAAAACTCCAGATTTACTAAATCTGCGAAAGCGTTAGCATGGATAGTTTTTATTTGATTATTATCCAACCATAAAGCTTCCAACCGGTTTAGTCCTTTGAAAGTAATTTCTTGGATTTCAGTTAATTTGTTGTAATCGAGATGTATTACTATAAGATAAACATTATCTTGAAATATACTTTTTGAAAAAGCTGTAAGGTTACTGCTAAGCCGGTCCAAATTAGATAACGATTTAGCTTCATCTAGCTCCATCGCTCCATCGACCTCCAATTTCAAAAGTAAATTGTCGAACAACGAAACGGAAGTCATTCTTCTTTGATTAGCGAATAAGTTCGGTGGAATTGCTTCGAGTTTGTTACCTTCTAATACCACCTCTGATAGCTGTGTAAGCGTTTCAAACATTTTTTCGTCCAGGTAACTAATTTTGTTGTTTTTTAAATCAAGAGTTACAAGATTTGATTGATCTTTAAACAAGTCAAGTGGTAAAGAAGTCAACCGATTGTCACCTAAATTAATCAACTCTAAATCTATTAGGCCCTTAAACACATTTTCATCTAGAGTCTGAATTTCATTTATCTCCAACACCAGTTCTTTGAGTTGAACGAGAGGCTTAAATAAGTCCGTTGGGAATTCTCCAATTTTGTTGTTCGCCATCTTGAGTATTTTTAAATTAACTAAATTTTTGAAAGCGTCTCTTCTAACTCCTATTAGTTTATTGGAATTCAAATTTAATTCTTCCAAAGAGGTCAAATTATCAAAAACACCTTCGGGCAAACTAAACATGTTGTTGGAATAAATTTCTAATCGCACCAAATTGGCCGTTCCGAAAAATGCTTTAGGATCTATTCTTGAAACTGTGCTATAGGTTATTTCGATTTCTTCCAAAGATGTTAATTTTTCGAACGCTTGTACAGGTATGTCTGTGATGTTGTTATACGTCATATTAATAAATTTGATATGTTGGACACCTTCGAATAGTTCAGATGTCAAAAAATCAATATTGCTATTTTCAATATCCAATTGATCAAAATTGTTAACTCCTTCTGATTTACATTTCGTTATTTCGCGTTTCAGCTCTTGAATTGAATTTATTTTTTCGCAAACAATCGTTATAGGAAAACGGTAATGGCATAGCGGTTCCGATTCAACGTTAACCAAAAAATAGACTAAAAGTATCCAAAGCCACACTAATTTAATTGCCATAATTTTCTAGGGGTATTACACTGTAATTAATAATAATTTATTTCAATATGAAGTCTGAAAATGCACCAACATTTAAAACTCACCTCTAACAACCAAATTTGCGTTACTTATCAACTTCAACTTGGAACTAAACTCCTACAATCTAAAAAATGTTTAAAATATTAATGCGGGGTCGCTCATTAAAAATTGACCTTTGTAATAGCCAAAAACAAAAAGTTTATTTTTTGCGCATTATTTCGTAAACAAAATCATGAGCAATTAATTTGCTAAATTTGCAAAAATATACAGGGTGTTCCATGTACTACAAATTGTACATGGATGTACAAAATGTAAATTTTTATGATTTTTAAAATAGAACACTCGGTATATTTTTGCAAATTTAGCATCTAAATTTGACTAAGAATCCAAATATGTTAAAATATACAGGGTGTTCCATTTGAAAATAACTAGTCTTGTTCATTTGCAAATTAATAACTTTGGGTCACTTTAAAGGAACACTCTGTACAATTTAATCGAACTTTTTTAATATCATAGCATAAAGGATAGTCATAACTACTAAGTGAAAAAATTTCGTTATTATTCCTTGAACCCACGGCTTTAGAACGAATTTATAAAGCAACACGTGTAGTTTCGGGCATTTTTTAGAGAAAAAAATCATTAACTTGGCAACACCGTCGAGAAATTAAAAAAAATTAATATGGTCATGTAGGCAACTTAATTGCAAGACGAAATATAAAAAATTTTCAGGGTGTCATTTAAAAAAATTTAAAATATTCTCACCGAGCACTAATACAACATCCTGTAGAGATGAAAATAATTCAAGGTCATACTTCTTAAGGAGTTAAATAACTTTTGTATGTAAATGCATGCCTTTATTTCAAACGGCTAGGGAAGTATCGAAGACGGTCGCTTCAATGAATCACCCTGTATATCAAACTAAAATGACGAACCTTGGGTTGAGTCTCAACCTTGGGTCAACTAGACTTTATAAGTAGCTATGAGGATTCTCCACCGAACGTAACGTCACAGCTAATAAAAATGGCGCGAAATTCAAAATTGGCGGTAATGGGGCGTGTCAGTTTAAAAACTAAAGATAGCTCTTAAAAATAAGTGGGTAGATTTACACATTTAAAAATGTCGCTCAATGCTATTGGTGAAATTTGGAATAAGGGGATGTCTAAATTGCTGTAACGAGGCTTGACAATTTAGAACGGAAATGACGTCACAGCTGAGGAGCCCTATATCTAACTGAAGAAGGGATCTTTACACTTTTCAATGGCCTTTCTTACCCTCCGAAGTTCTGAATGGGGGCCTGGTGCCCTACATCTAACAGTAATATAAGTAAAGAAGGGGCTTAAAACTTTCCAATGGTGCTTCTTACCTTGCGAATGGGGGCCTATGCTCAAAAACTAAATATTGGGGTGCTATATCTAACTGTAATAGTAAGTGGTGGCTTTAAATTTTCCAATGGGGCTTCTTACATTTCGAATGTGAAATTTCTAAAATATGAAAATAAATACGGGCAATCAATGGGGTCCAATTATGGAATACCTGGGCCAAGTGGGCTCTGGGCACATAATGATTATACAAGTCCATAGTTTAATACTTAGATTGGTGATTTCTGCAAGTACATTAGATTAGCTTCCGGTTAAACCGGAAATAACAAAAATATTAAAATTTTTAGGAATACCTATAGTATATCTTTTAATATTTTGAAAGCTCGTTAAATTAGCTTGTTGAATATATAAAATTAAATTTTAATTAATAAAAATACAAAATTACAAGATTAGACGGGCGAGGAAAAGTTCCTCGTATGGCCACATCCGTTGTTTTTCTTTATTAAAGTTGCAATTAATAAATTATATAATGATAGCGATTAACAAATACTGCCTTACACTGTAAATGTTTCTCAATACAAATTAATTTTAAATTTGGAAACTTCTTGAAGTCTTCTGTATTTACATGATTCAAAGTGTTATTTATTAAATTAATTTTGTAAAGATTAACAAGTCCAATTAATTGTTGAGAATTAAGCTTCTTTAGATGGTTGTTGGATAAATTCAATTCTTTCAAATTTGGATAACTTTCAAAAGCGCCCACTTGGATATTCTCAATTAAGTTATGCCCTAAATGCAATTCCCACAAACTTGAGACTTTATAAAATTGCCTTGATAACGTCTTGATATGATTACCATAAAATTGAAGCTTTTTAAGCGATTCTAGTACCTGAATTGCGTTTAGTGGTATGTCAGTAAACAAATTGTTCGATAAATCCAAGGAATGAAGTTTGTAAGTATCTACAAAAATTTCATCGTCCAAACTTTCCAATTTATTACCGTCTAAATGAAGAACCTTCAAATTGTCAAAATGGCCTACAAAAGTTTCAGATTTTAAGTAACTCAAATTATTTTTACCCAAGTGAAGTTTTTCTAGATCGCCCATATGCTTAAACGTCTCATCTCCTAATTCGTAAATTTCATTTCTGGACAAATCCAATATACGACATCTTCCAATTTCCATAAAGTGATAACGATTTAATTTCGTTAAATTTGTGTTACTTAAATCAATCTCATCCATGTTTAGGTTTGTGAAAACTTTTTTTGGTAGTTTCTTTATATTATTGTTTTGTAGTGTGAGAATTCTCAGCCCTTGAAGTTCTCGAAATGTGTTTGGTGTTATTGAAGTTAAATTATTATCATTAAGTTCTAATCTTTTTAAATCTGTCATGTCTCGAAACGCTCCAATTTCTATATTTTCTATTAAATTATTTTTTAATTTTAAATAATGTAAGTTTGTTAAAGCTTTAAACGAAGAAGTGATGTTTTGAATCCTATTATTACTCAAATCAATTATTACGGTGCTATTATTGTCGATAAACAAATTAGGGGGTAAAGCGGTAATTTTATTGTTCTGCAAATGTAGATTAATCAACCAACGATGTTGGACAAACGACTCATTGCCTATTTCAGATATGGAATTATTAGAGAGATCAATCGTGCGTATATGTCCTCCAGTTTTAAAATCATTATTTGAAATTTTTTCTATTTTATTATCAGTCAAATTAATAATATCTAAGTAGTATATACCCGATAAAAAATTATTGCCAAGTTTGACAATTTTATTTCCAGTTATCGACAAATCGTCCAATTCTGTTAATCCTTGGAATAAAGTTGCTGGTAGCTCCACTAAATTATTATTGTTTAAATTAATTTTGGAAATTCGTATTAAGTCTTTGAATATATTTTCGTCTAATCGACTAAGATTGTTGTCTTGTAAATTCAAATTTCGTAAGTTTGTTAAATTTTTAAATAAGTTGACGTTTAATTCGCTAAAATTATTATTTCGTAAATCCAATTCTTCCAATCGGTCCATACCGCGAAGAAATTTTTCTGGCAAATTTGGCATTTTATTAAAAGACAACAGTAACCTATCTAAATTCTGCAAACCCATTGAACAATCTTCGATTTCATCGATTTCATTTTTTTCCACAGTCAAGACTTGAAGAGACAGGAGTTCTCCAAATTCGTCGCACGCAATATTCGTAATTTTACTAGACGTAATGGTTAAAGTTGTAATTTCTAGAAAATCTTCTACTTTATATTCAGAATATTCACTTGCTGATTTATTAGCACAGTTTTTAATTTCGTCCATGAGAGGCAACGTTTGACTTATATTTTCGCACTTAAATGGTTCGTCATAAAAAGGCCACTCTGCAGAACCGATATGAAATAATAAGAACGAAAAAATCAATAAAATTAATTTCATGTTTTTTGCAATTTTTAACCACGTTTTTGCACTATTAAACTTGTGTTACTAACTTGAAGATTATTTCAGAGGTCGTTTTGTTGTTATACCCATCTTATCATTATTTTTAAATGTTATTTATTTTATTTTTGGAGATTGGATAACGACTAATGAAGATTATTTTTAATTTAATTATTTTAGACCAGCTACTTGCCACTTTTAAAGAATTTTTTGCATTAGTTTCTCCTAGTGCCGCCCCTAAGATCAAAATAAAGATAATTTCTACATTCTCATGTTCAGCTCTTTATGCAGTTTTATTTGAGCCCAATCTCAATGAGATTGGCTCAAAATTGCCGACCTTTAATTTTCTCTATTTTATTATCAGCGTTATCACCGATACTAGCCGTTCCCGTTTAATTTTTAGTGTGTTTTTTGGTATCCTAATAGTACTAATAGTAGTATTATTAATTTACTAGTAGTACTAATGTAGTATATTAGAGCACTAGTTTCATAAAGCATCTTGTTAACGTATACGAGTCCAAGTTTAGAAAAAGAGCCGCTTGCGGCGAGTTTTCTAAAGGACGAGTACCTTAACAAGCCTTATGAAACGTGTTGGGTGGGAACACTGAATGACATCTGTCACGTCAACCTTGCTTCTATTATTCATAGATGTCGCTGTATTAATTATTATATAATCTATTGTTGATATACTTTAAATAAATTATCTTGTCTAATTATGTAAAAAATAAAAACAATACTCAAAAATGTTGTAAAAGCATAATTTGAAGTAATTAACAAACGAAAAACACATTTTAAGATTGATATATTTGACATTTGTTAAACGTCACTTTAACATTACGTGAACTTAGCAGCAAAAAATTCCCAAGAAACAGTACGTTAAGAGAGCTTCTTAACGCACTGTTTTGAGACCAAAGGAGTGCATTTAAGTACCGCAATAGAAAAAACTTATTAATTATAGGTTTGTAATGAATAAAAATTTTTAAATCTTATTTAGGCCCAGTATTACTGTTGACTGACTCGGCCGTAGGTTACAATTGTAAAAAAAGTGTAATTTGACTATATTTTAAAATAAAATGACATTCCAACCTCAGGTTGAGTCAACCTTCAGTTGACTAGACGCTATAATACTAGACTTTTGTATCACCCAGGGTGCTATAATTTGTTGTAGGATTTAATGAATGTTTTTCTTTTTACCCCTTTCATTAATTAGCACCCCTGAGTACGTTTCATTACTTAAATAATTTTTACTAAATAATAAAGTTGAAATTTTAATTTAAAGTTATAAATTATGCATCATATCTCCAAAACGGCGCACTAAAAAATTATTTTATGAATTAATTATTTGCGTTTTAGTAGTGCCTATTATCTCTTTTTTGAAAATTGAAAGGACCCCGCACAAATCTTATGGGAAATGGCCCTCGGTGAATTTTCCTAAAAATTTAGTATGTTGTAGTATTTGACCTACCGAACAAAAGTCTCCATGGCCACAAAGCCCTAAACCTAATAGTCTTCGTGTTGTGGAGACTTAAAGTACTGATAATCTTGTCACACACAATTGTGATTTTTTGAATTTTATGCATAACGATCACATTCACACAATTCTTATAAGAAATGGCCCTCGGTGAATTTTCCTAAAAATTTAGTACGTTATGGTGTTTGACCTACTGAACAAAAGTCTCCATGGCCACAAAGCCCTAAATCCAATATTTTTCGTGTTGCGGAGGCTTCTAGTGCTGAATAATGTTGTCACACACAACTGTGGTTGGATTTAATTATAGCTGGAAAAGTTTGATACAATTGTTATCTTTGTAATGTTGGAAGTTTTAGTAAGAATGCCTGGAATAGGCGACATTGATAATAGGCTGGATATTGCAATAAAAAGGCGTGAAGATAATGATCTTCCAAACCTATATTTAGAAAATGACACAAGAGTATGTTTGAATCGCAATCAGGGTATTGAAAGAGAATTAACGAATATTGAAGAAAATTCCATGTGTCTCCGATTAAATATTGTAAAGCAGCGAGGCAACCGAACTTGCATTTTTAAAATAAA
Organism: Malthinus seriepunctatus; assembly: GCA_963924605.1. Taxonomy (NCBI): domain Eukaryota; kingdom Metazoa; phylum Arthropoda; class Insecta; order Coleoptera; family Cantharidae; genus Malthinus; species Malthinus seriepunctatus. Next base: position 37,822,349 of record OZ004603.1, read on the forward strand.
ATTCAAAAAATCGCAGTTGTGTGTGACAACATTATTCAGCACTTGAAGCCTCCGCAACACGAAATATTAGGTTTAGGGCTTTGTGGCCATGGAGACTTTTGTTCAGTAGGTCAAACACCATAACATAATAAATTTTTAGGAAAATTCACCGAGGGCCATTTCTTATACGTATTAATTGTGTGTGACAAGATTATCATTAGTTTAAGCCTCCACAACACGAACAATATTAGGTTTAGAGCTTCGTGGCCATGGAGACTTTTGTTCGGTAGGTCAAATACTACAACATACTAAATTTTTAGGAAAATTCACCGAGGGCCATTTCCCATAAGATTTGTGCGGGGTCCTTTACTCCATTAATAAAAAAGTTATAAGCATTTAAAGAAAATGCAATTTTTCAGTTTTTCCTCAATATCTAGAGTGCTAATAGATTTTTTTAAAAAACAAAAGCAGCATCGAAGTGGCCATAAAATCACGCACAATTTTCTCCATTTAACCGACTTCGTATCTCTTACGGTGTCCGAGATCCCTATGCTGTGCACGTTATACTGGACACACTGTATATAAATCTCCTATACCTTCTATAGGTTTTTATAGATAATTTTAACTTAATTTTCTTTAGGGCATAGTAGGGTTTTGGTCTTATGGAGGGAGTCTTTGAGGATTTATGGTTGTGTACCAATGGTTTGCTAACTGGCTCTTTATACATTATTACTAATTACCCTACCTTTCACTGGTTACGAATACCTCTCTTATAGCATAGAGGATAGTCATATAACTATCTAGGATAAAAAAGTTGTTATTATTCCTTGAATAACGGTTTTAGTACGATTTTATAAAGCAAATCGTTTTGCGGACATTTTTAGAGAAAAAAATTAATAACTTGTCAACACCGAAATTAAACAAAATATGGTTATGACCATGTAGGTGACTTAATTCCAAGTAAAAATATAGAAAAATATATAGGGTGTTTCATTTGAAAAAAATAAAAATGTTCTCGCCCAGCAGTAATACACCACCCTGTAGATATGAAAATAATTTTAGGTCATACTTCTTAAAGAGTTGAATAACGTTTGTATGTAAATGCATGCCTTATTTCAAACGGTTAGGGAGCTATCAGAGAAGGCCACTTCAATAAATCACCCTGTATATCAAACTAAAATTACAGTCGAACCTTAGGTTGAGTCTCAACCTTCGGTCAACTAGACATTATAAGTAGTAATACTTGGAGATTCTCCACCGGACGTAACGTCACAGCTAATAAAAATGGCGCGAAATTCAAAATTGGCGGTAGGGGGGCGTGTCAATTTAAAAATTAAAGATGGCGCTTAGAAATAAATGGGAAGACGTACCAATTTAAAAACTCAAATGGTGCTCAAAGCTATTGGTGCAAGTTTGAATAGGGGAATGTCAAACTCACAGTAACGAGGCTTGACAATTTGGAACGGAACCGACGTCACAGCTGGTGAGCCCTATATCTAATTGTAATAGTAAGTAACGAAGAGGGCTTTACACTTTCAAATGGTGCTTTTTACTTTCCAAATGGAGGCCTATGTTCAACAACTAAATATGGTGGTTCTATATCTAACTGTAATAGTAAGTGGGGGATTTCAACTTTAAAATGGGGCTTCTTACCTTCCGAATGAGGGGTTGGTTAAAAGGGATGTTAAAATTATATATTTTACATCGCAATATTTGAAAGTTTGCAATAATTTGAAAAAAAAATTATTAAACAAACCCTTGGATATTCCTATGCGTGCAATAAGTAACCAAAAGGGTCCTGAAACTTCCAAAAATTTTAAATTGACACGCCCCATTACCTCCAAGTTTGAATTTTGCGCTATTTTTATCAGCTATGACGTCAGATCTGGTGGAGAATCCTGTAGTATGACTACTATTATAATACTGGGCTTTTAGAGTGTTAACAACTGGATACCCCCTCCCCACCTCAGTTGCACTTATTTTGGGTTACTATATTTAAGGTTAATTAAAAAATAGTGTGTTTTGATGTGATGACGTATTCTTTATGTTATTTTATTAAAGTTACAATTAATAAATTATATAATGACTGACAAATACCTTACATTGTAAATGTTTCTCAATACAAATTGATTTTAAATGGGGAAACTTCTTGAAGTCTTCTCTATTTACATGATTCAAAGTGTTATTTCTTAAATCAATTTCGACGAGATTAACAAGGCCAGTTATTTGTTGAAAATTAAGCTTCTTCAGATGGTTGTTGGATAAATTCAAAACTTCCAGATTTGGATAACTTTCAAAAGCACCCACTTGGATATTCTCAATTAAGTTATGCTCTAAATGCAACTGCAGCAAACTTGAGACTTTATAAAATTGCCTTGATAACGTCTTGATATGATTACCATTAAATCTCAAATACATAAGTGATTCTAGTACTTGAATTGCGTTTAGTGGTATGTCAGTAAACAAATTGTACGATAAATTCAAGGTAAAAAGTTTGTAAGTGTCTACAAAAATTTCATCGTCCAAACTTTCCAATTTATTACCGTCTAAATGAAGAGCCTCCAAATTGTCAAAATTGCCTATAAAAGTTTCAGCTTTAATGAGATTCAAATTATTTTTACTCAAATAAAGCCCTTCTAGATGACCCATATGCTTAAACGTCTCATCTCCCAATTCGTAAATTTGATTTCTGGACAAATCCAATGTACGACATCTTTCAATTCCCATAAAATGATAACGATTTAATTTCGTTAAATTTGTGTTACTTAAATCAATCTCATCCATGTTTAGTTTTGTAAAAACTTTTTTTGGTAGTTTCTTTATATTATTGTTTTTTAGTGTGAGAATTCTCAGCCCTTGGAGTTCGCGAAAAGTGTTTGGTGTTATAGAAGTTAAATTATTATCATTAAGTTCTAATCTTTTTAAATCTGTCATGTCTCGAAACGCTCCAATTTCTATATTTTCTATTAAATTATTTTGTAATTGTAAATAATGCAAGTTTGTTAAACCTTTAAACGAAGAAGTGATGTTTTGAATCCTATTATTACTCAAATCAATTATTACGGTGCTATTATTGTCGATAAACAAATTAGGGGGTAAAGCAGTAATTTTATTGTTTTGCAAATGTAGATTAATCAACCATCGATGTTTGGCAAACGCCTCATTGCCTATTTCAGATATGGAATTATTAGAAAGATCAATCGTGCGTATGTGTCCTCTAGTGTTAAAATCATTATTTGAAATTTTCTCTATTTTATTATCACTCAAATTAATAATATCTAAGTAGTGTATACCCGACAAAAAATTATTGCCAAGTTTAGAAATTTTATTTCCAGTTATCGACAAATCGCCCAATTCTGCTAATCCTTGGAATAAAGTTGCTGGTAGCTCCACTAAATTATTATTGTTTAAATTAATTTTGGAAATTCTTATTAAGTCTTTGAATATATTTTCGTCTAATCGACTAAGATTGTTGTCTTGTAAATTCAAATTCCATAACTTTGTTAAGTTTTTAAATAAGTTGACGTTTAATTCGCTAAAATTATTATTTTGTAAATCCAATTCTTCCAATCGGTCCATACCGCGAAGAAATTTTTCTGGCAAATTTGGCATTTTATTAAAAGACAACATTAACCGATCTAAATTTTGCAAACCCATTGAACAATCTTCAATTTCATCGATTTCATTTTTTTCCACAGTCAAGACTTGAAAATACAAGAGTTCTCCAAATTCTTCGCACGCAATTTTCGTAATTTTACTAGACGTAATGGTTAAAGTTGTAATTTCTAGAAAATCTTCTACTTTATATTCAGAATATTCACTTGCTGATTTATTAGCACAGTTTTTAATTTCGTCCATGAGAGGCAACGTTTGACTTATATTTTCGCACTTAAATGGTTCGTCATAAAAAGGCCACTCTGCAGAACCGATATGAAATAATAAGAACGAAAAAATCAATAAAATTAATTTCATTTTTTTGCAATTTTTAACCACGTTTTTGCACTATTAAATTTGTGATACTAACTTGAAGATTATTTCAGAGGTCGTTTTGTTGTTATACCCATCTTATCATTATTTTTAAATGTTATTTATTTTATTTTTGAAGATTGCATAACGACTAATGAAGATTATTTTTAATTTAATTATTTTAGACCAACTACTTGCCACTTTTTAAATATTTTTTGCATTAGTTTCTCCTAGCGCCGCCCTAGGGCTCTCTTTTAATTATAAAAATTTCAAAATAAAGATAATTTCTACATTTTCGTGTTCAGCTCCTTATGCAGTTTTATTTAAGCCTAATCTCGATGAAATTGGATCAAAATTACCTACCTTTAATTTTCTCTATTTTATTATCAGCGTTATCACCGATACCAGCTGTTCCCATGTAACTCGGTAACCGTTAGAGCTACAGTTTCCGTTAAATTTTTAGTGTGACTTTGGTGTCATTTTTACCCCTATATAAAATAGTTAACCCATATCAATTGCTTAATTCGTTATCTAAACTTATTAATTATAGGTTTGTGCAAAACCGAAATTTTTTAATTTCATTGAGAGCCAGTATTACTGTTGACTGACTCAACTGTAAGTTGAAATTCCAAAAAAAGTTTAATTTTTCTATATGTCAAAATAAAATGACATTCCAACCTCAGGTTGAGTCAACCTTCGGTTGACTAGACGTTATAATACTAGGTCTTAGTATCACTCAGGGTGCTGTAATTACTATAAAAATACTAAGAGTCTCCGATACTAGCTATATGACTAATGCCGAGTCTCTCGAAAGATAGTTATCTACTGACTGTTATGTTGGAATGTTATGGATTCATAACGTACAAGAAACTCGACCTAAGGGTCAGTACTATAAAGGTAGATTGAAGCTCAACCTAAGGTTTAAAGTCAACCTCAGGTCAATCTAAGGTTGGCTGTCGTTTTAGTTTGACATAATTGGACAAAATAGTGAAATTGACGTTTATTTACAATTTCAACCTGCCGTTGAGTAACACTTCGGCTTTATAATACTGGCCCTAAGGGTGAAAGGGGGTGGAAAGGTCTAGTTTTTGGGGTTTTCCATATATCTCGAAAATTGTGGATCCTCGGGAAAAAATTACTCTTAGCAAAATGAAAACTTATCAATTTCTTACAAGATTGTTAGTAGATAGGCAACCTATGTTCTAGCTATTTCCCCATGTTAAATCCCATAAGAAAACGCCAAGGTTCATTTGGGTAATTTTTGTTCCCTTCAAGGTCATCCGAGCAGTATCTTGCCGATCGCGTCTATTAGCCACAGTCAAGGTATTTCGCAGCCACACGTTTTTTTTTTAATTCACGCATTTTAATTTATAGATCTTTTGATTCATAATTTCTAAATTAGCGGTTTGAGTTCACGATTGGTGGTTTAATTCGCGTTTTTTCTCTCGCGGTCAATTAATTTAATTAGCGGTAATCTCGCGGTCAATTAATTCAATTCGCGCTTTTAATTAGACCTTTTGATTCATGATTTTTTAATTAGCGGTTTGATTTCACAATTTGATTGGAGGTTGAATTAGCGCTTTTAATTAATTAGCTCGAGGCTTCTAATTAACATAAATTTCTAATATATTTAATATTCACTACACTACAACATTCCTAACATGAATTTCTCGCTGTTGAATATAATGAATTTTCGGAGTTTTTTTTGAAGTATTATTAATTACACATTTTTCGATTACGAAAATTTAAGTTACAGCTTGTAGAAATTATTTTCTATAAAATGTGTCTTAGGGTGTGTAACGTGTTTTAAGGGTTGTTAAAACTTGTCAAGACAGGTTTAAGCTTTTGTAGCGTCTTTTACCTGTGTTTGTTTATAACTAAATATTCAATTATCCATTCAAATGATAAAAATAAAATCGCATTTAAACAAAATAAAATTAACTAAAAGTACCTCGTACTGCCCTCTATATTCAACAGTCGAGAAGTTTTTGTTAAACTGATAAGCGAGGCCTAAAGCTGGCCTTACATGCCAACTTCTAAAAGCTAGCTTTTTTTTCTAAGCCAATAGAAATCCTGCATTTCCAGCGGCAGAAGCTAGAAAGTTGGTTCAAGTTTAACTTCTAGCGTCTGCCGCTGGAAATGCAAGGTTTCTATTGGCTTAGAAAAAAAAGCTAGCTTTTAGAAGTTGGCATGTAAGGCCAGCTTAAGGCCGAGAAGTGTGCTAACCTGACTGACGAGGCCGAAATGTGTTTAGGAAAATGACGGGCAAGGCCGAGATCGAGGATTGTTGTGACTCAGCTTATTTTAATTTATCGCTCTTAAAACTTATCCCCCCGATCGGACAGCTGGTTATGTAAAGACATGCAAGTTAAATTTTGGACAATTTCATAAATATTTATTTAATTATTCACACAGGTACATTTTTCTACATTGAAAAAAATTATACGAGTATCTACTACACTGATAATTACATTTTACTAGTTTAAAAATCAATGTGTTCCAATTTTAGACTTAATTACACTTAATTCATCTTCACTCAATTTATTTCCATGTAAATGAACATATTTCAACTCGGGCATATTTTCGAAAACATACGGATCCAAAACACTAATGCTGTTGTTGCGCAAATCAAAACTATACAATTTATCCAAACCAACAAGTTGGATTGCCTGGACTGTTTTTATTTTATTATCAGCCAATTCCAATTCCAATAACTTACTTAAGCCTTTAAAAGCGCTTTTTTGAATAATTTCAATATTGTCGTGATTTAATTCAAGACGTTCCAATTTAGATAAACCACCAAACATGTTCTCTTGAATAACACTGATATGATTTCCATTGTAGCTCAAGTGAGTTATCTGCGGAAGAGTTTTAATTTGTTGCAAAGGTATGTAATGAAATTTGTTGTAAGATAAATCCAACTGCTTTAAGTTGGATGTCGAAGCAAACAAATCGCTTTTCAAATTCACTAAGTGATTATTGCTTAAATTTAATTCTGTAAGGTTGGTGAGTCCTTTAAATGTTTCAGAGTCCAACTCGGTTAATTTATTGCCATTGAGTGCGAGAGTGATTAAGATATTTAAATGCCCAAAGCTTCCATGTTCAATTTTTGAGATTTTGTTACTACTCACGTTCATAACCGTCACGCTGTCTAAACCTTCAAAAGTATCAACTTTTAGTCCTTGAATTTGATTTTCACTTAGGTCCAGTGTTGAAAGTTTTTTATTTTGTGTAAAAGTTCCTGGAGCAATCTCTTCAATTTGATTTTTTGCTAACTCTAAATTTGAAAGTTTTGGCATGCCACTAAACAAATTTTGAGCGATGGTGCTCAATTTGTTATCACTGATAACTAAATTAGACAATTCTTCTAAATTTGTGAAAACGTCAGAGGGTAAATTGGTTATTTGATTCTCACTCAAACGCAAAATATTTAATTTTTTTAAACTTGAAAATATTGTACTGTCAAGTGTAGTCAAGAGATTTTCGTTAAGTTTCAAAACTTCAAGATTTTTCAAATCTTCAAAAGCTTGCTCACTAATGGTTTCTATTTTGTTACCATTTAACTTTAAAACGCCCAAATTAACGAGCCCTTTGTAAATATTCGAAGATATGGCTGTTAAATTGTTACCTCCTAGGTTTATGTAGTAAAGTTGTTTGTTATCTCGAAACAACCCATCAGGAAGGGTTGAAAGGTAATTGTTTTGTAACTCCAATTGTATTAATGATGTTGCACCCTTAAAAGCGTTTTCTTCTAATTTGGAAATTTTATTGTCGCGCATATAAATGTGTGTCAAATTTTTCAAATTGAGAAATAAGTTGGATGGAAACTCTTTAAATTGGTTATTTTCTAACAGAAGTGAGTTCAAATTTTTAAGAGGTGCAAATACTCTGCTATCGAAGTGCTCGAGTTTGTTTCTATTTAACACCAGACACCCGAGGGTTGTTTGATCTTGAAAAACGTTGTAAGGCAAGGACGTTAATTGGTTATTTTCTAAATTAATTTCTTCCAATTTTGTCAAACCCTTAAATAAATTCTCGTCCAATAATTTAATCCTATTATTTTGCAAATATAATGTCGTGAGTTGAACTGCAGTTTGAAATGTACTCTTGGGAATTTCCTCGTAATGATTATTAGACAGTTTAAGCACTGTTAAATTTTTCAAATTTTTAAAAACTCCATTTTTGGTTTCTGAGAAGTCATTATTTTGCAAATCCAATTCTTCCAAATTGAGTAAATTATCAAAAACACCTTCTGGTAAATGTTGCATCTCATTATTAAAAATACACAACTCCTTCAAATTAGGTATTCCATAAAATGCTTGAGCATCCACATTTCTAAGTTCACCAAGTCCAACTTTAAGCTCTTCCAAATTTGTTAGCTTTTCAAAACAATTGGATGGAATATTACTGATGTTATTCTCAACCAGTCTAACGTATTTAATATGCTCAAAATCTTCAAATAATTCAACAGACAAAAAATCAATATCACTACCTTGTATTTTCAATCCACGAAAATATTTTTGATCAATTCCATTTCTTTTGATGCAGTCAGCTACTCCACTTTTTAGCTCATCAGCTGATGTGATTGCTTCACAAACAATTCCAGAATGCTCATGCTCACTGGAGCAAAGGTGATCTGATTTAACATTAACCAAGCAAGAAATTAAAAATATCCAAACAAGTTTAGTCTCCATTTTTTTTCTGAAATAAATTGCGTTGTAAAAAATTTGATTAGAATTGTATGAACATTTACCATTGACAACACTTGTTTTACTAAAACGTTTATCTTAAACTTGAACTAATTTATAAATTATCCAATCAGGAAAATGAAGTCAATTCATTTTAAAAAGGGTTGACGCATTCGTTTTTCCGGTTAAATAATTTAAATTAAGTACATTTGTTATAATTCGGGAATTAACTGCTCGTCAGTGTTTCAGCCGGATGCGTTCTGAAATTGTAAATAATGAAGTTTAGTCTAGTCAATTAAGGGGTTATAGAGGACATGGAAGAGGGTGGAATTTTTTTCTTCAGGAATGTGTTGGGAATAGTTAGGAGGTAATAATACTAAAAGTCCCTAGTTGTAGCTATACAGGGTGATAGGATATTCCTTAGGGCCAACGGCTTACACATTTGACACTTTTATTAAGTATTTTAAAGCCTCTCATAAGAAATATAAATTTTGAAGGTATGTCATCAATAAAGCGCACTTAACCTGAAGCCAAAATCATATTGTTTAAGTACATCCTACAACCTAACACAATTAAAACGATTTAAACAATTGAGGTCATACATTAAAAAATTTGACCTTATAGTCTGAAAATACATATTATAAGAACCTGACTTTCATAAAAGTCAACAGTTGTTCATCAGCTTATGTCAATACACAATAACCAACCCTATCGTAAATCATACACCATCACACATTGTTTTATTACTTAGTGAAGGAAGTTGAATAAGTGGAAAAAATTAGAAATAGTTATTCAAAATGAGAAGTTAGAAAAAGTCACAAAATAACAACTCATAATTTTCAAATTTGAATGAGGAAAACTGAATTTAAAGTGCGACCCCTGTTGCCTACTGGTATCGTAAGGGTTAAAAAAAGATCAATATTTTTGAGGTTAATTAAAAAATGTTGTTCTGCATCTGTATGTTACTTTATTAAAGTTGTAATTAATAAATTATATAATGAATGCGATTAACAAAAATCTTACATTTTAAATTATTATCAATACAAATAGGAAACTTCTTGAAGTCTTCTCTATTTACATCATTCAAAGTGTTATTTCTTAAATCAATTTTGTAGAAATTTACAGGTCCAATTAATTGTTGAGAATTAAGCTTCTTGAGATGGTTGTTGGATAAATTTAGAAATTTCAGAATTGGATAACTTTCAAAAGCACCCACTTGGATATTCTCAATTAAGTTATGCCCTAAATGCAACTCTTCCAAAGTTGGTACTTTATAAAATTGCCTTGATAATGTCCTTATACGATTACTATGAAATGTCAGCTTCGAAAGAGATTCTAGTACTTGAATAGCGTTTAGCGGTATGTGAGTAAACAAATTGTTCGATAAATCCAAGGAATGAAGTTTGTAAGTATCTACAAAAATTTCATCGTCCAAACTTTCCAATTTATTACCGTATAAATGAAGAACCGACAAATTGTCAAAATTGCCTATAAAAGTTTCAGCTTTGAGGTAACTCAAATTATTATTGCCCAAATAAAGCCTTTCTAGATATTCCATACCCTTAAACGTCTCATCTCCCAATTCGTAAATTTGATTTCTGGACAAATCTAATCTACGACATCTTCCAATCCCCATAAAGTGATAACGATTTAATTTCGTTAAATTCATGTTACTTAAATCAATCTTAACGATGTTTAGTTTCGTAAAAACTTTATTTGGTAGTCGCTTTATATTATTGTTTTTTAGTGTGAGAATTCTCAGTCCTTGAAGTTCTCTAAAAGTGTTTGGTTTTATACAAGTTAAATTATTATCATTAAGTTCTAATCTTATTAAATCTGTTAAGCCTCTAAAGGCTCCAATTTCTATATTTTCAATTAAATTATTTTGTAATTGTAAATAATGCAAGTTTGTTAAACCTTTAAACGAAGAAGTGATGTTTTGAATCCTATTATTACTCAAATCAATTTTTACGGTGCTATTATTGTCGATAAACAAATTAGGGGGTAAAGCGGTAATTTTATTGTTCTGCAAATGTAGATTAATCAACCAACGATGTTGGACAAACGCCTCATTGCCTATTTCAGATATGGAATTGCTAGAAAGATCAATCGTGCGTATGTGTCCTCCAGTCTTAAAATCATTATTTGAAATTTTCTCTATTTTATTATCACTCAAATTAATAATATCTAAGTAGTGTATACCCGACAAAAAATTAGTGCCAAGTTTAACAATTTTATTTCCAGTTATTGACAAATCGTTCAATTCACTTAATCCTTGGAATAAAGTTGCTGGTAGCTCCACTAAATTATTATTGTTTAAATTAATTTTGGAAATTTTTATTAAGCCCTTAAATACGTTTTCGTCTAATCGACTAAGATTGTTGTCTTGTAAATTCAAATTTCGTAAGTTTGTTAAGTTTTTAAATAAGTTGACGTTTAATTCGGTGAAATTATTATTTCGTAAATTCAATTCTGCCAATCGGTCCATACCACGAAAAAAATTTTCTGGCAAATTTGGCATTTTATTAAAAGACAACAATAACCTATCTAAATTCTGCAAACCCATTGAACAATCTTCGATTTCATCGATTTCATTTTTTTCCACAGTCAAGACTTGAAGAGACAGGAGTTCTCCAAATTCGTCGCACGCAATATTCGTAATTTTACTAGACGTAATGGTTAAAGTTGTAATTTCTAGAAAATCTTCTTCTTTATATTTAGAAAACGCACTTGCTGTTTTATTAGCACAGTTTTTAATTTCGTCTATAAGAGGCAACGATTGAGTTATATTTTCGTATGGTTCGTCATAAAAAGGCCACTTTGCGGTATTGACATAAAATAATAAAGACGAAAAAATCAATAAAATTAATTTCATTTTTTAACCACGTTTTTGCACTATTAAATTTGTGTTACTAACTTTAAGATTATTTCAGAGGTCGTTTTCTTGTTACCCATCTTATCATTATTTTTTAATATCTGAAGATTAGATAACGACTAATGAGGATTTTTTTTAATTTAATTATTTTAAACCTCAGCCACTTTTTAAATCCTTTTTGCTTTAGGTTCTTCGAGCGCCGCTCCAGAGATAAAAATTAAGATAATTTCTACGATTTCGTGTTCACTTCTTCATGCACTTTTACTTGAGCTCAAACTCGATTAGATTTGATCAAAATTACCGAACTTTAATTATCTTTATTTTAACATCAGCGTTATCACCGATACTATACGTTCCCCTGTAACTCGGCAACCGTCAGAGCTACAGCTCCCGTTTAATTTTTAGTGTGACTTTGGTGTCATTTTTTACCGCTATTTAAAATAGTTAATCCTTATCAATGGGGAATAGGGTATTTTTCCAATTTTTTAAAATGCATCTAGAAAGTTACCTTATTGATAACGTAATCTCAAAACCACATTAAAGAAAAATTGCGACTGTAGGTTTTGCCAAAAAAATTATTTGAAATTCAAAGTATAAAGTTTCCCACATGAAAACGGCATGACGTCACGAGTCGTTGCTGTCAATATTCTTCAATATTCAACTAATGAATTAATCATAATTCAGGGGTCACGAAACTAACACCCCCCTCGTGACAATATTTAATTTGAATATCATTTCTGTTGTACCTTTCCACAAGTTCTTGTTGGTCTCTCTACCACTACTACTTTAGCATAAAAAGAATTTCAATTTTCAAAACGCTTTATCTCCGTTAATATTTATAGTATTAGGCACTAAAATATAACCAAATTTAATGCTGCAATTCTGAGCAGTATCGTAAGGCTTGTAACTTAAATATTACGTTTAGATATTAGTTGTCTGTAACGTTACGTTTTATAAGTTTTTCAGATATATTCGAGGATATATTAATGAATAGAAACATCAATATATTATATACCGGACGTTAAATTAAAGAAAAATACAACAGAAACCGCTCGCAAGTGGTGAGAAGACACGTAAGATATGTTTCCAACCCATTTGATCTTGCTTTTTCAAATTTTAAACAAACGTATAGATTAGACCACAGGTTTGTTGTATATGTAATTCAGAGGATTAAATCTCATTGGAGTTCATCAAATTCATGAATTTTCTTGCATATTCAAGTCCCAACCGTGTTAACTTCTTAAAAACTTGCTCATTCCAAAATTGTGTTGGAGTAAACTTCTTCATTTCTCTATGTCAAGCTCTTTACCCCTTAGTCAGTTTAATTGTAACTTTATTATCAGAATATGTTAAGTTTTCTTCTACTGCAGAAGAACAAAGTGGAATTAAGCAAAGATGTTATGAACAGTGGGATAGCAGTGGTGTTTAGCTCTAATTGATACTACCCTCATCATGTTTAAATCAAAGCTCGACTTGTTGTTGATGAACATTATCTTCCGTTTGTACATTTATTTGTATTAACATATAGAGAAAGGGCATTCTGGCATTCAATAAATGTAATGCTTATTTCTGATAATAATTCCATCCCAGGCATTAATTGTGTCAAAAAATTTGGTACAGATGTAGGCACAGAATTGCAATTGCTTAAAACTGCAAAGTTATCTGTAACTCGGTTGTTTACGTTCGTATCGTAAGCAACGATTTTATAATTTTACGGTTTTCTTACAGATTTTCTTAGAATTGCAGCATAAGTTACAAAAAAGATATTTACATATTTTTCGTAAAAAACTATTTCTTCAGTTATTTTAATCAGTCTATCTAACCTATAATTCATTAATTTTACCTACGAATCCAGTCAAAACAAATCGAATAGAATAAAACTGAAAAAAATATTTATTTTTTCTCGCTCCCAAAACCCAAACTATGCATTAAATAAGTGATTATTTAAGTGACATAACCATCAAAAAATTTTGAAAATATAAAAAATTAATTTGGTTCAAAGTAGAGTCAAAAAGAGATAACGCCAACACGCCAAGGAAAAATTTCGTGCCTGCGTCCCTTCCCTTACAGGCTGAACAGAACAGCATCAGGCTGCTACAATGAATGACAAAAGAAACAATCATGTGCATATGGGATGAGATAAAAATCCGAGCCGAGACATAAGTCTTTAGGCACCCGGAGATCTGAGCCGCAATCACGAGCAGAACCGCAAGACCCGCAGCTTGTACCAGCAAGAACCGCAAGAGTCCACGTGGATTAATGGGGTGTACTAGTTCAATTCTGATATTTATGTTTAGTTTTTAATAACAGTCTGTAAATATCTCGGGGATGCTCTACCCCATGTAAGTATGGAGTATTGTGTCATCGATTGCTTATGCAAAATGAACCTGTCTAATTGTGTTCTTGTCCAGTATAGTTCGTGGTTGTCTAAATTTGAGACACAACAGATGAGGTTTGGCAGTTATGTATATTAAGTCGATGTTGCTCGGGCGTTTGACCAAATGAGTTATTGCTGAATGTTAGGTATACTGTCTTGTTAATGTTTAAAGTTAATTTATTTTGGTGCAACCAGTTCTTAACATTGGTAATAGCCTTCGTAGCGTCTTTGAAAGTTTTGGCTCATGTGTCGTTTCTAAAGTAAATTACCGTGTCATTTGCGAAGCTCATCAAGGACCCGCCCATGTGCATGCAACAGAGGTCGTTGATATACAGGGAGAGTCTAAAATGCGTACCATAACTTATATGGGTGATTGTACAAGTCAAAAAAAGACGATTGAACTAAACATTCCTGATCCGAAAGTTTACTCCTGCTGAGATACAGGCTGTTAAAGTCTTCATTATTTTTTTCATATCTTGCTTTAATGTTTGAACGGCTTAAGCTACAACAATGAAATTTTAGTGACAGAGTAATTATAAGTACGGTTAATGAGAAATAAATTGAGAAAAATCGTTTGAAGATAAGGATAGTTTTAGGTCAGTATTAATGGTTACCACCCCCAGGACTTTTTAGTCTTTTACATTTTTTCTCAAAATGAATTTATCCATATTTTAGAGAATTTAGTAGCAAACGTTTTTTATAACTTGATAGTTTGAGACAGTATTGTCGCTTGTCATATCGTTCAGTCTAACCAACTGTATTCTGTTTCGTAAGTCATCAGGTCAAGTGCTACAAATGGTCAGACTTTGTTGGTTGATACTAAGGACATTTTATTCTCTAGTACTCGCTAGCGACTTTTCAGTTGACCGATTTAGAAACTGCGTTTGCAAACACGAATTATGTTTTTAATTATTTTAACCAGTAAACTTTTTTTTAAAACCAAATTTTAACAAGCAAATAGAATAAAATAGAACAGAAAAAATATCTATTTCATATCGCTCACAAAACCTAAAATATGCAATAAATAAGTGATTATTTGCACAAACATAAGAATTAAATTTGAAAAATATTAAAAATCAATTCGATTCAAAGTAGAGCCAAAAAGAAAAATCGCCAAGGAACAATCCCGTGCCAGCGTCCCTCCCGTTCTAGGCTGAACAGAACAGTATCAAGCTACTACATGAATAAAAGTAATGACAAAATAAAGGATAATATTTTTTTTAAATTATATATTGTTACAATCTATAGTCAAGGACTCATAAGTAACTTATCTACATTCATTATACACTAGATTCCGCTTATTTAAATCAGTAATTAATTAAATCAGCCGCTTATATGACTCAACGTATAAAATCCAAATCCATTTAATTTAATAAATTACGTACGAGCCATTTTTAATAAAAAGCTCTGGCGTGAAAACAATGCTAATTTTTCCCGTATCAGAAACAGAATCCTACGGATTCGTAACACTCTGACACGTATATGTAGAAAAACGCATCGTTACAGATTTAGAATAGGTATATTGAAAAATTATTTCAAAAGATTGTTTTTTAAATTATTCTAGAGAAATAAGCGGCTCTGGACATTAAAGGTTTGTTTGATTCTTTCAAGTGCTAATACCATCCCGCTGTGTTTTGAGCATCATAATGAAGGTTAGACGGTGTACGGATTACAATACCCTAAACTAATAAGTAACACTTTCAAATAATTTAACGTAATTAATAAGCGAAGCGAATAGTAACCTATAGTTCAAAACGAACTAGTTCCTTTAGAGAAAGTGACATAGTTCGTGTTATTTGTGATTGGTTTTTATGAAACACAACAACAAAGCGCAAAGAATGGGCTATATTGTACTTTGTATTCGCTGTAGGAGCTATTCGTTCAACAATATCAATTTCAAATAATGAAAATAAGTTCGTTTTTATAAGAAATCTAGAAAACGAGCGAAGCAAAGAGTAAGAAAATATTAGTTCAAAATTTACTAGTTCATTTTTCTATGAAAACGAACTAAACGAAGCGAATAAGTTGAAAACGAACTACGCCCGTTTCCAAAAAAGGGCCCCAGCTTATAGGGGGTTTATTTGTAACTTTAGACAAATAAAACCCTGTGACGATCTTTTCTACAATTTTGGCGAAAAAAAAGTTAATATTTTCCAAACAGCTAAGGCTGATGGCGTCTTCGTTACTTTTTTTAAATTGCACCATATACATTTTTTAGTCTCATAAGAGAGAGAATTTTTTTCTCTTTTCAATAAGGTAAAGCATCCATAGGGTTCAATAAGAAAATTTTAAAGAAAAATTGTAAAACATAAATCTACATTAATTTTCATCAAGCACGTGGATTGTTCAAAAAAACATGATTTTCAATTGTTTAGCTAACTGTGTAAGCTTCTTCACTCAAATCTAATGTTCCATTGCGCCACGACCGCTGGATTGGCTACGATAAGCTTGTTACGAATAAATTAAAAGTAGAAAAAAATAAATTAAAAGAAAAAACTTGTAAAACATTATTTATTTATTATTAATTGGCGTCATCAACTAAAGCTATTGACGATGAATATTTGAATAAGTGAGAGCTGTTGTTTTCTACACAAAGTTGACAACATAGTAACCCATTTACATTAGCAGACACTGTTCAAAATACTAAGTCTTTTATGTAGCTCCATATAAAAAAATTTTTCTTTTTTTAATTTATTCTTAACAAGCTGATGGTAAACAAACCAGAGGCCTTGGCTTAATGAAACATTGGATTTGAGTGAAGAAGCTTACACAGTTACCTAAACAATTGAAAATTATTTGTTTTTTTAACAATCAGCTTACTTGATAAAAAATAATATAGCTTTAGTTTTTTCAATTTTTCTTTAAAATTTTCTTATTTAACCCTACGAATGCTTTACCTTATTGAAAAGAGAAAAAAATTCTCTATCATATGAGATTAAAAAATGTGTATGGTGCAATTTAAAAAAAGCAGCGAAGATGCAATCAGCCTTAACTGTTTGGAAAATAATAACTTTTTCTTCGCTAATATTGTAGAAAAGATCGTCTCATTTAATTTTATATAAGGTTTTATTTGTGTAAAGTTACAAATAACCCCACTATAAGCTGGGGCCCGTTTTTGGAAACACACGGTATAGTTCAAAACGAACTAGTTCGTTTAAAGAAAGTGACGAAGTTCACCTAGTTCAGTACAAGTGAATAGTTCATTTGAACTATTCGGTCACGAACTACCCATCTCTAATGAACATAAGCTAACCGGAAAATCTGTTAATGCTGAACTCACAGTAGTTCATCACCACACGCATTGTAAATGCTAAGACAACTCACTTTAACGAATTAAAACCTCAGTTAATCTTTATAGCCGTCATCAAAATAGCTTTTAGTTCGAGTTGCGCTAAGAACGTCAGGTATACGTCATTGATAATTATAATTAAATTTTACAGCCGACGTTTGTTAGATCATGCTATCTTCTGTCAAATGCCACTATTAAACTGAAAGAAATATATCTGACTACTTCAATTCTCCATTTATAACAAAATTTCTACCCAATAGCTAATGTGATTACGAGTATATCAAGGAAGTTCGATTGTAGTTCAATTGTTTTGCTGTTTCTGTTTTTTTAAATCAGAACCTCCAAACTCGTGATTGCAAAGCTTATTTCATTTCTGTTAATAATTTATAAGTATTTTGTAGAAGAATAAGTTGCCGTAGAGAAGTTTTGTCAGATTTTCATAATTTTCAATAATAAAGAAAATATAGCCAAAAGATGAAATATCGATTTTTTTGTTTTTCTCAATATTTCCAAAACAAAGGCAGGTATTGAACTTTTATTTTTAGATTATTAATCGGCATAAAATTCCACAACTTTGCTCTAATTTAACCGTTTCTCAATCTCTTTAAATAAGCGAGATCCTCATGGTGTCCGTCGAATTTAAATATAATTGTATGCTTATTATAAGAAATAATGAGCAATTTTATAGTTTTATCAGATAAGATAATCTTTTTACGTTGCATTTTACATGTCATTTGATAAAAAAAATAATTTGCACAATTATTATAATTTTAAGTACTTATCTACTTCATTATTAAAATTATTAATTAGAAAGCATAATTATTTTACCTATATAAATGAAGGGAAATTTTTCTGTTTAATACAAGTGAATAAATAATTGAAACAAACATAAAAACAATCGCAATATAATGAGTAAGTAACATCTACATTTTTTTTAAATAATAAAATAATAATTCGGTGAACTTAGGTTCATAAAGTCGTGCCTTTTTTATTATTTTTGTAGTTGCTAGTTTTTTCTTTTATTTAATAATTTGATTCCAAAGTAATTTGAAGGTTCTACCTGCTAGTTTGGTGTGTTGTAATCCTTACTCCCTCATAACGATGCTCATAAACAAAGCGGGGTGCTATTAGCACTTCAAAAAATCAAACAAATGTTAAATGTCCAGGACGGTTTATTTCTCTAGTCATTAAAAAAAAAATTTTTTTTCGCCAATATTCGAAACCAACTAAAGGCAAATTACTACCATAAAATTGTGATATTTGCAAATCTGACCTAGACCATTCAAAGAATTTCGACTAGGCAATTAAGTGGATAAAGGGTGACTTGTTTAAGACGATTAAGGTGATTGTTCAATTCCAGAATTTACTTAGAACTTTTACTTTACGTAGAACCTTTTTATAACAGTAAATTGTATGGTACCAATTTTGTGCTGTTAAGATGAACTGAAAGGTAGTTATCGTTATAACTTATAAAATTCTTAGTAACAATGCATTCAAAGTTAAAAAATATGTAATATTGTTAAAAAAAATTGTCTTATTTGTTAGTCTTACAATTTATAAATCAATATCAGTCGTAAAAAGCGGATAAACTTGATATAAACCACTAGACGACGCGTGCTGTGTTCGCCATTATTATAAAAAAATTGAAATAATGTCAAATATCGTGCCCCACAATTTCGAAATTATACAACGCCAAGTAAGTTACATGCACCATGAAGTCCGGCCGAAGATTATTAAAGCCCACATATCGTATTGCTATTAATAAATCTGTAAGTTTGTTAATTTTGTATTCTAAGCAATCTAAGGCTCTTTTAGGAGCATTGGTAACGTTGGAAGAAAAAAATCTCACTAAATAAAAAAATGTTTTTTTCCAAATAACTTAGCGATGAATGCATAATATAACCATAGAGCATTTTATGACATCATTAGCACCTAGCGTCGTTATTTGACCACAGAGCCTTTTTATTGACTCTTGATCAAAATTTTTTTGCTGAATTCTTGAATTAAACTTTTTTGTTTATTGTTTCTTTCTTTATGCCCTGTAATACAAGCATTTTGTATTATAAATAAGCATTCTAAGGTTTTATGACATCATAACGGCCCAGCGTCGTCATTTGACCACAGCTTTTTTATTGGCTCTTGATTAACCTTTATTTGCTGAACTTTTGATTTAAAATTTTTTATAATTTTTTTTATAGAAACATTTTCGTAGTAACACTTAGAATTTTTTTTTATAAACTCTTAATATCTGCTTCAACAAAAGGATCAATCTGCAGGATCAAAAGCATTTTGATTTTACAGAATTCTTTAGGGAAAAAATAGAGCCAAAAAAATTATCATCATTCAACAACATTATAAATAATATAATGCGTTAAACCAAATCTTAAATATCGATTCCAGTTGTTAGTAAAAAATTCTAAAGCTGCTGTCGTCATATGACGACGCTGGGCGTAAATAGGTTTTAAAGAGCGGTATTAGGGGACATTATCCCCTACGTAACTACGACAAGAAACTTAGGACTAACTTTTGACAAAAATCTCAATTGAAAATCTCACTGCAAGTTAGTATCTCAGTCTGTATTTTTTAAACTTCACTCTCTACGACGGCTGCAGAACATTCTTCCTATTCACCTTAAACGTTCCTTAGTCCTGACTTTGATCATTCCTGTCATCGAATACTGCGACATTGTTTACTCTGATTTATCGGCGGAACTTTCCAACAAGCTAGAGAGACTCCAGAATACTTGCGTACGATTTGTTTGTAACATGAGTAAGTTCGATCATATATCTCAATTCCGCTCTCAACTTTCCTTTTTGCCACTTCTTCAACGAAGAAATCTTCATATTCTCTTTCTTTTGTTTCGTATTCTCAATTCCGCTACGCCTTCGTATCTCAGATCCAACTTTTCGTTTCTCTCTGGTGGTAATTTTGCTACAAGATCTGCTCACAGTCTACTTCTCTCTATTCCTATTCATCATTCCAATTATTTCACTAATTCTTTTACTGTTCGAGCGATTCGTCTTTGGAACGGGTTACCCACGGAGATTAAGCTAGCAAATTCAGTATTCGTTTTTAAACAAAGGGCTAGAAAATATTTTCAAGAGTTGGAGACTTGAGACCGCTGCTCCTATTGATCATATTGTCTATCATTTTATTTTTTTTTTATATTTTTATATTGCAAATCTTTCAGCTAAATTGTTCTGCACTTATAATTTTGATATTCTTATAAATTTAGGTATTCTTTCTCTTCAATCTTCTACCCTCCATTCTTCCATTTTGTTTTATTTTCTTGCTTTTCATCACTGGTTTTGTATTTATTTGTTATTTTTTTTTTATAGTTGATTTTGACAAAATAATTTTAAACTTGCATTGGGGATAGCGCTGAGCTGGAAGACATTGCTGCAAGCAATAAGCCTCGGCGTGTACATATACTGTACTTTTTTGTTAAATAAATAAATAAATAAATATAATGTCTTGATTGCCGTACGTCGGAAAATCTGTTAATGCTGAGAACTCACATTAACTCACACTCACAGTGGCCCATTAAAACATGCATTATACATGCTGAGACAACTCACTTCAACGAATTAAAAGCTCACTTAATCAATATTGATAATTATATTTCGGGACGTTCCTTCAAAATCTGTAGATTCGAAAGCTGGCTTGGAGATGCTTATCTGAGAACTAATAAACATGCTTAAAAATATGGTTAGACCAATAGATAATAATTAGGACCAATTTAATTTCTTATAATAATGCTTCTAATAATTACTTTTCCCAGCTTGCATTAGCAAATGTCACCAATTGCCAAAACCTACAATAATTTACACACAAAGACTATTTTATTGGAAACTGTTAATTATCGTTGCTGTTTGCTTGACTCCTTACGTCCAATCGGAACATTGTGGTAATCTATTTTTTTTGTACTTTTAACGTTTCTTGACTATAAAATTATTTATTTAGAACCTGCAAATGGTAAAAGGCAATCCCCGATAAACATAGATGATCTTACAACAAAGAAAGTAAAGGGTACAACACCAATAGCTTTTTCTCAGGAGTACTACAAACCATTGACATATAGTCTCGTAAATACAGGAAATAAAAGTATATGAATAAATCTTTAAAATCATTAATAATTACCTCTAATTTTGTAGTTCAATTAAATGGATTACCAGAAAATGAGATGACCGTATCAGGTGGACCTATAAAAGGGTCTTATAAATTTCGACAATTAGATATTCACTTACCTGGTGAACATACATTCACAAACATGTCTTATGCTATGGAAATTCAGGCTGTTTACGAACAAACTACTAATAGCAGCATAGATCAATATCTTATAATAGGATATCATTTCCAGGTAGCATTATTATTAAGTATCAATTTGTGTACCTAGAAAGCAAAGGGACATTTTATTCTCTAGTACTCCCTAGTAACTTTTCAGTTGGTCGATTTAAAAACTGCGTTTGCAAATACCAACGATTTTTTAATTATTTTAACCAATAAACCTTGACGTAAGGCAATTTTTAAACTGATCAACTAAAAAGTTTACAGTGCGCCTCTTAGCACGCTCAAGTGAGAAAGTTGTTGGTGACTGTTAGTGAGAGCTGTAATCTGGCAAAGAGTGATGAAAGACACTTTACGATGGAGATAAACACATGACTTCTTATACAATCGTTTTCTAAATAAAACAATCAAACTTAATTACAATTTACGTCAGTAAAAGAGCAGTTTGAAGCAACTTTGTTGCTCTCTGCTTGAGATACTTCAATTTTGTATTTGCACATAAAAGTGTAATTAGCACTCATTGTTTTAAGATTGTATAAAAATGCTTTTTTTTTGTTTTTTAAATTGCATTAACTTCTAGAAAAAGTCATTCAAAAATTGGGGTCTAACGAAAATAATAAAAGCCATACCTACAATTGCAAACAAAGATGAATCGACTAAAATTCAAAACTTAAAATTAAATGATGTATTGAAAGCACGTCTTCCAACAATAAGGTCTTCTTACTTTGAATATGAGGGTTCCTTGACAACTCCTCCTTATACAGAATCTGTACAATGGATTATGAGACGTGGTTACCTATCAGTATCACAGAATCAACTTGACGTCTTTTATCGGGCTGCAATGAAAACTCCTGGATTAGTTGATAATAATCGGTGTGTTCAAGATTTAAATGGGCGCACAGTTACAGAAGAAGTAGAGTGAAGTGGTAATGTAGAATGTAGAGGCAACACTTCAAAAATTTTAATTTTTGGTTTTTCTAAGTGTTACGTTTGAAGAAAAAATTAAATGTTTTATACGGAGTAAAAATACTTTTTTTGGCTCGTCAGTTGTTAGACTCAACTTCGTTTCGTCTGACAAGCCCAACTGACTAGCCTAAAAAAAGTGATATTTTTACTCCATATGAAACATTTAATTTTTTCTTCAAACGTAAAACTTAGAAAAACAAAAAATAAAAATTTTTCAAGTGTTACCGTCTGTTACCACTTTTACCTCCTAGGATGTAAAAGTAGAACATTAACCTTACTTGTTCAGTAACAAAATGTCAACTTTTTTTGACGTTTGAAGAAAAAAATAATTGTATGGATCTATTACCTCACCGTTGGGTTCTTGGTGGCACAGTAATTATATTATAGTTTTGGAAATTGGTGTTTAAATTATTATTATTGCAGCTTCCTACATAGCTGTCATTATTTAAATAAATGTATTAAGTTTTTTCGTTGAGTATATTCATTTCAATATATTATTTGTTTTGAATATCATTTCTGTAATACCTTTCCACAAGTTCTTGTTTACTCTCTCTACCACTACTACTTTAGCATAACAAGAATTTCAATTTTAAAAAC
Source organism: Malthinus seriepunctatus (assembly GCA_963924605.1). Classification (NCBI taxonomy): domain Eukaryota; kingdom Metazoa; phylum Arthropoda; class Insecta; order Coleoptera; family Cantharidae; genus Malthinus; species Malthinus seriepunctatus. Next base: position 37,845,373 of record OZ004603.1, read on the forward strand.
GCTTTAACTCTGTAATATAACCAAATTAAAGGAAATTTTAGAAGCTAAAAAAATAGTTAGAAAGTTTTCGGAAAAAACTAGAGTGCTCGAGTTATCTTAACCCTGCAGAGCATACCTTAGGCCTGACAGGCCTACGCTGTTTTATTTTTGTTGTACCATGTATATTTTTTAAACTAGATTTATGAAACTTAATATACCTTTCGACATTGATTGTAAGTGTAAGATTATATAATAAAAACAATTAAATAATTATTGCAAGTATATTAAATTTCGCATAGAACAGTAAATAGGCTTTAAAAGCCTAACCCATTCACTCCCGGGATTTATTTTCGCTGAGTGTGTGTTAGTTTCTTATGAATTTAAGTGTTTATTTTATTCAAATTTATTTTTTTTGTCACGTTTTAGAGTTAAACAGAGTGTATGATTAGTTTATGAGTATTAATTACCGATTAATTCAAACCTTAAAATTTTTTATTTTAGTTACTTATTGGAAATAAGATAGAAAATAAGGGAAAATATTGCTCTTTTTGGAATAGGCACAAAAGTTGTAATTACAATAAAATGTGTATAACTTGAATTTCTATGGAACATTCTAACTTTGTTTGTGCTGATTGTGCAAAAAAAATTTTAGTTTTGAAAATTCAAAGTGGCTTTTTAATCTAAAATAAAAAAAGTGTAAGTTATGCGCATGCTATGTAATAATGCCATTTTTATTAATTTGTAGTTACTTGATCACAAATATTTATAAATATTTAATGTTTCTAAATGTTAATGATCATTTTCTATATAAAAAGTTTTTACAAAATTATCAAACTATGACTGGAAGAGCTAATAAACTACGGGCTTGAAAAGCCCAACGTATGCACTGGTGGGATTATTTTTCACGTATTTACTGTAGGGTTAATCAGCCCACCTAACCTATACTTCGTTAATTTTACCTACGAATCCAGTCCAAACAAAGAGACTAGAATAGAACAGAATAAAATATTTATTTTCATCTCGCTCACAGAACCCAAAATATACAATAAATAAGTGATTATTAGCACAATATAACAATTAAATTTGAAAAATATAAAAAATTAATACAATACAAAGTAGAGCCGAAAAGAAATAACCCCAGATAGCCAAGGAACAATCCCGTGCCGGTGTCCCTCCCTTTCCAGGTTGATCAGATCAGTATCAAGCTTCTACAAGAATGAAATGAATAACAAAATAAAGGATAATATGATAATAATTATTATGTGTATATGAAATGAGATGAAAATCCAGGCCGACACATAAGTGTGTAGGTATAGTTCCAACTTCTATCTACCGATTTTGACTTTATAATCCTTTTGTAACCTTCACAAAAGAAAAATATGTCACAAAAGGAAACAAATTACCAAAGGTGTAAAATGATTTTTAATTTACCTGTAAAAATGGTAGTTCTTGAAGCAGGGTCGTATTTTTTTCCTAGTAAATATTAAGTATGCATCAACGTTAGCAAAATTTACCTGAATTTGCTATTTTAAGTTTTCATACTAGAGAGAAAATGCACCCCTGTTTCACGCCACGGGGGTTCGGTCAGGTAGGTTCAATTTCTTTTACTATTGTTAGTGTGTTTTCTGTTGTTGAATATTTAAAAGCTTAATCCCTTTTGTATAAGGATTATAAAGTCAAATCGAAAAAGCCCAGGCCCGACTATACCCGAAGATCTGAGCCGCAATCCCGAGCAGAACCGTAAGACCTGCAGCCCGTCCCGCAAACACCGCAAGGGCCCACGTCCAAGTATGAATTAGAAATACATTTAACGGCTTTAAAACTGACTCAGAGAGCTAAGCCTCTACAATTGATCCCTACGAGGACAAAATATGACCCCTACAATTCCACCCAAAACTTGCAAAGGAGGGTGTACTAGTTTCAAAAGCACCTTTTATTAAATACATCTTTAATTCACTCACAATAAGCGGAGATTTAGGCGATCACCTCACCTTTAATATTTTCTTTTTTGCTTCTCTGTTCATTTTCCGGAAAACCACTGCTCTAACTGAAAAATTTTATAGCCCACAAGGACGGTCCTTTGAGGAACTCCACAAGCAACAACAGTTTTGTCGCTTGTCACATCGTTCTGTCTAACCAACTTTCTAACTTCTTTTTTTCTGCTGCTAACTTCTTTTTTTCTGCTGCTAATTTCTGCGCTCTAAGAATTGATGGAGGGTCTCGAATAAGCATATTTCTCGTAAACCGAGGATCTACTAGTTCTGGAAGCATACACTTATGATAAAATATATGTAATTTGCATATCATTTTCTCGTTCTAAAATTTATTATTTTTTCTTACATATGCAACTTTCATAGGAAAATTTTCTCCCGTCCATACATCAAATAAGCAGCCCTTTCGTTGTGAAATTTGGAGCTGGCCTTGTATTTGATAATACCATTCATTTTTAATATTTACATTAAAAGTGTCTGTTACGGCATCGTATGTCCAAAATTTAATTTTACCTTTTTTTACCGCTTCGTCAGGATTCAATGGAAGCTTTACCTTCGGTAATATAGAAAGTAATAGAAAAGTGACCTACTGAAAAAATTGAAATATCAAAATTTTAACTAACACAAATCCTAAAAATACAAAACTATACAAAACTCCAATAAAAAACAGTTTTTATTTATTCGTTCTTGCTAGTTTGCATTTTTCATATCATCTTCATAAGACTTCAATGTATTATATTCCTTACTATGAATTATTTTAATTTACTATAACACGCTTGTTTGTTTATCTTTTAAGCAGTGCTAAATAAATATAATATCAAACAATTCAACTTTGAATCTAGATGCAATCAATGTTTGAAGGTATCAAGTTAGTATTTTCTATCACACTCTTTTACTAAGTGCTCTGTCTACGTTTTCTTCTCACGGGGGTATAGAAGACTCTTAATAATAAGTGAAAACACTAAATAAAATATCAAACTGTTGCGGGGGAAATTTTAAATTAATAAATTTTATAAACAAAAGGAAGTGAAAGCAGTGAAGAAAAAATTATTTTTTTGCGTTTATTAAGATGAAATAAGTGGAGTTTAGTTTATCGATATCGATATTTAGAAAGACCTGTGGGGTCCTTCTGACCGCATTTCATTTTTAGACTTAGATTTTTATACTTAATTTTCGAATTTCAGTCGTGCTCTTTGGTGACTTTTCTTAACTTTTAATATACAGGGTGGTTGGTTTTTTACTGTCCAGCTAATATCTGCTGAAATATTGAAGATACAAAAAAAAGTTAAATTAGAAACTTTTCAAACCACACCTCATCTACAAAATAGCGCTAACAATTTTTTTCCATGGCCTACTTGTTTAGCGGGAAAATATGTAACTTTGGTTTTTTAAATAGAACACCCTGTATATTTTTAGAGAATTGTATTCTAAATCAATTTCGCTTTACAACGATGTATCACAAGTACCATGGTACCATGGTACCATGGTATTGGTCGGATCGGGACCAAAAAATTTTCCTTTTGTTTGTAACGAATCTATCTTTAATACTGCCTGGGTTAAAATAATCTATATTAATTTCCTAACCCAGAAAAAATTCAAAACTGCCGTTATTAGTGAGTCGTAGTTTTTTATAGAAAACTCGAGTAATAATTAATATTACAGTTAAAATTATTATTTCGTAAATCCAATTCTGCCAATCGGTCCATACCGCGAAGAAAATTTTCTGGCAAATTTGGCATTTTATTAAAAGACAACAATAATCTATCTAAATTCTGCAAACCCATTGAACAATCTTCGATTTCATCGATTTCATTTTTTTCCACAGTCAAAACTTGAAGATACAGTAGTTCTCCAAATTCGTCGCACGCAATTTTCGTAATTTTACTAGACGTAATGGTTAAAGTTGTAATTTCTAGAAAATCTTCTTCTTTATATTCAGAAAACGCACTTGCTGTTTTATTAGCACAGTTTTTAATTTCGTCTATAAGAGGCAACGATTGAGTTATATTTTCGTATGGTTCGTCATAAAAAGGCCACTTTGCGGTATTGACATAAAATAATAAAGACGAAAAAATCAATAAAATTAATTTCATTTTTTAACCACGTTTTTGCACTACTAAATTTGTGTTACTAACTTTAAGATTATTTCAGAGGTCGTTTTCTTGTTACCCATCTTATCATTATTTTTTAATATCTGAAGATTAGATAACGACTAATGAGGATTATTTTTAATTTAATTATTTTAAACCTCAGCTACTTGCCACTTTTTAAATCCTTTTTGCTTTAGTTTCTTCGAGCGCCGCTCTAGAGATAAAAATTAAGATAATTTCTACGTTTTCGTGTTCACTTCTTCATCCACTTTTACTTGAGCTCAAACTCGATGAGATTGGATCAAAATTACCGAACTTTAATTATCTTTATTTTAACATCAGCGTTATCACCGATACTATACGTTCTCCTGTAACTCGGCAACCGTCAGAGCTACAACTCCCGTTTAATTTTTAGTGTGACTTTGGTGTCCTTTTTTACCGCTATTTAAAATAGTTAATCCTTATCAACGGAGAATTTAACTGTACCTGAATTTGTAATTCTTGATAATGTCAATGTATAGAGCAAATAAAAGCAATCAATTCTTTTTTTTTCATTTTTCTATAACTAGTAAATTAAGCCCAAACATAATTTTTTAAATGCCTTAACCGAAAGAGGTCGTTTTTGTTCATATTGCAACAGCGCCAACAAAGCGGGTGAGATATAATACAATCGAAAGTAGTTAGACAGAGATAGACAATGTAGTTGCTTTTTTTCATCGAAGATATTTCAAAATACTCAATATTTTTCTACAAATAAAGTTTTATTACTTTAAATATTATCAATTTTTTCCTATTTTCAAAGTCTCGTTTTGAAGCATAATGCCCCAAAAATTGAAATTTCGAGATAGTCATTTTCTAAGTTGAACCTTTACCTTTAACATATTTTTTGAATTTTTCCAATAGAGTCCCTAATTTAAAAGATCTTGTGGAATAAAAATGTGTCTAAACCCCATTTATTTCTAATGGCATAAATGCCACCCTTAAGGGCGGAAATCAAAATCTTAAGTGGCTAAGACCTACCTCAAGCAAATTAGTCTGTAATTTATATCACTCAGTTTACTTGGAAATCATATTGTTTAAGTACCTCCTACAACACAACATAATTAAAACGATTTAAACAAGTGAGGTCATACATTAAAAAAATTGACCTTAACTTTCCTTTACTTTTCATCAAAAACGAAAATTAAACAAATTCTCTGGTAATGGCATTTTGAAATAATTATAGGGTGGCCCAAAATAAATAATTCTATTCAAGTCTGCGAAGTCTAAGAAAAAGTCAAAATGAGACAATAGTTGTTGCTCAATGAATGAGAAGCAGTCAAGAACTTTAATAAAACAGATCCCTAGAAAAGTCAGGAAAAGTCCCTAGAACAGTCAAAAACATGATGATGAACCAAGTGGGAGCCCATGGCTTATTTTCCAAAGTAATGATACATGGAAACTGAAATTTTCAGATCTATATATGGTTAAGGCTCCAAATGACTATAATGAACGGTTTCCGTGAAACATCCTGTATAAATAAAAAACTGTTCTTCTTCTTCTTCTTATAGTGCGTCTCCTATCGGAGGTTTGCTATCATCACAGCAATCCGGACCTTGTTGACTGCAGCTCGGAACAGTTGAACATTACTACAATCAAACCAGTCCCTCAGGTTCTTAAGCCAGGACACACGGCGTCTACCAATGTTCCTTCTTCCGTCAATCTTTCCCTTTTTAATTGTGTTAATAATTTCGCAGTCCTTTTGCATCCGGTTCAGGACTTGATTCTATCGGTCCTGGGGATACGCCACATTCTACGGTAGCACCACATTTCGAAGGCTTGTAGTTTGTCCATGTGATTTTTCTTGAGAGTCCATGTTTCAACTCCATACAGAAGCGTGGAAAAAACGTAACAGCGCAGAATCCTCATCCTAAGTTCCACCGTAATGTCCTTACTTATAAATAGTTTTTTCATTTTTACAAATGTTGATCTGGCTATCTCTATTCTCGTTCTTATCTCCCTTGTTTGGTCACCCGATTGTTCTATCCAGGTTCCTAGATAATTATATGTCGGCACATTCTCTATTGTGGTGTTCGCTATCGTCAGGTTCACATGGTTGAGATTTTGTGGGAACTTTGTGATCATTAACTTGGTTTTCCTAAAATTGATCTTAAGACCGTACTCATTACATCGATCGTTTAATTTTTCTAGAAGATGTTGTGTATCTTCAAGACTGCTCGTTACCAGGACGGTGTCATCAGCACATTATTATTTATCACTTCTCCATTTATAACTATTCCCACTGACTCTTCTTCTAAGGTTTCTCTAAAAATAGCCTCGCTGTAGAGGTTAAATAGCAGAGGCGATAGGATGGATCCCTGTCTCACACCACGACGAATATCCATTTCTTCTGTTGTTTGGTTTTCTATCAATGTATTAGCTCTTTGGCCCCAGTATAGTTTACTAATTATTCTTATATCGTCCGAGTCAATGTTTTTGTTGACGAGTAGCTGGTGTAACCTATCATGTTTTCACTTTGTCAAAGGCTTTCTCGAAATCGATGTAACATGCATACAAATTCTGGTTTATATCAAGACAGCGCTGAAAAAGAACGTTAATCCCAAAAAGCGCCTCTCGTGTTCCAAGTCCTTCACGAAATCCAAACTGTGTGTTGCTTATGTCTTCTTCGAGTCTTCTGTAAATTCTCTTGTGGATGATCGTTAAGAATAGCTTCATGGTGTGGCTCATTAGTGCGATGGTTCGGTAATCTAAGCATTCTCTTGGGTTTGGTTTCTTTGGTATGAGCACAAAAGTGGATGACAACCACTGTTTAGAGATTTCTCCCTTATCATAAATGCGATTAAAAAGGTCCAAGAGAATGTCAATCACATCGTCGTCAAAGAGTTTAATATAAGCTCGACCGGGTTTCATAGTTTCCAAGGCGTATACTATTTCTGATTTTAATATTTTGAAATGCAAATTTCTCGATTTTACGACCGGTTTTGAAGGTCTTTCATCATCGAAAAGATCCGACAGGTATGCTTTCCACCTCTTAAGCTTGTCGCCCACGTCAGTTATTATTCGCCCATCTGTATCCTTGATAATATTACCACTAGTCTTGACCTTGTTGCATCCAGCCATTTGTTTTATCTTTTTGTGCATGTGAAAGCTGTCAAATTTCTTTTCCAGAACTTCTATTTCCTCGCATTGAGCTACTAGGTAGCTAGGTACTCTTCTTTGGCTGCTCTAATTTTTCGCTGTACTGTTTTATGTAGGGTTCTGTACTCATCTTTGTTGCCTTTGTTCATTCTCCTTTCTTCCATAAGGTCTAGAATTTCTGTAGTTATCCAGGACTTTTTCCTAGTTCTTTTGTTTGTTAGATGTTTCTTGGCTATTGTTTCTAACCCTGTTTGTATTTGTTTCCACTTTTCATCCACACTGACTTCACTTAGTTTATTAATGACTTTCATACATTCGTTAGTCTCTCTCTTAACTGCGTTATGGATTTCAGGATTCTTAAGGAGTTTTGGGTCTATATAGGTGTTTAGACGTTTTGATATCTTTTTCATCCTTATGTTGAGTTTAGCTACAACTGGGTTGTGGTCGGAGATAATATCAGCACCTGGGTAGGCTTTTGTAGATTTGACTGAGTTCTTATAGCGGTTGTTAATGTTAAAAACTGTTATACACTGGTAAAACTGTTATAAAATAAAATAAAACTTTTATAAAAGTTAAAAAAAGGCGACGGAATCCAACTCTTTAACATGTAAAACAGCCATTACGTTTTACTATTATCATTAGGTTGTTTTGATTACTTTTTGATAAAAAAAACAATATTAGGTATTATAGATGAAAGATAAAAATATGTAATTACAATTTAAAATTTAAAATAATATTTTGATGATTCTGTTGTAAAACACCAGAGCTATATAGTTCGAACCAAAGATTTTCTTCAATAATGTTCATCTCAAAATTACTCTTAATAATTTTGCATCAATTCATACCGATGGTTTTTACAATTTCATTCTTGGTAATACTAATAATAATTATTTCTTCTTCTCGAATGTCGAGATTATCAAATAATTTCTAGCCTGAAGGAAGAGATATTGTCTATGATAGGATCGATGGAATGTGTGCTGGTAAACATCTTCCTATGATTGCGTATAATGTTGTAACTAAAACTGATAAAAGAGTGATATATCTCAATAGTACCATGATAGTAAAAGAAACTTTAAATGGAAAAATTACGGCAAGTATTATTAAATTACTATTATACTGTCACGAGGGGGGTGGTTTCGCGGCTCCTCATGAATAATAATTTCAGCTGTACCGGAATATTAATTTATAAACAAAATCCAGAGACACATTTAAACATTAATTTATTAATAATCAAACTTACCCACATTTAGTTACAAATTAATCCTTAACATAATCCTTGTATTTTAATGAACAAAACTTATAAACTTAATTAGTAATTGCCGAATTACGACTGATAACTTAATTCATGATTAACTCGTAGAGCTGACTGCTGACTCCTGGCTACTGACTAACTACCTCACCCCATCCGGGTTTTTTTTATAAACTCTGTCTACGTGACCACCGGCACTCGCGATCTTGCTGAATAACACATTCTCGATTTATTACAATATTGCCTGTAATTGTGCAATCTTTTATTCTAATTATTGGTTAATGACTTTTAATAAAATTGCGTAATATTTAATACGCGTGACAATACTAGCAGGTCCCGTGGGCTACGCCACACACCTCTTTATTTAGCGGCTCCTCAGGTAACAATAACATACTCATTACTCTAGCATTCTCATAATATGTCAAGCTATTTCTATTTGTGGCATTATTGTCAATAATTATCGTCTAAAATTAATTAAGATTTTTTTTCTATTCAACAGATGAATATAAAAATCTTTCGCTGTCATTCTAGAGAGAATTTGGATAGTTGTGAAAACTTTTTAGAGCACAGAGGTCTCAATTTTTGTCAACTTATGGATCCTGTAATAGGAAGATTAAGTCCAGTGTTTGTAAATTATTCACCAGAATTGAAATGTCCAATACAAAAAGTAACATAAATTTTTAATTTATCGAAATTAACAAAAATTTATTTTTTTAGGGCACTTACCGTGCTATCGACAGTAAACTTGATACGTCTGCCGTTATTGTATTTCCTCTAGGGGAATATTATTGGAAAGGCAGATTTGAAATGTTTGATGCCGATTCAAATAGAGAGTTGGAATGTGTTCAATGTGATTTTCACGGATCACGTGATCACAGAGCACATATTAATTAGAAGTCTAATTAGCTATCTGATGATACCAAACACTTTATACTTTACTTTCGTTTTAACCGAAAATGGGAATACCTACTAAAAAATTCCTGGTATGGCCACATCCAAGTTTTTTAAATTAAAATGGCATTATTTGTATTTCATTATTAATAAAGCTCATTATGTAAGTAAAGTTATTTTTTATAGCAGTACTTATAACTCATGACATTTTAATTAGCAAAACCTAATTTATATAAAACAGGTATTACGTTTTACCATCATCGTTATAGTTTATTTTAATTAAATTTTTACAAAAAACAATAATCATCGTAGATGGAAGATAATAGTTATTTGTTTTATAAGGAGACAAAGTGACGTTTTGTGTGACAAGACTGTGTTTGGCTGAAGAGCGAGCGTAGCGAGCGAGTCAGGCAATACAGGCGAGTCACACAAAACTACTTTGACTCCGTATAAAACATTAAATTTTTTCTGCAAACGTAAAGCGTAAAACTGAAAATTTTGATTTTTGAAAGAGCACCATCTCTTGTCAATTACTTGTAGTTCAATTGTCAAATATTTTTTAAAATTAACTTAAATTTGTAAAAAAAGCTAATTATTAAAAGCAACGAACTAATTATAAAGGAAAATTTAAAAAACATTAAATTGTTTACATTACAAATGCTTAAAAAACATTTTTTACGTTAAAAATAAAAATAATGTGCGGTTAAGATTTTACTTTTCCCTCCTAGACAGACAAAAATTACTTTTCTGACAATTTTTCCTTCCTCGGCGGGAAAGTTAAACTTCACCGTTACCTATTGAGTGACACAAAGGCGACTTTTTCTGACGTTTGAAGAAAAAATAAATTTTTAAACTATTATTGATATTTAGAAAATTTTTTTAGGGCACTTACCGTGCTATCGACAGTAAAATTGATACATCGGCCATTGTCGTATTTCCTCTAGGTGAATATTATTGGAAAGCCAAATATGAAATTTTTCAAGAAGATAGAAATAGGCAGTTGCAATGTGTTCAATGCGATTTTTACGCATCTAGAGCACGTAATTAGAAGTTTGTTGAATTTTTTTCCCTTGTCTTCCAATGAGTGCATCCATAATGCTAACAAGCAGTTTTGTACCATATGCTTGTAATAATAATGGCTACTCTACTTTAGTTTTTGTTATTTAAGTAATCTAAATTCTTTGACATAAATAAACTTAATGTTATAGTTTGAACCAAAGATTTTGTTCGATGTTCGCGCCATAGCGCTTTATATGAATTTATTTTATTTAACTTTAATTCTTGTAATCAGAATCATTGTTTAAGTTTTCGTTGTAGTACGTAGTCGTACATATTAAAATAATATTAAAAGTTCTAATTACCTGTCGATTTTCTTGATTTAATTAATAATTGTGAGTGAATCATAGTAGGTAATGCGGCGCATTGGACGGGGTAAGTTAGGAATCTACTTTACCGACATGTTACCGACATTACAGTTTCTGTTACCGACTTACAGTTTTCCCGCTATTTTTTACCGGCATTACAGATTTGAATTACCGACATCGGCGGCTATTTTGGGGGCGTTAGCGGCTATTATGGGGGCGTTGGAGGCCATTTTTGGGACGTAACCTGTCAAATGCGGCCATTTTGTGGGTGTTGGCGGCCATGTTTAGGGCGTAACCTATCATTTCGGCCATATTGGCCGCCAACGCCCCCAAAATGGCCGCCGATGTCGGTAATTCAAATCTGTAATGCCGGTAAAAAATGGCGGGAAAACTTTAATGTCGGTAACAGAAACTGTGATGTCGGTAACATGTCGGTAAAGTAGATTCCTAAAGTACCCCGTCCAATGCGCCGCATTACCCACTAATCATTATTGAAATTATTTCGAATATCAATATAAACCATCCAGTGGCGACTTCGGGTACACTTAAGTATTTTTATCCTCTGATTCCTTTCCTTAAAAAATACAGGTGCTTTTTGGAGCAGTTATTGCTAATTTTGTTTTTATGTCTATTTTTTTATACAGTCCACTTATCGCGTCAACATTCAATAATGTTAATCTTTGACGTCTAACGTTTGACTCTTAGGTCTTCGGCTAGGTATCGAAAAGGTCAAAAACATTTTTTTCGCGAAACCGCTCTGTACACTTAAGTTTGAACAAATTTCCAACCGACACACCAAATTTCGTCAAAATCTGAAGAGCCAAGGGTCAAACGTGGCCGATCTGACGTGGAATTACCCAAAAGTTAATTTATGTAAACCAGCCATTACGTTTTACCATTATCATTAGGTTACTTTGATTACGTTTTCACAAAAAAACAATAATTATCGTAGATGGAAGATAAAAATAATTACAATGCAAAATAAATAATATGTAAGTAAATGTGTTTCAAATGATAATGTTTGTTTTCCTTGAAGCTACTTTTATTCACGTTGTTCAGTAACGAGAACAACCCCTACTACAGCTATGGAGGCACTTTTAAGCCTACCCTAAGGGGGATGGTCTTCAAACCGCCATAAAAATAGCACATAGCAAGAAATTCAAACTGGTTGACAGAATAAGTCACCTAAAGATCCTGGACTTTCTACAGCTAGAATTGTTTGAAAAACCATTTTATATGTGTCATTCCAAGAGTGTTTGACTTCCAGACATCGTTCGAGGTGGTCATTCGGGACCGCAACACGGCTCTAGAAGTAAATCAATATAACTGGAACAAAACTCCTCTATCTGTTATCCAGATGGATCTAAAACTGAACAGGAAACAGGTATAGGCATATATGGCCCAAAATATATAACCCACCCCACAATTACGTAAACTGAAACTCTTGCAATAGATTTATGTGCCCGATAATGCCTACGAAGGAATTTTACATAATGTCTGACAGCCAAGCTGATATAAAAGCACTCAAAGCCAATAGCTTTGAATCTTTATCCACTTTGGAATGCAGACAATCACGAAAACTCTGGCAAGGAACAACAAAGTTGCCCTTCATTGGGTGCCGGGTCACGAGGGCATTTAAGGAAACGAAATAGCCGATAAATTAGCTAGAACAGACTCAAAAGTCTTTCCGATCGGACCTGAACCATTCTGTGGACTATCTAGAACACATAGAAGGGCGGAGATCCAAAATTGAGAAACTGGAACAAAAATTCTCACTGGAACAACACACCAGGACAAACACAGTCGAAGAAATTCATTGAGTACTCGACCACTAATGCTAAAAAGCTTCTTCTCTTATAAAAGAACAAAATCAGACTTGCCACGGTTCTCTTTACCGGACACAATCCAGTAAGGTACCACCTCAAGGCACTGGAACTGGAGGATAGTGACTAATGCAGACTCTGCGAATCTGCCCCATTTTATCTTACTTAAATCGCGAAATTTGATAAAAACTTCAGTTGCATTAGTGCCTTGAAATCATAATGTCTTTACAAATCATGATACGTAAAAGAGGAAAGCCTTTAATAATTTTAAAAAATTTCAAATATTATCAATATCGCGAATTAAAAGGTTCAAGTGAGATAATATGCCGGTGTTGCGTTAAGAAATCATGTCGGGCAAAGCTATGTACTGTGGGGGCTATTACAGAACCAATTTTTTCACTATTAATTGGAAAACACGAACATAATAGTGTCCCGGAGAGTGATCTCAATGGACAAATGGTTAGTAATACTATCAAGCGCAAAGCAGTGGAAGACATTTCTACAACACCTTCGAAATTGATTCACAAAGAGCACCAAATTCAGCCTGGAACACTTTCTACAATTAGCACTAAAGATGTGAGATATATTCCCAATACGATAACACGAAAGAAGTTATCATTGGCACCCAAATTGTCCAAATCAATGATTGAGATAAAAACCTTTCTGGAGGCTGTAAAGGTAATTAGAGATACTAACGGCAAACGAGGTAAGGATTAACATTCAGAAAATCACTAGACGGTAATCGAGGTGAGGGATTAACGGAACAGGTAGCCCTGACGGGAATCGATGAACGCCCTTCAAAATAATTATAGGGTGGCCCAAAATAAGAAGGTTAATTTTTTTACAAGTCTACAAAGTCTAGAAAAAGTAAAAATGAAACGCTAGTTTGTTGTAGCTCACTGAATGAGAAGCAGTGAAGAACGTTAATAAAACAGATCCCTAGAAAAATCGGGATTTTCCCAAAACATGACGATGAACCTAGTGGGAGCTAATGCCCATGGCTTATTTTCTAAAGTAATGATACATGGGAACTGAAATTTTCCGATCGATCGTATTTGTTAAAGCTCGAAATGAACGGTTTCCGTGAAACATCCTGTATAAATCTATTTTTATTTATTAATTGTTTAACTAAAAATAATTTTAAATGTAAAAAATAAATTAGATTAAAAGGTTTCAGCAGTAAATGTTCTAAATTATTCTAAAGTTTTTAATTTGAATTTTTAAACAATCAGTACAATTTTAATTAGGTTGGTAGGTTGGTACTAAAAGGAACTTGCTGGAAATGCAAATGGCGGTGATGTGCAGTAGGCGCATATAGGTGCGAAGTACAACCCTCAGGAGTTGGTGTAAAAGGTGAAATGTTATTTTTAAATTGTTTAAAAAATTAAGGGTGACTTGTCGGTTAAATAAATTCGCGGATGAATCGGAATAACTTATTTTGTTAAATTAAAGTGAAAAGTGGTGGTTTAGATAAAAATTGGAATTACTGAGGGTGAGCCTCGTAAACTTCCTGAAAATCAAGACGGTTTCTGTGAAATAATGGTGAAGTGGTTGAAAAAGTTAGTCCCGTTTCTGGGTTTTATTTATCTTTTTGAAATGCGTTTCTTCTTGCACTGTAAGCGTCAAAAGCAGCGTTTTACACGCTTGTGTATAAAACGTAAATGTTTGAATTTCCCTCTTTATTGCGGTACACGGTTTGATCGGCCCCTGTAATGTCGGTAACAACAACAATTGCAAATTTTTTAATGCACATTAATAATTACGCCATTCGATTAAAAATTTACAAAACCAATTATTTTTGAATTAAATAACAGTGTACATTAATATTTAAGTTATTTTTAAAATTTGCACCTGCAAATAATTTTTCTTATAAAGTTCCCCCACTTTCTAAATGACATATCGGGGTGATGTAAAACAAAAAATGGTCGCGCACAAGTTCAAACATGCCAACTACCTATTGTGATTTTTATGTTTAAAATACTAATCCTTTTTAAAAGTATCTGCAAGTTTTCGAGCTAACTTAAAATTATTAATTGTGCCCATTTAACAGTTTTGTGTGTACTTTTGACTTTTATTCGCTGAAAATTGCAAAAATCCTAGCGATTGGCTTTTTCGACAAAATAGGTGAGTTCTTTAACCTAGCTTTTTTTATCTTTTTATTAGTTTATTGCTTTAAAATTGTACTAAAGGGTCGCCATTTAGTTTACTATTAGTAAAACGTGTCATTATTAGAACCTAATCGCTTGATCCATTAGCAAAAAGTTACAACATGAAATTTTCATGAATCATAATTTTTTTATCATGACGTCACAATTTGCAAAATGTTTTCAGTTTTTCAATATTTTCATCTAAAATTTTATTTTGTACTACTTAAAAACTACCTAATTAGTATGTCTAGTTGAATTTAAAATGTTTAAAGACGTTTTTTTAAACTTCCTGCTAAAGTAAGGTTGGCGGCAAATTCAAAATTTTTCAATTTAACTTTAATTATTTGTACTCTTAAGTTCGATTTTTATATAATTTTGAATTCATTAAATTCTTATAAAATAATAGTTGAACTAATGTTGCCAGAGGCGTATCTAAAAATTATTCAGAGAGGGGACTTTCAGAAAATAATTGATTTTATCGGTGGCCTAGGCCTAAACAATACAGATTTTTATGTAGGTGAGCCTGAGTAATATCTGCATTCAAATCTTGAATGCGATTACAAAGATGTGTGCCATAATGCAGTCAAGCTTGTCAGTCTAGGGATTCACTAACTTTTTTGATAGTGAGCGATATCGTTAACTATAGCGATTGAGGTTATGTTTCGATTTTGTAAGTCAAAGTTTTCCATTTTTGTGGATAAATATAGTTACCAAAAATCGTTTTACAAATTTGATAGGTACTTAACAAATTTGGTAGTTAATGACGTCGCTAGCTAACACATTTAGTTAGCGAATCCAGGTACAGGCGTCACGGCACGGTAGCTCAAAGGGAGTCCGTTCATAATTTCATAAATATTTATTTATTTATTCGGACATGGTACATTTTTCTAAATTCAAATAAATTATACGGAATAGATACATTCATAATTACTTTTTGCTAACCTTTGTTCAGCGAACAGATGCATCTAAGCCACTCCCTACAAATTTCTGTCAAATAAGGTTGACGCATTTCAATTTTTGTGTGATTGTTATAAACTGTGTTTTCAAAATTCGACCAACAGACAAATTCTATTCGATCATGACGCGTTTTTTTGGGAGTGGCTTAGCTGCATCTGTTTGCTGGACAGAGACTAGTTCAAAAATTAATTTTTCCTAATTTTAGACTTAATTACACTTAATACTTCTTCACTCAGTTTATTTCCACTTAAATAAACATATTTCAACTCGGGCATTTTTTCGAAAACATATGGATCCAAAACACTAATGCTGTTGTTGCGCAAATCAAAACTATACAATTTATCCAAACCAACAAGTTGGATTACCTGGACTGTTTGTATTTTATTATCGGCCAACTCCAATTCCAATAACTTACTTAAGCCTTTAAAAGCGCCTTTTTGTATAATTTCAATATTGTCGTGATTTAATTCAAGACGTTCCAATTTAGATAAACCACCAAACATGTTCTCTTGGATAACACTGATATGATTTCCATTGTAGCGCAAGTGAGTTATCTGTGGAAGAGTTTTAATTTGTTGCAAAGGTATGTAATGAAATTTGTTGTAAGATAAATCCAACTGCTTCAAGTTGGATGTCGAAGCAAATAAATCGCTTTTCAAACTCACTAAGTGATTATTGCTTAAATTTAATTCTGTAAGGTTGGTGAGTCCTTTAAATGTTTCAGAGTCCAACTCGGTTAATTTATTGCCATTGAGTGCGAGAGTGATTAAATTATTTAAATGGCCAAAGCTTCCATTTTCAATTTTTGAAATTTTATTACCACTCGCGTTAATAACCGTCACGCTGTCTAAGCCATCAAATGTATTCACTTTTAGTCCTTGAATTTGATTTTCACTTAAGTCCAGTGTTGAAAGTTTTTTATTGTGTCCAAAAGTTCCTGGAGCAATCTCTTCAATTTGGTTTTTTGCCAACTCCAAATTTAAAAGTTTTGGCACGCCACTAAACAAATTTTGAGCGATAGTACTCAATTTGTTATCACTGATAACTAAATTTGACAATTCTTCTAAATTTTCGAAAAAGTCCGAGGGTATATTGGTTATTTGATTCTCATTCAAACGCAAAATATTTAATTTTCTTAAACTTGAAAATGTTGTACTTTCGAGTCTACTCAATAGATTTTTGTTAAGTCCCAATTCTTCAAGATTTTTCAAATCTGCAAAAGCTTGCTCACTTATGGTTTCAATTTTGTTACCATTCAACACTAAAGTGTCCAAATTAAAGAGCCCTTTGTAAATCTCCGAAGATACGGCCGACAAATTGTTGCCCCCTAGGTTTATGAACAAAAGTTTTTTGTTATCTCGAAACAACCCATCAGGAAGGGTTGAAAGGTGATTGTTGTTTAAATGCAAATCCAATAATGAGTTTGCTCCTTTAAAAGCGCCCTCTTCTATTTGCGAAATCATATTGTCTTGCATATAGATACATTTCAAATTTTTCAAATTGAGAAGTAAGTTAGATGGAAACTCTTTGAGCTCGGTGTTTTCTAAATGAAGTTTGCTCAAATTTTTAAGGGTTAAAAATAGTCTGCTATCTAAGCGCTCGAGTTTGTTTCCATTTAACGCCAAATAGAAAAGGTTTGTTTGGTCTTCAAAAATGGTGTGAGGCAATGAAGTTAATTGGTTGTTTTCTAAATTAAGAGCTTCCAGGTTTGTTAAACTCTTGAATAAATTGTCATCTAATGATTTAATTTTGTTATTTCCCAAAAACAATGCTTTGAGCTGAATGGTAGTTTGAAATGTATCTGCTGGAATTTTTTCAAATTTGTTGTTAGACAAATTCAGGTGCGTTAAGCTTAGTAAATTTTCATAAACGTCTTTTTTGATTTCTGTGAATTCATTGGATGGCAATTCTAATACTTCTAAAAATGGTAAATTATCAAAAATACCTTTAGGTAAATTTTGCATGTCAGTATACGAAATTTCCAATTTTTTTAAATTAGGTATTTTGTAAAATGCCGTAGCATCCACATTTGAAAGTTTGCCAAAGATAAAGCTAAGCTCTTCTAGTTTGGTTAATTTTTCAAAAGTATTAGACGGAACATTACTGATGTTATTGTTAATCATTCTCACATAGTTAATATGCTCAAAATCTTCAAATAAATCAAATGACAAAAAATCGATATTACTACCTCGTATTTCCAATCCACGAAAATCGTTTTGATTAATTCCATTTCTTTTGATGCAGTCAGCTACTCCATATTTCAACTCATCGGCCGATTTGATTGCTTTACAAATAATTCCATGGTCTTCACTAGAGCAAAGATGGTCTGCTTTAACGTTAACCAAGCCAAAAACTAAAAATATCCAAACAACTTGAGCCTTCATTTTTCTCAAAAGAATTGCCTTTTTAAATAATTTTACTAGCACTGAAAGAACATTTACCACTGGCAAAAACACTTTTTATACTGAAACGTTTACTTTAAACTTGGATGTATTTTTCAATTATTTAATTAGGAAAATGAAGTCAATTAACAATTATAAAAAAGATTGACGTGACGTATTCGCTTTTGCGTTTTAATGGTTATTATATAAAGTGCATTATTGCATTTTGAAATTGTAAATGATATCCAGTCTAGGATTAACGTTAAAATAAGATGACAAAATGAGTAGAAAATAATTTCGTGAGCTTGAAAATCTCGTAGGCCCAGTAGTTTGCTTAGAAGGTTGCCAAAGATGCAGTGGTGATAGTGACTGCTCGTAAGCAACCAAGACTAATAAATCTGGTCGTGCGTGATTTGTTGCACTCAGAATAAATCCAACCATTACTTTTAAATTTACTATCCATAGATACTTGCGTCTTAAACAGTTTCTTCGATTCATGCACTTTGATGGGTTAAAGATTTGCTGCTAAAGAAGCTGTGCCTAAAAGACGCAAGTATGGACAGATTTTTCATATTTTGACTTTAAAAAAATTATAACTTCACTTCTGCTCTTTAGAAGTAAATAAAATAAGTGGAGTTCGATAGAGAATTAAATTGTCTATAACACTCCCAAAAATTAAAAAATCAACTGAAAGGAATTTTGTGATAATTCGTTTTAAAATTTTGACCTCGATTTTGACCTATTTTGGCTCTTTGAAGGTAGGCAATTTTGAACCAATTTTAAAAATCCATTAGGTTAGCACGAAAGCCCTATATTTTAGCTGTATAATGCCGTTTTAAAGTTTTTATAATAATAATTACCGGCCAAGTTATAAAAGAAAAACAAAAAAATGGAGCAATAGTTCTATTGGCGGCCATTTTGAATTTAAAAGTTAAAAAATTGTTTTTTCAATTTTGTAGCTAAATAAATATAACTTTGGTCTAAATTGCAGACAAACAGATGCACAGATTGCCTCGAAGAATTTTTTTTAAATTTTTGGCATGACTCACAACGTTTAGGAATGAAATAAAAATTTTTTATTTTCGATCACTTACGAATCACAGATTTTTGTAATTTTGAAAAGCTGGTGGTTATCCAGGCCTTTTTGTGGAGAATTTAGCATTTTTCACTGTTAGAATACCGCTAACGAACTGAACTTTTTGACTAAATTTTTCGACCTTAGAGCCGTATGCAACTACACTAATCCTGAATAGGGTATTTTCCAATTTTTTAAATATCGCTTATTGCTGCGTTATTGCATAGCAAAGTCGATTATCAATGACTTGGGCACACTAAAAATATGTTAATCAAAAAAGTTTTATTAAAAAGTGCTTTAGTAAAAGCATTAAATGCTGCAGGTTCAAAGTGAAAATTGAAACGGAAGTGACGTCGCGATTCGTACACATCACGTTTGTTGCTTAGTTACATGTCTTAAATGTCAGTTAATGTGTAATCAAGGTTATAATAAGTTGGAGCTCATTAGTTGAATATTGACAGCTACGACTCGTGACGTCATGGCGCCTTTAGGCGGGAAACTTTATAGTTTGAATTTCAAATAATTATTTTGGCAAAACCTACAGTCGCAATTTTTTTTAAATGTGGTTTTGAGATTACGTTATCAATAAGATAACTTGCTAGATACATTTTAAAAAATTGGAAAATACCCTATTCAGGACTGAAAAAGTAATTATAATTATTCTCTGAAAAATTACTATTTAAACTATACACGGTGATTACTGAAACAACCGCCGTCGATAGCGCCCTAGCCGTTTGATGTAAGACGTACATTTGAATACAAAAATTATTCAACTCCTTAAGGAACATAAAAAAAAGCCACGTCAACTACTTGACATTGAACGAAAAAAAGTGTGTTTTTGTCCCTTTCTCAATACTTAAACCTAATTTACCAATATTTGATATAATCCAGTCCCAAGATTTCACTGTCTCAAGGAGAGAGAGAGAGTGTCAAATACCTTGGAATAATTGTAGACCAACATTTGAGGTGGGATCTACACCTGACGGAGTTGAGTAGAAGGCTTAGAAAGACGATGTACCTATTTAGGATTTTACGCGACATCGTTCCTCGGCGACTTTTGTATGTTATTTATTATGGTCTGGTCCAGTCATTACTAAACTACGGTATAATGGGTTGGGGTGGTGCCTCCAAGGTCTATAGGGGAAAGACACAATGAAAAGGACACTTTTTTTCAAATAGCTCTATTTTCTGAACAAAACATAAGTTCTAATAAATAATTGGTAACGTAACAAAACAATTATTCATAATAACATACCAAGCAGAAAAACTAAGTTTTTCATCAAAACTGAAAAGTTGTAAGCTTTTAAAGTAAAATCGGGAAATGTCCGTTTCATGGCATCTTGCGCATTGAAACGGACACATGGGGTTATGAAACGGACATTCTTTAGTTTTGCAACATTCGCACAAAAAAGTTGAAGAAACTTAATATCATTGATTTGTAGATTCATTTACAAACTTGTTCAAAAAGAAAAATTTTACAAAATAAGCTATATTAATTAATAATAACAAAATAAACAATCTAGAATATTTTAAAAAAAATTTTTGCAGAAAAAGCTTAAATTTCCTTTGTGGCCTTAATTTACGTGTGCAGAACACATCTGAAAGCAATAGAAATATTTTTTGTTTTTGAAACATCTATTTCCAATGTATTAAAAATTTCTATCTTTTACACGCTTTAAAACTAAGGTCCGTTTCAATGCGCCACGAACTGTCCGTTTCATGACACCGAGACATTTTTTAAGAATATTTGTTCCAAACTAAAATGCAAAAACCAAATTTGTTTTTAATAGTTGTCCATATAAATAGATACCTTGATATACGTTTTGCCATAAAAGTAAGTAAAATAAGTAAATACATCCCTATCTTGAAGCTTCCAAAACTTGCAACAATATTTACTTTGTATATGAATAAAAAACAAAACACTCTACTTCCGGTGTATTAAACGAGAGGACTATGTTCAACTCATAGTTTGTTTATAAGTATATTAAGTTACATATACTAAAATTTCAAACTTAAATGCCTTTTGGTTTTCAAGATACTGATACTGTCCGTTTCATAACGCGTCCTTTTTATAGCGCTTTCCCCCTATAGCAGAAGTAGAAATAATTCAAAAATTTATATTGAAAATTATAAACTTCAAACCTGTCAATTACCCATCAATTCAATTATTTGAGGAGTCTCCTGTCTATAGACTATTTCAACTGTATAGTATTAACATACTTATTACTTAAGTACTTTAAGAAGGGCTCAATACCATTGAAAACGCTGTCTCATTCCTATAATACGAGGGGGATTGATGGGGCGATCTTGCTCAGAACCAACAAGACAGTCGGTCACAGATGCTTCACTTATTTTGCCCCTAAATTGTGTAACCTCTTTCAGGATTACCTGGGTCCGAATAGATTAATTGTTAACCTCAACAAGGGGGAATTTAGTCTCCTGCTCTACAGTTTCGTGAGGGACTGTAGAGTGGCGATTGATGATATTTATTGTTGTCGATAGCGTACATTTCTTGTCGGTATTTATCTGTTAGTGGTAAGCAATATTTTGTTTTGTTATTTACAACTTGTTATACATAGTTTTACTTTATACTTTGCACGTCGCAACTACATTTATTGTGACGCCACGCACAAAACCTTCTATGGTTTTTTGTGGCATATTCTACTTTATTTGTTTTTTTGTTACGATCGGTTTTTTGTTCTCTCCGATGAAATTTTTTTATTCGATGATTTTGTAAAGGAGGAAAAAGAAAATCAAATAAAGGCTATCTAATCTAATCTAATAACTTAAAATTATTTTCATCTCTACAGGGTGTTGTATTACTGCTCGGCGAGAAACCCTGTATATTTATCTAAATTTTGACTTTGAACTAAAGACGCTTATATGGCCATATTAAATTATTTTTTATTGTACTTGCATTATAATCTGCCAATTTCACACTAAAAAGCGTTCATAAAATCGTCTTTATAGCACAAGTGCTCTATAAAGTCGTCTAGGTAACAACAATAATATTAACTGTTGTGCGACTGTTGTTCTGCAATGTAAACACAAAGCATCTCTGTGGCAACAAATATATCCAAAATCGGCACGCTTAATTTTCAAATTTTAAATACAGATTTTTTCTCTTTTATAGAGGTTTTAGTTGCAATTATAATAAAAAATAGCGTATAATACTCGTGTATAAGTAGACTTTATCGCATACGCGTCGTTACAAGCACTCGCAAGCTCGTGCTTGTAATTTTCGTCGCTAATGCGATAAAGTCTTTCTTATACACATGTATTATAATATACTATTAATTTATCCGCGGTGTTGCCAAGTTATTAATTTTTTCTCTAAAAAAAAACGGCAACACGTGTTGCCTTATAAAATCCGAATAAAATCGTTCTAAAGCCGTAGTTCAAGGAATAATAACGAAATTTTTTCACTTAGTAGTTGTGACTATCCTTTATGTTATGAAATTAAAAAAGTTGGATTAAATTATAAAGGGTGTTCATTAATGCGACCCAAAGTTACCCATTGTTAAATGACTGATGATGTAATCGTTATTTGCAAATGGAACACCCTGTATATTTTTACATATTTGGATTCCTGGTAAAATTTAGATGCTAAATATGCAAAGAGAGTGTTATATTTTAAAAATTGTAAAGAATTACATTTTTTACATTTTTATTACAACTGGGGTAATTTTCGACTTAAAGTCAGCTTTATTTTATTATTTATCATTTTTACAATATTTTAATATTAATTTAGACACCTTTTCCCCTATCATCATAGCTGAAGCACCAGTATACCCACTAATGATAGTAGGCATAATACTTGCATCTGCCACTCTTAATTTTTTAATTCCGTGCACTCTTAATTTATGATCTACGACAGCCCCACCAAAAATTGGATCTGGTCCCATTTTACAAGTCCCGACCGGATGATAAAAGGGTGTCGATAAATATCGCGTTTGACAATACCAATATTCTCTCGTATTAAATTCCATTTCTTTACATTTTGGATGTGTCAAGTTAGGAACTAACGTGGCATTAATTTTTTTAAAAGCTTCGGTGTTGACTAAATCGAAAACTATTTTAATTGCTTGATACATAGTTTCTAAATCAAAATTGTGTAAATCACTAAACGAGTTTAAGTCAATTAAAGGAAACTCGTAAGGAGATGATGAATTTAATTTAACACTTCCTTTTGATTTTGGTTGCATAATTTTAGGAACTATTTCAAAAATATTATTCGAATCAACTTTTGCAAAAATCGAATCGAACGTTTCCTCTTCAAAATTGTAATATAATCTAAAGGCTTGATTTGGTACTCTTGGTATACCAAATGTCATTTCAATATCAGCAAGCCCATGACGACTTTCCAATTTAGTTTGAAACGACGAAATGGCTGCGGAATTTGATACAAAAGTGAGATCGCCAAAACCTTGTAAGTAATCGCGAACTTGTTGTTCCAAACTTACATTAGGATAAGTTACATTTGCCGTAAATATCAAAGCTGAGAATCCACGCTGGTCTTGTAAATTAGAACCGACCGATAAGGGATGTATAAGAGATATACCGTGAGCTTTTAACTCTTCACGAGGTCCAACTCCTGATAACATTAAAAGTTGTGGAGACTGAAAAGTTCCTGCCGATAAAATTATTTCTTTTGTAGCTCTTGCCAAATTTAGTTTTTTACCGTGACTAAAAGTCACCCCATAAGCCTCTTTTGTTAATTCATCGATGTTAATTTTAGTTGCGTAGCTGTAAGTCATAATTTTTAAATTTGTGCGATTGTAAGCCGGTCTTAAGAATGCCTTGTTCGAACTATCGCGTCTACCTCTTATTGTATTAAATGGTGTTTGACTAACACCAATTTGTCGAGCTCCGTTGGGATCGACAACTTTTTGTCCCAATTCAATATTTGCGTCTACGAACGAATAGAATGGAAGTTGATTTGGACTCTCGTATTCGACGTTTAAATAGCCTCCTCTTCTGTGATATTTAGGGTCGCTGTAATTGAAACTTGCGTTTTCAGACTTTAAAAATAGCGGTAAAACGTCTTTGTAAGACCATCCGGGGTTGCCTTGTTTTTCCCAATCGTCGTAACTAAGTTTATTGCCTCGAAAGTAATTCAAGTGGTTTAGTATGGTTGAACCACCTAGACCTCTTCCTCGAAGATACATGCATTGGTTATTTACCATTCCTAAAACAAAATAATAACATTTATTCTCTGTGGCCCTAAATTATAAATTAGACGCCCGATAGACGTCGTTATAAATTTTTTGGAGTAGCTATACAAACTCTGATTCTGTATAAAAGGTAAGATAAGACTACTATAGGTAAAAACAATGTCTTTCGTACAAATACGAAAGGCACTAAAGCTCCGAGTCTTACCTAAGCATGATTTCTTCTGTGGTGTTGTTCTAAAATTCCACCCATATTGTGAATTCTTTAAAAGCTGCGAATATCTCGGTATATCTGTAAAATCATCTTCTTGTCCACCAGCTTCAATTAAAAGAACACTATATTTTTTCTTTTCGCTTAAACGACTTGCAATAACCGATCCAGCCGCTCCTGCTCCTATTATAATATAATCGAACCATCCAAATTCTAAACAAATGTAATTTTAATTTTTATTCCTTATGCAAATACAGGGTCATCTCTTTAAGTAGTAGGTACTAACACTGATACTTTGGGTACAATAAGGAAGCAAAATACTAAAGTTAAAAAATACTTACCAGAGACTTTATTTGAATATGGTTTGTAGGAACTGGCATCTGTAAGTCCTCTATCTACGCTATATCTTTGAGTTCTCTCGTTTATTAGTTCCACATAGTATTGGACTTCGCTGTCATTTTGTGCCTTGCACAAAACTAAGGAACTAATTACAATAATTATTAAAACCAAAAATGAAGCTGTTGTCATTATTATTTTCCTTTTGTATTTTGTGGTAAAACACTGATGTTACTAATAGCCCTTCTTATATTATATTATAATATTGTGCCTAAATTATGTAAAACAGTAGCAATCAAGTTAATTTAGGTCTTTCCACGTCGCTGTTCTAAGTGATAACAACAAAATATACCTACATAATTTTTTAATTTATGCGGTGTATTCTTCATTGTAAAAAGTAAACCATTACATTGGTAAATGTTCGAAGTACAAATTGAACAAAAAGTAGGTCCAAAGATAGAACCTTGAGAAATTCCCCAGAAAAAAGGTGAAGAGGCGGAGAGAATTAAAATAGTCCCTAACTGCATTGTCTCTTCACATTTCTAACTAACTTTAGGTTTAGGTTTGCTCCGGTAAGTGTCAAAAACGCATATTTAGATAAGACTATTTACTACCGGGTGTTGAATGACCTAGCAATACATACGGCAAAAGCACGTAAAATTACGTTTTTATAAATTCCTGCTTCCCTAATTGTTTTAAAGCAAACATAAAAGATCCAAAAGTGATGGAGAATTATAAATTAGAAATGATAGAAGTATTACATTTTATCATACTTTTACTTAAAGAGAGACTTTAGAAATTGTTAAAATTTTCGTTAATCAGAGTAGCTATTTATGTTGCTACGATACACAAACAAATTATTGCTTGTTATTCAAATTATTGCTATCCTGATTAATAAAAATTTTAAGAACTTCTAAAATCTTTTTTGCCCTTTAAAGCTTCGGTTTCCTAGGAAAGCGGTGCCGTCAAATGGCGCCCGTAATATGACGGTGGTGACGTCACGTAGCAGTGAAGTCTAAAAACAGCCGTAAAAGCGGTGAGATAGCACCGCTATCTAGGAAACCATGTATGTTTAAATATATGAAAACGCTTTTTGTGACGTCATTGGCCGTCATATTACGGCCGCTATTTGACGGCACCGCTTTCCTAGGAAACCCAAGCTTTAGTAAAAGTATGACAAATGTAATACCTTTATCATTTCTAATTCTGCATAATTTTTGGCTCTTTCATGTTTGCAATTAGGGAAGCAGGAATTTATAAAAACGTGATTTTACGTGCTATTGCCCTATGTATCTGTAGGTCATTCAACACCCGGTATATGAGACTTTTGAGCAAGTCTCAAAATCGTCTCGAGTCTCGAACGTCAAAATATAAGTGTATGCAAATATTTAGTTTTCTGACTTTAATTCCGAGGTTAGCCCTTTATTTCATCTAATTTTACAGTACTAAACTACTCAAAAAAAGTATTCACTTTTTCAAAGTAACGTAACTTTAATGCCAGTTGAGGAATCTTGTTGAAACCCGGTATACGGAAGCACTTGTACTTTATCTTTAATAATTTTTATAAAATACAAAAATATTTATGTCAAAGAATTTAGATTACTTAAAGGGGCTGTAAACCAAAAATGAAAGTTGTAGTACAGGTAATTCTAAGAACAAATTTTCAAAACCCACGTCCCTGTGATGGACCGTTCGGAAGATAGAAGACTTTTAAGTAAAAATTCGTGACGTCATGAAGACAATAGTCGCGATTAGTCCAATAGCAGTTTAGAAATTAATGTACGAATACTATATCACTAAGCAACGAGGGCAAATCATAAAATTTTTGTCTATCTGACGTCACAATTTTGGAACTCAGGAGTTTATATCTCAGATAATATTTGTGCTAAAAATGTGCGGTTTTCATCGTTGTTCTTAGATATTTGTTTAGCATTTTTTAGTGAATAAAAGTTTTTTTGCTTTTACACCCCCTTTGCTTTAAAAAACAAAAACCAAAGTGGGATAGCCATTATTATTAAATGCATAGAGTGCAAAACTGCTTGTAAGCATTCGTCAGCCAGTGAAATTCGGCACCTCCTGCAAAAAATGACGGGATTCGCTTATAGGATTATTTTTCTAAGATTGCGATTTTGAAGTTTCATAATGACAGGACAGCGTTGCCACATATCAACATATCAAGCTAAAAAACATTGAATTTCAAACAAATTAAATTGTAATGTGACAACTCTGTACAGGGATGCCAAATTAAAATAGTCCCTAACTGCATTGTCTCTTCACATTTCTAACTAACTTTAGGTTTGTTCCGGTAAGTGTCAAAATCGCAATCTTAGAAAAATAATCCTATACCAAGGGTTTTTGATGAGATATTTCTCTTAATTGTTACGAGGGCCTTCATTTTTAAAAACTAAAATTATGCTTAAAATTCATTTCAGATCAAGCAGGGCTGAATTCCAGAACATCAAAATGAAATTCCGGAATTTTTGTCAATTATACCTATAGTGAACTATAGGACACACTGTATGTTGGGTTTTTGAACAATAACTAAGAATGCCATTTACTAGTAAATTTCATCTTCTACAATTTTTATTTAAAGCAGTTTTTCATAACACTGCAAAATTATAAACAGCGTTCGAAAAACGGAATCTCAGCGTTTTGTTTTGATCAGCAAAATTGACAGTTTAGCAATTTAAATTTTTTCCCTATATGGGCCATTCTTTTACAAACCGCACACCAATTTCAACTTGATATTTTAGAATCGTCCAAAAATTTTTTTACAGCTTATATTCATAAAATTACTTGACCCGTATTTCAGGATTTTGCTGAAAAAAATTTGTTTTCGAAAATATTCACATATGAATTTAGATAATTTGCTGGATTTTCTCCAATCTTCTCATACTTAAAATTTATTATCTGCAGTTGTACTGATCGGATCAATGTCGTTTTATTTTTATTTTGTACTTTATCACATTAGCTTTCGAAGTGTATAAAAAAAGGAATTGTAAAGTGCAAGAACTTGTAATCGAGCAATTGTTGAGTCTGAGATCTCTGACGCTCGGAAATATTTAATAACTTCCGATCAAATAGAGACCCTACTTTTTTGTAAAATGAGTTTTATAGATAAGAGAATAAGGAACAAAATGATATTTTTTCCAATTAATTTCAGTTGGGGGGCGAGCATGTTAAAACTATTTAAACAATTAAATTGTTATTATTTTTCATTTATTAACAATTAAATGTTTTTAATACACTTCGAAAGCTAACGTAATAAAGTGTAAAATAAAAAAAAACGACACTGATCCGATCAGTACAACTGGAGATAATAAA
The DNA here is from genome assembly GCA_963924605.1 of Malthinus seriepunctatus. Taxonomy (NCBI): domain Eukaryota; kingdom Metazoa; phylum Arthropoda; class Insecta; order Coleoptera; family Cantharidae; genus Malthinus; species Malthinus seriepunctatus. The sequence goes on from OZ004603.1 coordinate 37,873,500, forward strand.
TTTTAAGTATGAGAAGATTGGAGAAAATCCACATCGAAAATCCAGATAAAAATATGTAAAATATTTTTACATATCTGGATTTCTAGTAAAATTTAGACGTTAAATATGCAAAAATATACTGTGTTCTATTTTAAATAAAATATTAAATTACATAGGAACACCCGTTATTTTAGTGAATCGTATGGAAAATACTTATTATGGTTACATTTTTATTATAAGTGGGGACATTTTCGCCTTCAAGTTTTATTCTATTATTTATCATTTTTACAATTCTTTAATATTAATTTAGACACCTTTTCCCCTATCATCATAGCTGGAGCAGCAGTACACCCACTAATGATAGTAGGCATAATACTTGCATCGGCCACTCTTAATTTTTTAATTCCGTGCACTCTTAATTTATGATCTACGACAGCCCCACCAAAAATTGGATCTGGTCCCATTTTACAAGTCCCGACTGGATGATAAAAGGGTATCGATAAATATCTCGTTTGACAATACCAATATTCTCTCGTATTAAATTCCATTTCTTTACATTTTGGATGTGTCAAGTTCGGAATTAACGTGGCATTGATTTTTTTAAAAGCTTCGGTGTTGACTAAATCGAAAACTATTTTAATTGCTTGATACATAGCTTCTAAATCAAAATTGTGTAAATCACTAAATGAATTTGAGTCAATTAAAGGAAAGTCTCGTAAGGATATGGTGAATTTAATTTAACTCTTCCTTTTGATTTTGGTTGCATAATTCTAGGAGATATTTCCAAAATATTACTCGAATCAACATTTGCAAAAATCGAATCGAATGTCTCCTCGTCAAAATTGAAATATAATCTAAAGGCTTGATTTGGTACGCTTGGTATGCCAAATGCCATTTCAATATCAGCAAGCCCAGAACGATTTTCCAGTTTAGTTTTAAACGACGAAATGGCTACGGCATACGATGCAAAAGTGAGATCGCCAAAACCTTGTAAGTAATCGCGAACTTGTTGTTCCAAACTTACATTAGGATAAGTTACATTAGCCGTAAATATCAAAGCTGAGAATCCACGCTGGTCTTGTAAATTAGAACCGACGGATAAGGGATGTATAAGAGATATACCGTGAGCTTTTAACTCTTCACGAGGTCCAACTCCTGATAACATTAAAAGTTGTGGAGACTGAAAAGTTCCTGCCGATAAAATTATTTCTTTTGTAGCTCTTGCCAAATTTAGTTTTTTACCGTGACTAAAAGTCACCCCATAAGCCTCTTTTGTTAATTCATCGATGTTAATTTTAGTTGCGTAGCTGTAAGTCATAATTTTTAAATTTGTGCGATTGTAAGCCGGTCTTAAGAAGGCCTTGTTCGAACTATCGCGTCTACCTCTTATTGTATTAAATGGTGTTTGACTAACACCAATTTGTCGAGCTCCGTTGGGATCGACAACTTTTTGTCCCAATTCAATATTTGCGTCTACGATGGAGTAGAATGGAGGTCGAGTTGGACTCGCGTATTCGACGTTTAAATAGCCCCCCCTTCTGTGATATTTAGGGTCGCTGTAATTTAAACTCGCGTTTTCAGACTTTAAAAATAGCGGTAAAACGTCTTTGTAAGACCATCCGGGGTTGCCTTGTTTTTCCCAATCGTCGTAACTTAGTTTATTGCCTCGATAGTAATTTAACTGGTTTACTATGGTTGAACCACCTAGACCTCTTCCTCGAAGATACAAGCATTGGTTATTTACCATTCCTAGAAAAAATTAATAACATTATTTATTCTCTGTGGCCCTAAAAACGGACTAAATTATAAATTATCATCCTAAAGACGTCTTTGTGAATTTTGTGGAGTATACAAACTCTTGAAATTTAGCACTTTTATTCCGACTCATGCTGATTCTGTATAAAAGGTAAGATAAGACTACTGTAAGTAAAAACAATGTCTTGCGTACAACTACGAAAGGCACTAAAGCCCAGAGTCTTACCTAAGCATGATTTCTTCTGTGGTATTGTTCTAAAATTCCACCCATATTGTGAATTCTTTAAAATCTGCGAATATCTCGGTATATCTGTAAAATCATCTTCTTGTCCACCAGCTTCAATTAAAAGAACACTATATTTTTTCTTTTCACTTAAACGACTTGCAATAACCGAACCAGCCGCTCCTGCTCCTATTATAATATAATCGAACCATCCAAATTCTAAACAAATGTAATTTTTATTTTCATTCCTTATGCAAATACAGGGTTATTATTTTAAGTGGTAGCTACAGTCAGCCTCACAATTATTGGCCACCCTGGCTATACACCAGGGTGATTAGCCAACAACGACAAAATGACAGAAGGGGAGCTTGTTGCTTTAATACTTGTTGGTAAAATTAAGTTACCCTTCACTACCCTTTATTAGGGTGTGTTATGGTGTGTTATGTGTGTTAGCTAGGGTGGCTATTAATTATGAGACTGACTCTACCAACCTTGGGGTACTAATGGCCGTTTACACGTTTACATGGAAGCTAAACACTAAATTTAAAAAATACTCCAAATACAATTTCATATCTATGTACTTACCAGAGACTTTATTTGAATATGGTTTGTAGGAACTGGCATCTGTAAGCCCTCTGTCTACGCTATATCTTTGAATTCTATCGGTTATTAATTTCACATAGTATTGGACTTCGCTGTCATTTTGTGCCTTGCACAAAACTAAAGAACTAATTACAATAGTTATTAATAATATAAAAAATGAAGCTGTTTTCATATCTTCTTTTTGTATTTTGTAGTAAAATACTGATGTTAAGAATAGCGCTTCTTATAGTATATTGCTTAAATTATGTAAAACAATGGAAATAAAGTTAATTTAGGTCACTCCACGTCGCAGTTCTGAATGATAACAAAATATATATCTATTTTTTTAATTAATACCGCGGTGTATTCTTAATTGTAAGCCATTTTACGTTGATAAACGTTCGAAGTACTAATTAGCTTAATAGTCGAATAGGGATATGGACGATCAGTCGAGTTACGGATGTTAGCTCCCACTTGCAATTTTATGTCTGAATATAATTGAGGACTATGTCATGAACAACACCTTATAGTTTTGTCAAGCCAACTAGTGCGGGAACATTAAAAAAAGGCCTTCTTGCACTTTCACGTTTTCTTACTTAAAATGAGAAATAACTCGAGCTGTAATCGACGGATAGAAAAAAGTTATGATAAGAAATTGTTTTCAACACCCAAACTCTGTAGATTTAGAAAATTTTTCTTGCGCTGCGACACATTCTTTTTATTCTGATGTTGAATTAACAAGTGCATAATTTTTTTTAAATGATATACATGAATGAGGAAATGTTATGCCTTTCATTTGACCCAAAATTAACCTTAAAAAGTTAGACGTTCGGCCACTGCAATTGCAAACACAAAAATGCAACTCTCTACCCTTCTATTTGATCAAATTAAACAATTTTTTTTAAATGATTGGTCTTCAAAAACTCTTTTTTACTAAGCATAAACAAATTGGTTTTAGTTAAAATAGGAAGAGATCGAACAGTTTTTATAATGTGCATAATGACGCAAATGCCAAAAAAACATAGTTAATGACGACAAAAGAAATTCTTTTTTATTTCATTAAATAGGGCAGTAAAAAAGAGATTTGAAAAAAAAATTATTCGAATTCTGTAGGCTCGCACAAAATGGATGCACTTTCAACTTTCTTTCAAGAATATTCAAACTCGTTATAGTGTCTAATTTAAAAGTAAATTACATTTTGACAATTACAAAAATTTATTACATTTTATTACATGAAGATACAGTTTTTGCAAAATTATTTTCTCGTGCAAACAAAATTATCTTTTTTTAATCTTTAAGTTAGCGTCAATTACACTTAGTACTTCCTCACTCAATTGATTTCCTTTCAAATTAAGCCTCTTCAACTTGGGCATATTTTCGAAAATTTTTGGATCTAATTCCTCAATGCTATTGTTGCGCAAATCAAAACTAAATACTTTAACCAAACCCACAAGTTGGGAACTATCGATGGTTTGTATTTTATTATCGGCTAATTCCAATACTAATAGCTTACTTAAGCCTTTAAAAGCATCTTTTTCTACAATTTCAATTTTATCGTGATTTAATATGAGACGTTTTAATGTTGGTAAACCATCAAACATGTTCCCTTTGATAACATTGATAGTATTTCCATTGTAGCGTAAGTGAGTTAATTTTTGAAGAGTTTCAATTTGTTCCAAAGGCATGGATGCGAATTTGTTGTAAGATAAATCCAATTCAAGTAAATTGGATATGGAAGAAAATAAATTTTCCAAAATTTCCAATTGATTATTGTTTAAATTTAAATTTTTAAGATTTGTTAGTGATTGGAATGCTTGTGGCGAGATATTTTGTAGTAAATTGTTGCCCAAATCTAAAACTGATAAGGAATTTAATCCTTGGAATGTTTCAGGACCAAGCTCGGTCATTTTATTGTCGTTAAGTGCTAGAGTATTTAGATTATTTAAATGTCCAAAAGCTCCATCTTTTATGGTTTTTATATTATTTTTGTTAAGGAGGAGGAATTTTAATTTTCCAGTGCCTTTGAAAGCGTTAGTTGGAATATCTTCAATTTGATTGTTTTCTAAATGCAAATGTTTCAACTCGGGTAAACCTTCAAAACTTCCACTTTCAATTTTCGTTATTTTATTATCGTTCAATTTAATAGTCGCTAAGCGATCTGCACCTAAAAACGTATCAACTTTAACTTCTTGAATTTTATTATCACTAAGGTCAACTGTTACAAGCTGTTTGTTTTGACTAAAACTCTCAGGAACAATTTCTGCTATTTCGTTCTTTGATAAATCCAAATTTGAAAGTATTGGCATAGGATTAAACAAATTTTGATCGATAGTGCTCAATTTGTTATCACTAATCATTAAATTGGACAATTCTTCTAAATTTTTAAAAATGTCACTAGGTAAATTAACTATTCGATTCTTCCTCAAACTCAAGGTCATTAATATTTTTAAACTCGAAAACGTTGTACTTTCAAGTCCACTCAACAGATTATCATCAAGTTCCAACTGTTCGAGTTCTTCTAATTCTGCAAAAGCTCGAGCATCGATGGTTTCTATTTTGTTACCACTTAACTTTAAAGTAAAAACAGGCCCTTTGAATATATTTGAAGGCAGGGACCTCAACCGGTTGTTGTCAAGATTTATATGACGAATTTCGTCATTATCACAAAACAATCCTTCAGGAAGGGTTGTAATTTGATTGTTTTGTAACTCCAATTGTATTAACGATCTTGCTCCCTTGAGAGCGTCTTCGTCTATGTTTGAAATTTTATTGTTGCTCAAATAAATATGTTTCAGACTTTTGGCATTTAGAAATAAGTTGGGTGGAAGTTCTTCGAGTTGATTATCTTCTAACATAAGTGTTCTCAAGCTTTCAAGAGTTGCAAACACTCTAGTATCCAAGTGCTCGAGTTTGTTTTTTTCTAACAGCACTACCTCTAGTTTAGTTTGATCTTCAAACACGTTGTAGGGTAAAGCGGTTAATTGGTTATTCTTTAAATCGAGACGGTTAATTTTTGTTAATCCTTTAAATAGATTTTCATCCAAAGACCTAATTTTATTATCTTGCAAATTTAGATTTTCGAGTTTAATGACATTTTGAAATGTATCCCCTGGAATTTCTTCAATTTTGTTTTCCATCATCTGGATCCTTGTTAAATTCCCTAAATTTTTAAAAAGACCTCCTTTGATTTCTGTGAATTTATTGGATTGAATATCTAGCAGTTGTAAAGATGGCAAATTGTCAAAAATACCTTCAGGTAAATTTTGCATATTATTAACAGAAATATCCAATTCGTTTAAATTAGGTATTCCATAAAATGCTTTAGCATCCACATTTGAAACATTACTAAAGCTAATTTCGAGTTTTTTCAAATTTGTTAGCTTTTCAAAACAATTGGAAGGAACGTTAGTGACGTTACTGAAACTTATTTCTAATAATCTAATATTTTTAATATTATCGAACAATTCAGATGATAAAAAATCGATGTTACTATTTACAATTTCCAATCCACCAATATTTCTTTCATTTCGTTGGATACATTCGGTTATTTCTTCTTTTAGCTGTTTAGCTGAATTAATTTGTCTACAAGTAATGACATCTTTCTTACTAAAGGAACACTGGCGATACGATTGAGCAGAAGCCAAGTTATAAATAAAAAATATCGAAACTAATAACTTAGGTCTCATTATAATCTGAAAAATTTTTTGGTAAATAACTTGATCTCCCTTCAACTAAGAAGTGAAAATGCAAAAATATTTAAACTACCACTTACCATTTACTTGTTTCTATATAAAGTCTACTTTATACTGAAAGCATTTTAATAATTTATGTAATTATCAAAGTGAGGTCAAATAATTAAAAAAATAAGTGTTGATATTCTATCTTGACCTTGGTATACAAAATTTATTTCCTTACACTGATAGTGATCATTGATCGTCTAAGGGCACTTTTGCACAAAACAATAATTATTAATAGCTAATAATAGTAATAATTATAACAAATAGTCATTTTTGTTAATTTTTCTTTTTGCTTTGATTAGATCAAGCACTAAAACCTTTCTTCTCTCAATTAACAATCCATCTATCTCTAATCGTTTCCGAAATCCTCTTCGTCAGCCAGTGAAATCCGGCACCTCCTGTAAAAAACGACGGGACTCGCTTACCAAGGCTTTTGGATGAGAGAAGTTTTAGAGCACAGATTCATTTAAAATTTTAAAAACAATTTTATATGTGCCCATGCCTACCGAGGTTCTTCTATAGTGTTAGCTCCAGACTATTTTATGTGTTTTTCACAAACAAACTTGAACTTAAAGTACCAGCAAAATTGTCAATTTTTCAGTTTAAATTTCTTACTTAAATGTTGGGTTTTTGAACAATAACTAAGAATGCCATTTACTAGTAAATTTCATCTTCTACAATTTTTATTTAAGGCAGTTTTTCATTGCACTGCAAAATTATAAACAGCGTTCGGAAAACTGAATCTCAGCGTTTTGTTTTGACCAGCAAAATTGACAGTTTAGCAATTTAATTTTTTTCCCTATATGGGTCATTCTTTTACAAACCGCACACCAATTTAAACTTGGCATTTTAGAATCGTCCAACAAATATTTTACAGCCTTTATTCATAAAATTACTTGACCCGTATTTCAGGATTTTGGTGAAAAAAATTTGTTTTCGAAAACATTCACATATGAATTTTTGATAATTTGCTGGATTTTCTCCAATCTTCTCCTACTTGAAATTTATTATCTTCGGTTGTACTGATCGGATCAATGTCGTTTTTTTTACTTTACACTTGATTACCTACATTAGCTTTCGAAGTGTATAAAAATTTTTTTTATTGTGAACAAAAATTGTTTAAATAGTTTTAACATGCTCGCCCCCAACTTGAATTAATTGGAAAAATTATCATTTTGTTCCTTATTCTCTTACCTATAAAACTCATTTTACAAAAAAGTGGGGTCTCTATTAGATCGGAAGATATTAAATATTTCCGAGCGCAAGTCACCCAGCGCGCTCCATATGCGGGAGCGTCAGAGATCTCAGACTCAACAATTGCTCGATTACAAGTTAATTCAAGTTCGGAATTAACGTGGCATTGATTTTTTTAAAAGCTTCGGTGTTGACTAAATCGAAAACTATTTTAATGGCTTGATACATAGCTACTAAATCAAAATTGTGTAAATCACTAAATGAATTTGAGTCAATTGAAGGAAAGTCGTAAGGAGATGGTGAATTTAATTTAACTCTTCCTTTTGATATTGGTTGCATAATTCTAGGAGATATTTCTAAAATATTACTAGAATCAACATTTGCAAAAATCGAATCGAATGTTTCCTCGGCAAAATTGAAATATAATCTAAAGGCTTGATTTGGTACGCTTGGTATGCCAAATGCCATTTCAATATTAGCAAGCCCAGAACGATTTTCCAGTTTAGTTTGAAACGACGAAATGGCTACGGCATACGATGCAAAAGTGAGATCGCCAAAACCTTGTAAGTAATCGCGAACTTGTTGTTCCAAACTTACATTAGGATAACTTACATTAGCCGTAAATATCAAAGCTGAGAATATACGTTGGTCTTGTAAATTAGCACCGACGGATAAGGGATGTATAAGAGGTATACCGTGAGCTTTTAACTCTTCACGAGGTCCAACTCCTGATAACATTAAAAGTTGTGGAGACTGAAAAGTGCCTGCCGATAAAATTATTTCTCTTCTAGCTCTTGTCAAATATAATTTTTTACCGTGACTAAAAGTCACCCCATAAGCCTCTTTTGTTAATTCATCGATGTTAATTTTAGTTGCGTAGCTGTAAGTCATAATTTTTAAATTTGTGCGATTGTAAGCCGGTCTTAAGAAGGCCTTGTTCGAACTATCGCGTCTACCTCTTATTGTATTAAATGGAATTTGACTAACACCAATTTGTCGAGCTCCATTGGGATCGACAACTTTTTGTCCCAATTGAATATTTGCGTCTACGAACGAATAGAATGGAAGTTGATTTGGACTCTCGTATTCGACGTTTAAATAGCCACCTCTTCTGTGATATTTAGGGTCGCTGTAATTGAAACTTGCGTTTTCAGACTTTAAAAATAGCGGTAAAACGTCTTTGTAAGACCATCCGGGGTTGCCTTGTTTTTCCCAATCGTCGTAACTTAGTTTATTGCCTCGAAAGTAATTTAACTGGTTTACTATGGTTGAACCACCTAGACCTCTTCCTCGAAGATACATACATTGGTTATTTACCATTCCTAGAAAAATTAATAACATTTATTCTCTGTGCCCCTAAAAACGGACTAAATTATACATTAGCATCCTGAAGGCGTCTTTGTGAATATTTTGGAGTATACATTGAGAAAAATATGTAACTAACCGAGCACTGTTTTGTTTAATCTACTGAGAAAAAAAGTAGAATTTACTGACCAAAAAGTTGTTTGTACCTAGCAAGAACGTTAAAACAAACGACAACTTACGAAAACAACTGATTTCAAACTGTTAAATCAACGAAAATAAATAGGTTGGTTCCATATTAACCTAGTACGCAGTCGAAACAATCTACTATTTTTCTCAGTGTACATAGTACCTATGTATACTCCATACTCGAAGTTTAACACTTTTATTCCGACTCATGCTGATTCTGTATAAAAGGTAAGATAAGACTACTGTAAGTAAAAACAATGTCTTCCGTACAAATACGAAAGGCACTAAAGCTCCGAGTCTTACCTAAGCATGATTTCTTCTGTGGTGTTGTTCTAAAATTCCACCCATATTGTGAATTCTTTAAAAGCTGCGAATATCTCGGTATATCTGTAAAATCATCTTCTTGTCCACCAGCTTCAATTAAAAGAACACTATATTTTTTCTTTTCGCTTAAACGACTTGCAATAACCGAACCAGCCGCTCCTGCTCCTATTATAATATAATCGAACCATCCAAATTCTAAAAATTTTTATTTTTATTCCTTATGTAAGTACAGGGTGATCTTTTTAAGTAGTAGGTACTAACCTTGGAATACTAACACTGATACTTTAGGTACATTAAGGAAGCAAAATTCTTAAGTTAAAAAATACTTACCAGAGACTTTGTTTGAATATGGTTTGTAGGAACTGGCATCTGTAAGCCCTCTGTCTACGCTATATCTTTGAATTCTCTCGTTTATTAATTTCATATAGTATTGGACTTCTCTGTCATTTTGTGCCTTGCACAAAACTAAAGAACTAATTACAATAATTAATAATATAAAAAATGAAGCTGTTGTCATTTCTTCTTTTTTTATTTTGTAGTAAAATACTGATGTTAAGAATGGCGCTTCTTATATTATATTGCTTAAATTATGTAAAACAATAGAACTTAAGTTAATTTAGGTCACTCCACGTTGCAGTTCTGAATGATAACAACAAATTATATATCTATTTTTTTAATTAATACTAATATTTTTAATAATAGTGTATTCTTAATTGTAAGCCATTACATTGATAAATGTTCGAAGTACTAATTAGCTTAGTAGTGGAATAGAGATATGGACGATCAGTCGAGTTCCGGATGTTAGGTCCCACTGGCAATTTTATGCCCGAATATAATTGAGGACTATGTCATGAACAACACCTTATAGTTTTGTCAAACCAACTAGTCCAGAAACATTAAAAAAAAGGCCTCCTTCTTGCACTTTCCCGTTTTCTTACTTAAAATGAGAAATAACTCGAGCTGTAATCGACGGATAGAAAAAAGTTATGATAAGAAATTGTTTTGAACACCCGAACTCTTTAGATTTAGAAAATTTTTCTTGCGCTGCGACACATTCTTTTTATCCTGATGTTGAATTAAAAAGTGCATAATTTTTTTTAAATGATATACATGAATGAGGAAATATTCTGCCTTTCATTTGACCCAAAAATAACCTTAAAAAGTTAGACGTTCGGCCACTGCAATTGCAAACACAAAAATGCAACTCTCTACCCTTCTATTTGATCAAATTAAACAATTTTTTTTAAATGATTGGTCTTCAAAAACTCTTTTTTACTAAGCATAAACAAATTGGTTTTAGTTAAAATAGGAAGAGATCGAACAGTTTTTATAATGTGCATAATGACGAAAATGCCAAAAAAACATAGTTAATGACGACAAAAGAAATTCTTTTTTATTTCATTAAATAGGGCAGTAAAAAAGAGAGATTTGAAAAAAAAATTATTCGAATTCTGTAGGCTCGCACAAAATGGATGCACTTTCAACTTTCTTTCAAGAATATTCAAACTCGTTATAGTGTCTAATTTAAAAGTAAATTACATTTTGACAATTACAAAAATTTATTACATTTTATTACATGAAGATACAGTTTTTGCAAAATTATTTTCTCGTGCAAACAAAATTATCTTTTTTTAATCTTTAAGTTAGCGTCAATTACACTTAGTACTTCCTCACTCAATTGATTTCCTTTCAAATTAAGCCTCTTCAACTTGGGCATATTTTCGAAAATTTTTGGATCTAATTCCTCAATGCTATTGTTGCGCAAATCAAAACTAAATACTTTAACCAAACCCACAAGTTGGGATCAGATTAAACAATTTTTTTAAATGATTGGTCTTCAAAACCTCTTTTTTACTAAGCATATACAAATTGGTTTTAGTTAAATAGACAGATAGAAATAGAAAAGAAATTCTTTTTTATTTCATTAAATAGGACAGTAAAAAAGAGAGATTTGAAAAAGAATTATTCGAATTCTGTAGGCTCTCACAAAATGGAAGCACTTTCAACTTTCTTTCAAGAATATTCAAACTTGTTAATGCCTAATTTAAAAATTTATTACATTTTGACATTTACAAGAATTTATTACATTTTATTACATGAAGATACAGTTTTTGCAAAATAATTTTTTTCTCGTGCAAACAAAATTATCTTTTTTTAATATTTAAGTTAGCGTCAATTACACTTAGTACTTCGTCACTCAATTTATTTCCTTTCAAATTAAGTTTCTTCAACTTGGGCATATTTTCGAAAACTTTTGGATCTAATTCTTCAATGCTATTGTTGCGCAAATCAACACTAAATACTTTAACCAAATCTACAAGCTGTGAATCAGTGATGGTTTGTATTTTATTATCGGCTAATTCCAATACTGATAGCTTGCTTAAGCCTTTAAAAGCATCTTTTTCTATAATTTCAATTTTATCGTGATTTAATATGAGACGTTTTAATGTTGCTAAACCATCAAACATGTTTTCTTTGATAACATTGATAGTATTACCATTGTAGCGTAGGTGAGTTAATTTTTGAAGAGTTTCAATTTGTTCCAAAGGCATGGATGCGAATTTGTTGTAAGATAAATCCAATTCAAGTAAATTGGATATTGAAGAAAATAAATTTTCCAAACTTTCCAATTGATTATTGTTTAAATTTAATTTTTTAAGCTTTGTAAGTGGTTGGAATGCTTGTGGCGAGATATTTTGTAGTAAATTGTTGCCCAAATCTAAATCTGATAAGGAATTTAATCCTTGGAATGTGTCAGGACCAAGCTCGGCCATTTTATTGTCGTTAAGTGCTAGAGTATTTAGATTATTTAAATGTCCAAAAGCTCCATCTTTTATGGTTTTTATTTTATTTTTGTTAAGGAGGAGGAATTTTAATTTTCCAGTGCCTTTGAAAGCGTTAGTTGGAATATCTTCAATTTGATTGTTTTCTAAATGCAAATGTTTCAACTCGGGTAAACCTTCAAAACTTCCACTTTCAATTTTCATTATTTTATTATCGTTCAATTTAATAGTCGCTAAGCGATCTGCACCTAAAAACGTATCAACTTTAACCTCTTGAATTTTATTATCACTAAGGTCAACTGTTACAACATGTTTGTTTTGACTAAAACTCCCAGGAACAATTTCTGTTATTTCGTTCTTTGATAAATCCAAATTTGAAAGTATTGGCATAGCATTAAACAAATTTTGATCGATAGTGCTCAGCTTGTTATCACTAATAAGTAAATTGGACAATTTTTCTAAATTTTGAAAAATGTCACTAGGTAAATTAACTATACGATTCTTCCTCAAACTCAAGGTCATTAATATTTTTAAACTCGAAAACGTTGTACTTTCAAGTCCACTCAACAGATTATCATCAAGTTCCAACTGTTCGAGTTCTTCTAATTCTGCAAAAGCTCGAGCATCGATGGTTTCTATTTTGTTACCACTTAACTTTAAAGTAAAAACAGGCCCTTTGAATATATTTGAAGGCAGCGACCTTAACCGGTTGTTGTCAAGATTTATATGAAGAATTTCGTCATTATCACGAAACAATCCTTCAGGAAGGGTTGTAATCTGATTGTTTTGTAACTCCAATTGTATTAACGATCTTGCTCCCTTGAGAGCGTCTTCGTCTATATTTGAAATTTTATTGTTGCCCAAATAAATATGTTTCAGACTTTTGGCATTTAGAAATAAGTTGGGTGGAAGTTCTTCGAGTTGATTATCTTCTAACATAAGTGTTTTCAAGCTTTCAAGAGTTGCAAACACTCTAGTATCCAAGTGCTCGAGTTTGTTTTTGTTTAACAGCAGGAGCTCCAGTTTAGTTTGATCTTCAAACACGTTGTATGGTAAAGCGGTTAATTGGTTATTCCTTAGATTGAGATCTTCAATTTTTGTTAAACCTTTAAATAAATTTTCATCCAAAGACCTAATTTTATTATCTTGCAAATTTAGATTTTCGATTTTAATGACATTTTGAAATGTATCCCCTGGAATTTCTTCAATTTTGTTTCCCATCATCTGGACCTTTGTTAAATTCCCTAAATTTTTAAAAAGACCTCCTTTCATTTCTGTCAATTTATTGGATTGCAAATCTAGCTGTTGTAAAGATGGCAAATTGTCAAAAATACCTTCAGGTAAATTTTGCATATTATTAACAGCCATTTGCAATTCGTTCAAACTAGGTATTCCATAAAATGCTTTAGCATCCACATTTGAAACATTACTAAAGCTAATTGCGAGTTCTTTCAAATTTGTTAGCTTTTCAAAACAATTGGAAGGAACGTTAGTGACGTTACTGAAACGTAATTTAACTAATTTAATATTTTTAATATCATCGAATAATTCAGATGATAAAAAATTGATGTTACTATTTTTAATTTCCAATCCGCCAATATTTCTTCCATTTCGCTGAATACATTCGGTTATTTCTTCTTTTAGTTGTTTAGCGGAATTAATTTCACTGCAAGTCATCACATCTTTCTTAGTAAAGGAACAGTGGTGATACGATTGAGCAGAAGCCAAGATATAAATTAAAAATATCGAAACTAATAAATTAGCCCCCATTTTAACCTGAAATTTTTCTTTGTAAAATAACATAATCTCACTTCAACCAAGAAATAAAAATGGAAAAATATTCAAGTTGACACTTACCATTTATGCAAGCACGTGCTTCTATTATAAAGTCTTTTTTATACTGAAAGCGTTGTAATTATCAATGTGAGGTCAACTAATTCAAAAAACAAGTGTTGATATCTTATCTTGACATTACACAGTGGGCCATCAAGGATGCCCAAAAGGGGACGAAATTCAAGATATCAATAATAAGAAATTCAAAATGGTTGATCTAAAATGGCGACTAGAATCTAGTAATTTTCATGAATCTTGAATCTCTAAAATATGTTTCGTTGATATTTTATTTAACTGTCGAAACAGAGAAAATTAAAAGTAGAAAATGAATTCTATACAGAGTGAGCCTGAATATAGATAAACCATTATAATTGTATGGAGTTTAGTCAAAAATGTGAAAAAAGTTTTTATTAGTATCTCGAAGTGGTCTAAATGGTAAAAGTATTTTGGAATATACAGGGTGTTTAGTTTAGGAGATATTAAACTTGTCTTTGTTATTTTAACTAGAACTAACACCCTATATTTTTATGAATATTTGAATTCCCGGTAACATTTACAATTAAAAACGTAAAAATATAGATGTACTAGCACTAACCGTTCTGGAGATATTGTCACTTTAATCAAAAGTCGAGTCATTCAGAGTCAATTTTGAAGCCATGATTAGGATGATGACTTAGGAATCACCTAAATATTTTGCTTCCCATTTGATTTATTAACAAATCAATAATTTAGGTTACTCTTAAGTCGTTGCTTAGCATTAGTGCAAACGGCCTTAAAACTGATACTTTCGGTACAACAGAGAAGCCAAACAATAAAGTTCAAAAATACTCCTAATAAAATTCATATCTACCGGGTGTTGAATGACTTACCGATACATAGGGCAATAGCACGTAAAATCACGTTTTTATAAATTCCTGCTTTCCTATAATAGACCGAGAGGCGGCCGTCGTCATAGGACTACTGTTAAATTTTGGTGCCATTCGAAAGAAACAATATAGTAAGGAACAATAAACCGCTGGTCTGCCGAAGCATATCCTGGCAGCAGTGGCGGCAGACCTCTTCAGAAATTGTTAAAAAAAAATTTTTTCATAATCGCAATTTAGTGGTGATAGACGTAACAAACAATTTGTTTTATCAAAATTTACTATACAATCAGAAACTATAAGAGATACGAAGTTGGTTAAATGAACAAAGTTTTTCTATTTTGTGAGTACATTTTGAAAGTTAAAATTAGCTTTCTGATGATATTGAATTACATTTTAATTAATGAAAATTTTTGACAAATTTTGACTGGAAGTAAAAGGTTCCTCTTATGGCCACATCCGTTGTTTTTACTTATTTTCTTGTTTGACAATTTCGTTGAATGGTCTTACGCCCTAAAGCCACCACCTGCTGTCACCGGATTTTCGTATTCGGTAGCAGTGAAATACCTTACACCCAAAAGCTGGTTTCCAATACTATCACCTCCATTTTTCAGTTTGGCCCATTGTCCAAAATGAATTAGTTTTTGGTTTAACATTAACTCCAAAGAAAAACGAGAAGATCAACACAAAGATGTTGCCAGTTCTTTATAAAAAATCACAATTTTAAATGTCTAAAACAATAATCTACCTCTTTTGTTCAACTTACTTGGAAATCAAATTCTTTGAGCACTTAAGGTCCAAGACCTGCTCGTGAACGTTTCAGCCGGGTGCATTGTGAAATTATACAATAAAGTTTAGTCTAGTCAAAGAAGGAGTTATAGAGGACATGGAAGAAGGTGGAATTTTTTTCTTCATGACTGTGTTCGGATGAAAAGTTCAGAGTTCCCATTTTTGGGTTTTTCGCTTATATCTCGGAAACGGTGGGTTTTAGAGAAAAAATTACTGTTAACAAAATGAAAGCCTATCAATTTTTCTACAAGATTTTGCCTCTAGTACCTCAGCCATTTATTTTACAGTAAGAGTCTTCATAGTAAAACAGAGAATTGATATCTTCTAAAAGAGACCCTTTTCACAGAGCTGCAATAGTGGGTCCTCTAAATGAGGTTTTATTATATATGCCCAATTCGCCTACAATAGAAATTATTTCATAGTGGTGGTTAGTTACTATCCTATTTATTTATTATTAAATTGAGAGATTAAATTTTATTACATGACGATATAGTTTTTGTAAAATAATTTCTTTTTTGTACAAACAAAATTATCTGTTTTCTTCAACCGTCAAAAAAAGTTGACATTTTGTTACTGAACAAGTAAGGTTAAAGTTCTTAAATTCTAACCCTAAATATTTACAACAAATTGTATCGTAAAATGATATTTCTAAGCATTTGTAATGTAAAAAGGTAATGTTTTTATAAATTTTCTGTTATAATTTATTCGTTGCGTTTAATAATTAGCTTCTTTTTACAAGTTTAAGTTAATTTTTAAAAATATTTGACAATTGAACTACAAATAATTTTCTAGAGATGGCGACACTTCAAAAATTTTATTTTTGGTTTTTTTAAGTTTTACGTTTTAGAAAAAATTAAATGTTTAATACGGAGTAAAAATACTTAAAAAAAGTGACATTTTTACTTCTACTCAAACCATCTACTATTCTTATTATTTAATTTAGCGTCAATTACACTTAGTACTTCCTCACTCAATTTATTTCCTTTCAAATTAAGCTTCTTCAACTTGGGCATATTTTCGAAAACTTTTGGATCTAATTCTTCAATGCTATTGTTGCGCAAATCAAAACTAAATACTTTAACCAAATCCACAAGCTGAGAATCGGTGATGGTTTGTATTTTATTATCGGCTAATTCCAATACTGATAGCTTGCTTAAGCCTTTAAAAGCATCTTTTTCTACAATTTCAATTTTATCGTGATTTAATATGAGACGTTTTAATGTTGGTAAACCATCAAACATGTTCCCTTTGATAACATTGATCGTATTTCCATTGTAGCGTAAGTGAGTTAATTTTTGAAGAGTTTCAATTTGTTCCAAAGGTATGGATGCGAATTTGTTGTAAGATAAATCCAATTCAAGTAAATTGGATATGGAAGAAAATAAATTTTCCAAAATTTCCAATTGATTATTGTTTAAATTTAAATTTTTAAGATTTGTAAGTGGTTGGAATGCTTGTGGCGAGATATTTTGTAGTAAATTGTTGCCCAAATCTAAAACTGATAAGGAATTTAATCCTTGGAATGTTTCAGGACCAAGCTCGGTCATTTTATTGTCGTTAAGTGCTAAAGTATTTAGATTATTTAAATGTCCAAAAGCTCCATCTTTTATGGTTTTTATATTATTTTTGTTAAGGTGGAGGAATTTTAATTTTCCAGCGCCGTTGAAAGCGTTTGTTGGAATATCTTCAATTTGATTGTTTTCTAAATGTAAACGTTGTAACTCGGGTAAACCTTCAAAACTTCCACTTTCAATTTTCGTTATTTTATTATCGTTCAATTTAATAGTCGCTAAGCGATCTGCACCTAAAAACGTATCAACTTTAACTTCTTGAATTTTATTATCACTAAGGTCAACTGTTACAAGCTGTTTGTTTTGACTAAAACTCTCAGGAACAATTTCTGCTATTTCGTTCTTTGATAAATCCAAATTTGAAAGTATTGGCATAGGATTAAACAAATTTTGATCGATAGTGCTCAATTTGTTATCACTAATCATTAAATTGGACAATTCTTCTAAATTTTTAAAAATGTCACTAGGTAAATGCACTATACGATTCTTGCTTAAACGCAAATAAGCTAATCTTTTTAAACTCGAAAACGTTGTACTTTCAAGTCCACTCAATAGATTGTGATCCAGATCCAACTCTTCGAGTTCTTCCAATTCTACAAAAGCTCGAGCATCAATGGTTTCTATTTTGTTACCACTTAACTTTAAAAAAACTACTTTTCTTTTGAATATATTTGAAGACAACGCACTTATTCGGTTGTTGTCAAGATTTATATAAAAAATTTCGTCATTATCACGAAACAATCCTTCAGGAAGGGTTGTAATTTGATTGTTTTGTAACTCCAATTGTATTAACGATCTTGCTCCCTTGAGAGCGTCTTTGTCTATATTTGAAATTTTATTGTTGCCCAAATAAATATGTTTCAGACTTGTGGCATTTAGAAATAAGTTGGGTGGAAGTTCTTCTAGTTGATTGTGGTCTAACACTAGTATTCTCAAGCTTTCAAGGGTTGCAAACACACTAGTATCCAAGTGGTCGAGTTTGTTTTTGTTTAACAGTACTGTCTCTAGTTGTCTTTGATCTTCAAACACGTTGTATGGTAAAGCGGTTAATTGGTTATTCTTTAAATCGAGACGGTTAATTTTTGTTAAACCCTTAAATAAATTTTCATCTAAAGACCTAATTTTATTATCTTGTAAAAATAGATTTTCGAGTTTAGTGACAGTTTGAAATGTATCCCCTGGAATTTCTTCAATTTTGTTGTCCTGCATCTGGACCATCGTTAAATTCCCTAAATTTTTAAAAAGACCTCCTTTCATTTCTGTGAATTTATTGGATTGCAAATCTAGCTGTTGTAAAGATGGCAAATTGTCAAAAATACCTTCAGGTAAATTTTGCATATTATTAACATAAATAGCCAATTCGTTCAAATTGGGTATTCCATCAAATGCTTTAGCATCCACATTTGAAACATTACTAAAGCTAATTTTGAGTTCTTCCAAATTTGTTAACTTTTCAAAACAATTGGAAGGAACGTTAGTGACGTTACTGAAACTTATTTTAACTAATCTAATATTTTTATAATCATCGAATAATTCAGACGATAGAAAATCGATGTTACTATTTTTAATTTCCAATCCGCCAATATTTCTTTCATTTCGTTGGATACATTCGGTTACTTCTTCTTTCAGTTGCTTAGCTGAATTAATTTCACTGCAAGTCATCACATCTTTCTTAGTAAAGGAACAGTGGTGATACGATTGAGCAGAAGCCAAGATACAAATAAAAAATATCGTAACTAATAAATTAACCCCCATTTTAACCTGAAAAAATTTTCTTTGTAAAATAACATGATCTCTCTACCACCAAGAAGTGAAAATGCAAAAATATTCAAGTTAACACTTACCATTTATACAAGCACTTGTTTTATTATATAAAGTCTGCTTTATACTGAAAGCGTTGTAATTATCCAAGTAAGGTCAAATAATTAAAAGAAGAAGTGTTAGCATCTTATCTTGACATTGGTATACAAAATTTATTTTCTAACACTAATAGAGATCATATTGATCATCTAAGGTCACTTTCGCACAAAATAATTATTAATAGCTCCAATTTTTTTTAATTTTTCTCCCTTCTTTGTTTAGACCAAGCACTAAAACCTTTTTTCTCTCAATACACAAACCATAATCTCTTATAGTTTCTGAAATCTTCTTCGTCAGCTAGTTAAATACGGCTCCTACTGTAAAAACGCATATTTGTAAACAGCAGACGCGCGGTCACGTCACTAGGTACCCGAAAGATCATATGGTATATACAGCAGACGTGCCGTACCGAGCAGTCTGCTATTTACTAGACCTTCATAGTAATCTGTTTTAAAAAGCTTATGTAAAATGTATAATAGTCACATATTTGTAATGAATAAACCCATAATAAACCAGAATGAAAAACATTAATTTTACATTCAATTAATAATAATAAGTTGTCAGATCATATGGTTTTTGATATTATCAGAAACGTACAAGAGGATCTTAAAATGGGGAGCCTCTTTATATTTTATAAGTAAAAAGAAACGGTAGAAAATGGTAAAAAAAATCCTAAAAATGGAAGAAAAAGGTAAAGTATGGTAGTAAACAGTTAAAAAAAGATCGTATAAACGAAAAAGAAGAAAGGAAATTTTGGAAAACTGATTTTGCTATTAACTGTTTGTAGATTCCCAAATTCCATATTAAAATGAAAAATATTTAAAATGTCATCTCTAGTTATTATAAAAATTCAAATTGTTAATAAACATAAAAAATATCAGGAGTTCAAGTTGTATTTAATTTTTATGCTACCTCAGCATCTTCTTTGCAAGTTTACAATTACAGAATTGCAATTGTTTACGCCGATATGCGGCGTTTTTGAAATAGTTTAGAAAATGTGTTCCATTGTAAGTTTTTGGAAAAAACGTCTTTTTAGTAATATTTAAAGTTTATTTGTAAAGGGTGTTTTGCTACCTGGCGCATCCTGTTGCTTAAATGCATTGCGTCCACAGACATTTTTAAGCCTTTTGGCGCCAACTATTGTAATATTTTGTATATAACTTATTGTTTGTTAAATAAATTCAGTATCCGTTTAGACTTGTTCTTGTGAAGTTATTGCGGTGCTCAAAGAGGCACGTCTTCGTTCTTTAAAATACAAATTATAAGTATAACAGACAACGCCTCGAAACAGCAATTCTAACAAATAAAAAGTGTTTTTGAAAGTAAAAATTCCCAATAAAGTTTTTTTTGGAAATCCAACAGTGACCATTATTAGAAAAGGGTGTCATAAAGTACATCATCATAAATAGATCTATTTTTTTCCTATTTTAAATTATTTTTTTATAGATATTTTTGATTGAAACGTCAGTGTTAAAGTAGGAAGTAATAGAATTAATCAATTAATAAAATTAGGAGTATTTTAGTAGAAATATAGCGCGTGTAAATAGCAGAAATTTGGAGCGGACAAGTCTGCTGTATACAAGGTCCGCTCGGCATGGGACGAACGTCTACGAACGTACGGCGCGTCTGCTGTTTACAAATATGCGTAAAAAACGACGGGATTCGCCTACTAAGAAGTTCGAATGAGAGAGGGTTTAGAGCACAAATTCCTCTGATATTTTAAAAACATTTTGTATTTAACATTGTATTTAACGAGTAGTTCACCGCATGTTTCATGTTTATCACTAAGTTACTGAGCAAATTATTGTTATTTGTATACAACTCCTCATAAACATAAGGCGAAAAAACGGCGAAGAAGTTGAGAAAAAATTACAATTTGCTATTATTTTAAAGTGCTTGGCAATACCTTTCATTTAAAAAAAAGTTTCACCCTCTACCATCATTTGCTCCAACTTTATTAGTGGTTGAAAATTTTTAGTCTTCTAGCGATTGTGGCTGTTTAAATAAATATTTGAAGTTGAAATTTGGTACAGTGTTTCTGTGTATCAAATTACATCTTTTAAAAGCATTTTCAAAAAATTTGGCCATTTACTTTTTTCTTAAATTAAATTTGAAAATATATCAACTTCCTATGGTTTCTATTTTTTTCTGCATAAACGAACTATCCGTTTGGGTTCGGACTGGTCTCATTCTCTTTGTAATTTTATACGTTAAAAATTACGTAAGATGCATTTTTTTGCTATCTTCGATGTGATCAAAGATATTGTCAAAACTAGCAGTTTTTCAACAAACAAAGGCGATTTTGACCCTGTTCCCGCACGCCTCTGATCTGGAAAAATCTCTGCTATAATTAGGGTCCCAAAATAAAGCGATTCGTGAAAAAAAATTCCTATCCCTCCGCTTTTTCTAAAAGCGCTGGTTTTTTGTTTAATTCGACTCTGCTATATGTTACAACACAAATATTCTATTAAAGCAAATATATAATCATAACACTGCAAAACTATATGAACACTATGAACAGCATTCGAGAAACTGAAACACAGTGTTTTGTGTTTTACTAGCGAAATTGACAGTTTTTCAATTTAAATTTTTGGTTTAAATGTGGGGTTTTATAAAAATAACTAAGAATGCCTCTTAATAGGAAATTTAATCTGCACAATTTTTATTTAAGACAGTTTATCATAAAATTGCAAAATTATGAACAGCGTTTGAAAAACGGAAACTCTGCGTTACTAGCAAAATTGACAGTTGTTCAATTTAAATTTCTTGCTTAAATGTTGGGTTTTTGAAAATTTACTAAAGTTGTGTTTAGACTATATGATTTTTCATGTGATTTAGTCATAGACAATATTTTTTTAATTACACTATAAGTTTTTTCTTATGAATCTGGTCATCATAAGCCTCAAAAACAAATCATAATAAGGTCATAATTTCGCTAAATCATATAGTCTAAACACAACTTTGAATGCTTTTTAATAGGAAATTTCATCTTTTACTATTTTCATTTTAGACAGTTTTTCACTCGGTTTTTCATAACCCTTCAAAATTATGATCACCGTTCGAAAAACTGAAAATCAGCGTTTTGTGTTTTACCAGCAAAACTGACAGTTTTGAAATGAAAATTTGTGACTTAAATGTTAGGTTTTTGACAATTTACTAAAATGCTTTTTAATATGTAATTTAATCTTCTACAATTTTTAGTTGAGACAGTTTATCGTAACGCTGCAAAATTATGAACAGCGTTCTAAAAACTGAAACCCAGCGTTTTGTGTTTTACCAGCAAAATTGACAGTTTTGAAATGAAAATTTGTGACTTAAATGTTAGGTTTTTGACAATTTACTAAAATGCTTTTTAATATGTAATTTAATCTTCTACAATTTTTAGTTGAGACAGTTTATCGTAACGCTGCAAAATTATGAACAGCGTTCTAAAAACTGAAACCCAGCGTTTTGTGTTTTACCAGCAAAATTGACAGTTTTGAAATTAAATTTCTGCCTTAATGTTAGATTTTTGAAAATTTACTAAGAATGCTTTTCAATATGTAATTTAATCTTCTATAATTTTCAGTTGTGGCAGTTTTTTATAACGCTGCAAAATTATGATTTTAGTAACTACAAATTTTACTGACAATCCGACTCACTTAATTTTAGACCAATAGTATTACATATTTTAAACAAATTAAACCAATCACAGCAGAATTTGGTGACAATTTATGACTGTCCTATAGGACAGTACTAAATTTGAGTGACAATTTTTTTGCCTTCCTGTTTTTAGACTTAACTTCCTGTTTTACGTCATTTTTTGACAAATGTGTAATTTAAATTTGTTTCTTATGCAGATCATAATTTATTTATAATTTTTTATAATTTTTTTTAAACCTACATAAGGAAAATGACCTGTAATGTAATTATCATAACCCTCAAGTTTTATTCATAATTCAATACACTTTTAGTTATTATTATTGATTATAAAGGAACAATTATTATACACGATTTGATGAGGTTCATTTTTACTGGAAGATGGATTGCTTAAAGTACTTCCCACGTTAATGGCAGTACCAGTTACTGTTTGCCGCATTTGTTGTATTATTTCTTCGTGGTATTCTTGATCCATCTGAAGATATGGTTTTATTGAGTTTATGTTGCTATGCCCTGTAACTTTAATAAGACTTTGCTCTCCAACTCCAGCCTTCGCTAACATTGAAACTGCTGTAGAACGAGTTGAATGATTCGAAATTTTTCTCTTTTTAATATCTATTCCTGTTAACTCGGCTGTGGAGCTCACCCACTTCCCAATTTCGTGTATACCAGCTGCACTATTTCTATACCATGCGCTCGTGCTAGTTTTTGCCCAAAATGGGTTTGGAGTTACAAAGAAACGAGTGATTTTGATTGTACTTCTTTTTGAAAGTAGTTTTCTGTATAATCTAAAATATTCGCCAAAATGTTAAATTCTGCCATAAAAGTTTTTTTATTTCTTACCTCACAGGACACACATCTGGATTTTTATTTACAACCAGCCACTTAGATTCCGCCAGCTTGTGTGCACCCCCTTGACAAGTTTTTGAGAAATAGCTGTTGTATACTATTCTTCCGGTCATTTTTCCAGTGTTGTCGATTTCTTCTTTAAAAAATTCTAACTTGCAATTAACGGCTTCCCCACCACGCCATGCTAGCTCTAAAGACACTATAAAGAAGAATTTTTTTTGGAGACCGCTTGGTGTGTCTTCGTCGCATGCATTAATTAAATTGGTATATTCGGCTCCTGTTAATGCATCACAACTTTGTTTGCGTTTGTCTGGTATACCTTGAAGAAATTTTCTTTTTGCATCTCTCGCATCTCTTGCCGGCTTAAAAATAATATCGGAAAACGGATCTATTTTTGTATTGTATTTTTTGAAAAACATTTCCTGCAGCAATTTTGCGGTTACGTTCCACAGCTGCTTAACGACACTTTCTTTATAATCTCTTTTATCCTTCCGCTTCATATTTTGGGCCCAGCTCTTCAAGATGATATTCAATTCTTCCGAGGTAGTTTTCTTTTCGATAATATATTCCTTTTCCGTACAAAATTCCATAAACTGTTTCCATACAGAATCGTGGGATTTTTTAGTATTTTTTGGAGTTTTACTACTTATCAGCTCGTCAATTTCTTGCATACTACTTTGGCCAAATCTTTTTGATTCCATTTTAATAACAAAATTGATTTATTTAAATTGTTTAAAAAACCTGAAATTAATTTTACTTAAGGGCGCGCTGACAAACCGTCAAAAGTTGGAGTTAAAATAACGTTAAAAATAAGCCTTTAGTTTGTCTTGCGGAATTTAAAAACTAAACGTTATATGAACTTAATTTTTTTGAATGTTTAATAAGGAAAGATCAATGAAGGAGATGAACAATTTTCATTGCTTTATATTATGAATAAATAGGTTAAATTAATTTTTGAAAACAAGAAACTTTCAAATTTTGAAGCAACCAATATTGATGAAATTCCGTTATTTCCTGGTGGAGATCGTTATAAGAACAATACCTAATTTTTAAGTGATTCCATCGCTAATTAAACGAAACAAGGAAGATAATACTGAATCAAAATCTGTCCTTAGCGGTCTTTTCAACCAAATCTTTCGACAATAGTTCAGGCATTGCCTTTTAGATGGCCCAAGCAAAATTTTAAAGTTCCAGGTATAAATTTTTAACTTTACTATTCTTTTGTAACAATATACTCATTACAGCATCGAAAACCGTCCAAAACGATGTTGTAATGTTCTACTTTTAAGTACTGTTTCTTGTTTTTTTTAAGTTTGAGATTGGTTGACATTGGTAATTAAAATAATTATTTTGACAGTATGTTGGCACCATCTATATTTTTTTTTCTTCAACTTAAAGTGGTAAAAATACACGCTATGGTAAAAATACACGCTATGGCAAAAATGTCTCCCCTCCACTTTAGCAGCGCGCCCTTAATTTACATCAATTTGTTTTTGTTTATAACAACCATAACAACCGGAAAGCGTAACAACTCCAACAATTTTTTTTCCAAAGCCGCAGTTATAAATGGTTATGAAAAAATGACAAATTCTGTATCTTGATTTTAATTAATAAAAATAATTTTGTTTTGTCAAATTATGAAAGATCAAAATTCACTCATAATAATTTATATAGTTCGTCAGATTGTCTTCCGAATACTACTCGTAACTAGGAAATTGCCTGCAATTTTTGAATAAGTAGGTACTCGTATGCTTGTTGCTTTTGTAAATTCGTTACTCGTCCTAAAGGACTCGTAACGAATTGATCAAGCAACAAGCACACTCGTACCTACTTAAAAAATTGTCGGCAATTTCCTAGTTACTAGTAGTATTATATATGAAAATCTCCAAGGGGACGTCTTTTATTCAAAATAAACCATATCGACTAATGAAGGGTAGTCTCTATTAAACCACCACACTTTTTAAACGTTTATTCTTTGCGACTTAAACAATTGAAAATGTTCGTTAATGCCTAATTAAAAAATAAAATTACAGTTTGGCAATGACAAGAATTTATTACATTTTATTACATGAGGATCAAGTTTTTGCAAAATAATTCCTACTGGTCCAATCAAAATTAGCTTTTCTTAATTTTTACTTTACCGTCAATTACACTTAGTGCTTCCTCACTCAACTTATTACCTTGTAACTTAAGCTGCCAACGTCGAAACTTCTTCAAATTGGGCATATATTCGAAGACTTTGGGATCTAATTCCTCAATGCTGTTGTTGCGCAAATCAAAACTATCTACTTTAACCAAACCCACAAGCTGTGAACCATCGATGGTTTGTATTTTATTGTCAGCCAAATCCAATACTAATAGCTTACTTAAGCCTTTAAAAGCTTCTTTTTCTATAATTTCAATTTTGTCGTGATTTAGTGTGAGGTATTGAAGGTTTGGTAAACCAGCAAACATCTTTTCTTTGATAACATTGATAGTATTTCCATTGTAGCGTAAGTTGCTTAATTTTTTAAGAGTTTCAAGTTGTTCCAAAGGTATGGATGCGAATTTGTTGTAAGATAAATCCAATAGCTCTAAATTGGATATTGAAGAAATTAAATGTTCTAAACTTTCCAATTGATTATTGTTTAAATGTAAGTTTTTAAGATTTGAGAGTGGAAGGAATGTTTGTGGTGAAATATTTTGTAGGAAATTGTTGTCCAAATCCAAAATAGATAAGGAATTTAATCCTTGGAACGTTTCAGGACGAAGCTCGGTTAATTTATTTTCTTTAAGTTCCAGAGTATTTAGATTGTTTAAATGTCCAAAAGCTCCATCTTTTATAATTTTTATATTATTTTTGTTAAGATGGAGGAATTCTAAGTTTCCAGCGCCGTTGAAAGCGTTAGTTGGAATATCTTCAATTTGATTGTTTTCTAAATGTAAACGTTGTAACTCGGGAAAACTTTCAAAATTTCCACTTTCAATTTTCGTTATTTTATTATCATTCAATTGAATAGTCTCTAAACGATCTGCACCTAAAAACGTATCAATATTAAATTTTTGAATTTTATTTTTACTAAAGTCAAGTGTTTGAAGTTGTTTATTTTGACTAAAACTCCCAGGGACAATTTCTGCTATTTCATTCTTTGATAAATCCAAGAATGAAAGTATCGGCATGTCATTAAACAAATTTTGATCGATAGTGTTCAATTTATTATTGCTAATAACTAAACTGAACAAGTCTTTTAAATTTTTAAAAATATCACTAGGTAAATTCACTATACGATTCTTGCTCAAACGCAAGGAAGCTAATCTTTTTAAACTCGAAAATGTTGTACTTTCAAGTCCACTCAATAGATTATCATTAAGTGTCAACTCTTTGAGTTGCTCCAATTCGACAAAAGCTCGAGCATCGATGATTTCTATTTTGTTACCATTTAACTTTAAAGAAAATACTTTTCCTCTGAATATATTTGAAGACAACGATCGTAACTGGTTGTTGGCAAGATTTATATAAACTATATTGTCATTATCACGAAACAATCCTTCAGGAAGGGCTGTAAGTTGATTGTTTTGTAACTCCACTTGTATTAACGCTTTTGCTCCCTTAAAAGCGTCTTCGTCTATTTTTGAAATTTTATTGTCGCCCAAATAAACATGTGTCAGATTTTTGGCATTCAGAAATAAGTTGGGTGGAAGTTCTTCGAGTCGATTGTAGTCTAACATAACTTTTCTCAAGCTTTTAAGGGTTGCAAATACTCTGGTATCCAAGTGCTCGAGTTTGTTTTGGTTTAACAGCATAAGCTCTAGTTCAGTTTGATCTTCAAACACGTTATACGGTAAAGCAGTTAACTGGTTATTTTCTAAATTTAGATAGTTAATTTTTGTTAAACCCTTAAATGGATCTTCATCTAAAGATTTAATCTCATTATATTTCAAATTTAACTTTTCCAGTTCAATGGCAGCACGAAATGTATCTCCTGGAATTTCTTCAATTTTGTTGTTCATCATCCGGACTATCGTTAAGCTCCCTACATTGTTCAAAATGCTTTTGATTTTTGTAAATTTATTGAATTGCAAATCGAGCAGTTGTAAAGATGGCAAATTATCAAAAATACCTTCGGGCAAATTTTGCATACAATTACTCGAAATTTCCAACTCTTTCAAATTGGGTAAACCATTAAATGCTTTAGCATCCACATTTGAAACATCACTAAACCTAATTTCGAGTTCTTCCAAATTTGTTAACTTTTCAAAACTATTCGGAGGGATATTAGTGACGTTACTACAAGTTATTTTAACTAATCTAATATTTTTAATATCATCGAATAATTCAGACGACAAAAAATCGATGTTACTATTTGTAATTTCCAATCCAACACTTTGTTCACTAAACTGGAAACTTGCGGTTATTTCATCTTTCAGTTGTTTAGCGGAATTAATTTCTGTACAAGTAAGCACATCTCCTTTAATAAAATAACAGTTGTGAAACGATTGAGCAGAAGCCAAGATATAAATTAAAAATATCAAAACTAATAAATTAACGTCCATTCGAACCTGAAAAAAATTGCGTTTTCAAGTAACAACCGAGAAGTTAACACTTACCATTTATGCAAGCACTTGTTTCTATATAACGTCTACTTTATACTGAAAGCGTTGTAATTATTATCAAAGTGACGCCAAATAATTCAACAAAACAAGTGTTGCTATTGATATCTTATCTTGACGTTTAATCATTGGTAAACAAAAATTTATCATCTAAGGTCGCTATCGCACAAGACAATAATTATTATTAGCTCCAACTTTTTTCTTTTTTCTCCCGACTGCGGTTAGACCAGGCACCAGGCACTAAAGGCTATGCTACACCTTTCTGTTTGACATTTGAGGACAAAATTGACAGTTCTTCAATTTCATTTCTGGCTTAAATGTTGGGTTTTTGAAAAATTACCATGATTACCTTTCAATAGGAAATTTGATTTTCCCCAATTTTTGTTTAAGACAGTTTTTCATAACACTTCAAAATCGTAAACAGCGTACAAGAAACTGAAACGCAGTGTTTTGTGTTTAACCAGCAAAATTGACAGTTTTTCAATTTCAATTTCTGGTTTAAATGTTGGGTTTTTGAAAAATTACCATAATTACCTTTTAATAGGAAATTTGATTTTCCCAAATTTTTATTCAAGTCAGTTTTTCATAACACTTCAAAATCGTAAACAGCGTACGAAAAACTGAAACGCAGCGTTTTGTGTTTAACCAGCAAAATTTACAGTTTTTCAATTTCAATTGCTGGTTTAAATGTTGAGTTTTTGAAAAATTACCATGATTACCTTTCAATAGGAAATTTGATTTTCCCCAATTTTTGTTTAAGACAGTTTTTCATAACACTTCAAAATCGTAAACAGCGTACAAGAAACTGAAACGCAGTGTTTTGTGTTTAACCAGCAAAATTGACAGTTTTTCAATTTCAATTTCTGGTTTAAATGTTGGGTTTTTGAAAAATTACCATAATTACCTTTTAATAGGAAATTTGATTTTCCCAAATTTTTATTCAAGTCAGTTTTTCATAACACTTCAAAATCGTAAACAGCGTACGAAAAACTGAAACGCAGCGTTTTGTGTTTAACCAGCAAAATTTACAGTTTTTCAATTTAAATTTCTGGTAAAATGTTGGGTATTTGAAAAATTACCATGATTACCTTTTAATGGGAAATTTGCTTTTCCCCAATTTTTGTTTATGACACTTTTTCATAACACTTCAAAATCGTAAACAGCGTACGAAAACTGAAACGCAGCGTTTTGTGTTTAACCAGCAAAATTTACAGTTTTTCAATTTCAATTTGAGGATTAAATGTTGGGTTTTTGAAAAATTACCATGATTACCTTTTAATAGGAAATTTGATTTTCCCCAATTTTTATTTAAGACAGTTTTTCTTAACACTTAAAAATCGTAAACAGCGTACAAAAAACTGAAACGCAGCGTTTTGTGTTTAACCAGCAAAATTTACAGTTTTTTAATTTAAATTTCTGGTTTAAATGTTGGATTTTTGAAAAATTACCATGATTACCTTTTAATAGGAAATCACAGTCTTGTCACACAAACAAGTTCTTTTTTCTTTAAACGTCAGAAAAAGTCGCCTTTGTGTCACTGAATAGGTAACGGTGAAGTTTAACTTTCCCGCCGAGGCAGGAAAAATTGTCAAAAAAGTAATTTTTGTCTGTCTAGGAGGGAAAAGTAAAATCTTAACCGCACATTATTTTTATTTTTAACGTAAAAAATGTTTTTTAAGCATTTGTAATGTAAACAATTTAATGTTTTTTAAATTTTCCTTTATAATTAGTTCGTTGCTTTTAATAATTAGCTTTTTTTACAAATTTAAGTTAATTTTAAAAAATATTTGACAATTGAACTACAAGTAATTGACAAGAGATGGTGCTCTTTCAAAAATCAAAATTTTCAGTTTTACGCTTTACGTTTGCAGAAAAAATTTAATGTTTTATACGGAGTCAAAGTAGTTTTGTGTGACTCGCCTGTATTGCCTGACTCGCTCGCTACGCGCTCGCTCTTCAGCCAAACACAGTCTTGTCACACAAAACGTCACTTTGTCTCCTTATAAAACAAATAACTATTTTTCCGAATAAAACAAAGTAAGTACTATTAAAATTTTGACCTACTGTAAAACCCTTTTAAGGTAGTTGCATACTGATAGGTGCGGAATCTATTGGTGACTTGCTCGAATTAACGTGCCAGTGACATAGAGAAGGGAGATCTGGCATCTTTGCATGAAATAATGACGGATAATAACTGTCATTGATTGTCAAAAACCGAATTTTGCCAATGAAAATATCTTTTTCTGCAAACGTAAAAAAAATCGCCTTTGTGTCGATTTCCTGGGAGGAGGAATTCATCTGTTTCTCACAATGTCATTATCAGAAGGGAATCTGTCACGATATGTCAATATCATGAGGGGTCATCTGTGTTGAGTAATGTCATTTCCTTTGTCATTTATTTTATCATCGCATATGACCATTGAGCTAGACATTATATTCTTTATGCAGGGTGTTCCCGAATAACATCGACAAACGTTTTTTTGGGACCAAAATAGAATATTTGCTCTTCTTGAAATTATGTGAAAAAGCTCGCCCACACCAAGTTATAGGTTCTCAAACAGAGTAGGTGTTGATAGTAATTCCTCTAGTAGTGATATAAAGAATATCATATAGAGCTCAATGCATATGATGGATGAGATAAAATGACAGATGAAATGTTAGTACAGATGAGACTGGCAAATAATAAGACTGACAGATGAGAAGAGATGATAGAGGAGATCGACAGATGAGATAAAAAATGAGATTGACATATAAGATGATTATGGAGATTGACAGATGGGATGAGAGTCACCTGCCATCCATTATGTTATCCTCTCTGACATTCCATACATCTTATCCGTCATTTTACTTGTCATATTTTCTGTCATTTCATTTGTCATTCCATCTGTCATCCAATACATTGGTTGTAACCAATGAGAGAGAGAGAGGGAAAGAGAGAGATGACAAATGAGATTGACAGGTGAAATGATATCACAATTATTCAGCAGCAATTATTAGAATCAACTTTGTTTTGTCTGACAAGCCCTAACTGAATCGCCGAAAAAAAGTGCTACTTTAACTCCTTATAAAACAATATACTGCTTTTTAAATTATTTTTATTGAATTACAAATTATGTTTAATTCAAAATAATAGGTTAATATAATACCTACTTGAACAAATCCCAATATTTAGTATTAATTGCAGTTAATACTTCTTTGCTCAATTTATTTCCTTTTATTCCAACACTATTCAATGAAGGAAAAGTTTTAAAAACTTGTGGATCAAAATCAGTAATACTGTTATTGCTTAAATCTAACGCTTCGAGTTGTGAAAGAGTTTTAATTTGTTCCAAAGGTATGGATGTGAATTTGTTATCGGATAAAATCAAAAGTGAGATCTGGGGTGTCCATTTGAACAAATCATTTTCCAAATTTTTCAATTGATTCGAATGTAGCGTTAACGCTTCTAATTTGGTGAGTGGTTGGAAGGCTTTTGGTGAAATTGTTTTTAATACATTGTGATTTAATTTCAACGTTTCTAAAGATTCTAATCCGACGAACGTTTTCTCTCCTATTTCTTCTAACTTGTTGTTCGCAAGGGACAGCTCAACCATAGTTTTGAAACCGTCAAAAACTCCATTTTCAATTTTGTTGATTTGGTTGTGTTCTATGGAAATGTCGGATATTTTCTCTAATCCCAAGAAGACTCCAGGACGTAAAACTTTTAAATTGTTTCCGTCAGCGTCTAAATACTTCAAGCGTGAAAGTCCCTTGAAAGCGTTACTTGGTAACTCTTCAATTTTATTATTTGATATGTTCAGAAATTCCACGTTTAATAAACCTTCAAAGATTCCGCTTTCAACTTTAATCTCATTGTTTCCCAAAAATAACTCCGTAAGGCCTTTTAAACCTAAAAAAGTGTCAGGTTTCAATTGCTTAATTTTATTATTACTCAAGTGGAGCGATTCTAGTGCTTTATTTTGAGTAAAGCTTCGAGGAGCAATTTCTTCGATTTGATTTTCTGTTAATGACAATTCTCTTAACGTTATGAAATTACTAAACGTGTTTTCATAGATAATAGTTAGCTTGTTCTTTTGCAGACTTAAAGTCGTTAGTGATTTTAGCGAAGCAAATGTATCGACGTTCATTATAGTCAAAAGATTGTTTTTCAGTTCCAATTTTAAAAGCTTTTCTAAACCTATAAAAGCTTGTACATCGATAGTGGCGATTTTATTGTCGTTTAACACCAATTTGCTTAACTTCTTGAACCATTGAAATGACTTTGCTGCTAAAGAAGCCGCCTTATTTTGTCCCAAGTAGATGAAGCCGTTATTCCGCAATTCGGTAAAATTATTGGAATGAATAACTAATTTTTTTAAATTGGGGATACCAAAAAACGCTTTGTTGTCAACTTTCGAAACTGTGCTATAACTAATTAGAAGTTTTCTCAAATTGCTTAATTTTTCAAAAACATTAGCCGGGAGTTCTATATTCTTGTTAGAAATCATTTCAAGGATCTTAATATGTTTCACATCTTCGAATAACTTGGAAGATAAAAAGTTGATGTTACTTTCCCTTATTTCCAAACCACGAACGTCTCCAATTTTAAAACTCGGTTTTTTTATACATTCCAAAATTCCACGTTTTAACTCATCCGCTAATTTAATGTTTTTACAAGTGATCTTATCCATGTGATAATTACATTTTAGTTCTGATTCGGATTTAACTTGAACCAAAATGTAAATTGAGGTGATCCAATAAACGGCCTTGGTTATCATTTTTTTTTAAATCTGAAAAAAAGTTCTTTTCAATGAAGTCAATTTATGAAAACCGTCCAATTTAATTTAAAAACGACATACTGACCTTTAGCAATACAAAACTTCTTACAGGTATAGCTCCTTGATGAAGGAGGTTAAATATAGCTACTCAAAATCACAAAAGCTTTGGAGAGGGGAGGTTTTAAGAAATGTCTAGTATACAGAGTGGTGACCGGACTTCTCAGTCATAGGGATTTAATATGTAAAATCATATTTTTGTAATTTCACTAATTTCCCAATTTATTTTTGTTAAAAAAAATCTTAAAATTAAATTTTATAGCATCAAGTTCTACATCTATTGGTTTTCCAGACGCTCAATATTCCAGGATTTTAGCCAAACAAAACACGTTTATACTGTTTTCTCTAAAGTTAATTTTTGAAGATACGGCACTCTTTGTTATACGACGGTAGTATAACTGAGGTCATTAATAAGAAAACAATATAATTAGCCTTTCTTTTTCGATTAATCACTTATAAACAACTAATTATGTTGCTTTTACTTTTTCGTAGATTTCATGTACTTGGAAAAAGTATTAAAAGCGATAACAAATTATTTCATAAATAATTAGTAGGGGAAAGTGGGTGAATATCGACCACCTAAGGCATTTTTTGTATAAAATCTCTAAAATTGATTCAATAAATCTGAAATTTTTTTTATATCTCCATAGGGTGCTTCTTAAAAAATAAAAAATTTTTTTTATCAAAAACTCGTATTTTAGGGGTTCAAAGTTAGCGCCACCCCCTGAAGAGGTAGTTCTAGTGGTGCGATTTTTATGAAACTTCTACCACATAATGAGTTTTATAAGATAAGCCTACTGTACAAAAATCATTAAAATATTTACAGTACTTTTGGATAAAGATAAAGCAATTGTTTAAATTTTAACCCCAACTTTAAGTACCTGCAACTTTTTGGGAATGCATTTTTTGATAAAATTGTAAGAGGAGAAAATGTCTTATTTTGGGCCCAGGAAACCACTGTAGAGTTGTAGACGTTTGTCAATGTTATTCGGTGTTATTCGGGCATTTCTAGCTTTTACACGTATTATTTGCCCATAAAAAGTTTCTAATGAAATGTAATGACCCTTATGCGGGCCATTCACGTTCGCACTTGCCTTGAGGTAGGCCTGCAGGCCAACAGTGTGCGCGCAAATGTGAAGTGATACTCCACCACACTCCACTCTCCACTCTCGAGTCCAGAATCTCGAGAGTGTACCGAGATTAAGATAATAAAAACCACAATGCTGGTATAATTAATTTATTAAAAATACTCTTACCCAAACATTGGCATTATAATCCAATCACAACACTATGATGATTATAATCGCTCCTTAATTATTACAAAGTACGAAACCGACAAACGTTTCGCGTTCCCGAATTGTCCGCCTGACAATTATCAACTGCCAATTATAAATTACTTACTGACTCACAAAGTCTTACTGCCTCTCAAAACCTACTTTGGCGCCTTTTATTAACTTGGCACACGCGCCAACTAAAATTGCTAAAACTGGCGATTTATGCTTTATCTCACATTCTTCCAATACCTGACAATAGTCACGTATTGTAAACTCGTGTACATTAAATTCTTGTACTACTTAATAATTGCATTAAATAATTTGCGTAATATTTCTACGCGTGACACTATTACCAAACTTGAGTTCTGCAGAATTGACGACTTGAGGTATAAGCCCCTTCTTCTAGCCCGATGGATTCTTTAAAATATTCATAATTTTCCAGGGACGTTTAGGAGGGTATGTGATTGTTCCTGGTAGTAAATTTGAAACTCCTAGATTATACCTTAGGTGTGAGCCATCTGGCCCCGTTTTTTTCCATAAAATTTAGACAATCTGGGAATATTTAGCGTATGATACTGACTTTCAATTTAAAGATATTTTAGAATGTTACTGGCTCCTTGACACCTCTAACTCGATCCATCATTTCGTATGTCAGAGGGTCATGTGTCAACCCATATGACATCCCATATGTCATTTCATCTATCATATCACCTGTCATTCCATCTATTATTCCAACTGTCGTCAAATCTCTTATAAGTCATCTGCGATAAGTCATCCCATCTCACAGATGACTTGGACAGATAGGATGAGTGACAGATACGATGAGATGAGATTGACAAAGGAAGTGACAGATGAGATTTACATATGACACAATATGGCATAATATAAGACTGACAGATGATATTTATAGATAGAAGAGGCATAAACAGACAGAAAGAAGGTAGCGTACGTAGAGCACGTTCATGATCAGTATTAAAATTTTTAATGTCTTCTATGATCCCTTAGGAATCGAATTTCTAAAAATCTTACGTCGTCAAAGAAATTAATTCTCTAAATTTCATGATTGGAATGAGCCTTGATGAATCAGTCAGTCAGTTGATTTTTATGTGATAGTATTTAGATAAAGTCTAAGACGTAAGAACAATATTTATTATTAAAATACAGCTCATATCAAGGCCCTTTAAGGACAAAACATACTTTATGTTCGTTAAGAGTGATGGCATTTACTTTCTTCAAACCATCAATTTTGTCGATTTGATTGCCGTCCAAGTCAATTTTATATAATTTTTCCATTCCTGAAAAGATTCCCAAGTTTAAGGACTTTAAATTATTTTTATTAAGATAAAGGTGCAATAAATTTTCAGTTCCTTTAAAAGCATTTATTGTAATGTCTTCAATTTCGTTATTAGTTAAATATAAATGTTTGAGCCTGGGTAAGCCCTCAAAACTACCACTTTCAATTTTTGTTATATCGTTATTGCTCAAATTGATAGTCGTCACGCTATTTAAGCCTAAAAATGTGTTAGGTTTCACTTCTTTAATTTTATTTCCGTTTAGGTAAAGTGTTAGAACGTTTTTATTTTGTCCAAAAGTTCCTGGAACAATTTCTTCTATTTCATTTTTTGATAAATCTACGTGTGAGAGTCTCATTAAAGTGCTCAACGTATTTTTATCGATTGTGCTCAATTTATTTTCACTAATGAATAAATTAATTAAGTGTAGATCTTTAAAAATGTCTTTGGGTAGACTGGCTATTTGATTTTTACTTAAATGTAAAGTCTCTAAATTTCCCAAATTTGAAAGTGTTGTACTTTCAAGCCCAGTCAATAGATTAACATCAAGGTCCAATTCTCTAAGGTTCCACAAATCTGCAAAAGCTTGAGGATCGACAGCTTCTATTTTATTCGACTTTAACTTCAAATAACCCAAGTATCTAAGGCCTTTGAATAAATTAGAAGACAAATATGTCAAATTGTTATTATTGAGATTTATAAGAGCAAGTTTAGGATTATCTTGAAATAAGCCATCAGGAAGGGTTGTCAGTTGATTATTTTCTAACCCCAAAGTTACTAATGAATAAGCTCCCAGAAAAATCCCTTCTTCTAGTTTGGAGATCTTATTGTTTGTCAAAGAAATGTATATAAGGCTTGTTAGGTTATTAAATAAAGTGGATGGCATTTCTTCAAGCGGGTTACCATTTAATTCGATAGCTTGTACTTCTGTTAGAGTTGCAAACACTCGACCATCCAATTGTTCAATTTTGTTGTTACTTAACTCCAGAGCACCAAGGTTCGTTTGATCTTGAAACACGTTGTATGGTAAAGATCTTAACCGGTTATTCTTCAAGCTAAGAATTTCTAGTTTTGTTAAACCCTTGAATAAGTTTTCATCCAAATTTTCAATTTGATTTTTTTCCAGCATCAACTCTTTCAGTTGAACAAGACTTTTAAACGCGTCTGCTTCAATTTCTTTAATTTTATTGTCCGATAGCTTAAGTACCTTTAAGTTAGCTAAATTTTTTAAATCGTCTCTTTTAATTTTCTTCAATTTGTTGCCATGTAAATTTAGTCTCTCCAACGAGCGTAAATCATCGAACATACCGTCGAGCAAATTAGGCTTACCATCTCCAATACCAAACAGATTCAGCTGCTTCAAATTGGGTATTCCGTAAAATACGTGATTGTCGACGTTTGAAAATTTACTAAAGTCAACTCGAAGGCCTTTGAGATTGGTTAGCTTTTCGAAAACGTTAGCCGGAACGTTTGTCATGGTATTGTTAATCATTTCCAAAAATTTAATATGTTTAACATCAACAAACGCCTCCGATGATAAAAAATTCACGTTACTATTTTGGATTTTCAACGATTGAAAATCATCAATTTCAACTCTATCTCTTTTAATGCATTTGGCCACTTGTTTGTTTAATTCTTGAACTGAATTAATTTGTTTACAGTCGATAATTCCTCCAAAACGATATTTGCATACGGCATCCCCATCCACATGAACGAAGATGAAAAACCATATAATGGCACTAGTTTTCATTTTATTATTATTTACACAAACAAACTATTAATTGCACTTCGTTAATTATTAACAACTGAATTCTCCTATTTATGCCACATGGATTTTCATTTTTGATTTTAATTAATTTAATCTAAAGTTGCTAATTTTCATTGACCTCAGACGATAAAAATATAATTTGGTCACTTAATAAACAACGTTACTATCTTACTATTTGTATAGTATAGTGTGTTTCACTTCTAGTGAGCCAACATAGGCAACTTTTATTAGAAAACAATTAAACGATTTTAAATCTCAAGAAGAAAATAAATTAAGACCATTAAAGACGTAAAAATAACAACTGAATCAAATTTTTATTTTCAGATCGTGTCGTTTGACGAGGAAACAGTAGAAGAACTTACAAAACAGGTCAAGAAACTTCAGCAACAGGTGAGTCTTCTACGCCTATCGCCGTTTCTAACTTACAAATTCCCATTATTTTCTGTTTATTCAGTAACCTTTTTGAACTTTATTTGTGTCATCCTCTTACTCTTGTCCTTGTCCTAGAAGGAATCCACACAACACTCGCTTAGTCCATCACGATCATTCCATCTTTTCAGACTAATAGAAAAAAAATCTAATATACCACATCTAATAAATAAAATCAAGACGTAACAATAATATTAAATCAAATTTCTATTTTTAGGTCCTTTCCATTAGATGAGAAAAAACTGCATTTTTGCTCAATGCTAATTTTTTCAATTTCAGCCACAACACAATTAAACGTTTTTTTCGGAATCGAGTTTAAACTCCCGCGTACGCGTTATTAAAATCGAGTCCGTTTTTGAAAGCTTGATTGAAGCTTTAATAGTTCGTTATTCGGCTTTTGCTTTAAAAATAAGTGCATATGGTTCGTAAAAGTGTGTAGTGTTCAATATAATTATTCGTTCGGTTCGTTTTAAACTAAGTAAGTGCGTGACGGAAGGAAGAATGGATTTTGATATGGAAGAGGACGTATTCGACTAGAGGACGTCAGAAAAAAAGGTAAATAATTTTTTTTTATGTTAAAAATGATGTGCACAGGCTTAACAATTAAATATTCATAGTTTGGCTTATATTTATTATTTAACTTTAGATCTAGTGAGATAGGTTTTTGGAATAATTGAAGTTTCGATGGCTTGTTGTGCCAGATATGTACAGAACGTGTTCTTCCACCGGTTCATACGAACTCGTTTTCTTTTCACTACTGGTAGGCAATGGTTGCGTCTTTCTTGAGAATTTATTGTCTAAGATTTCAGAGTAGAGTCGGACTGGCCAGTTCTGTAGGTCGTCAGTTTTAATCATTGAATAAAGAAATACCTACCCCCTACTCTACTCATAAAAAACCATTTAGCTAATAATATGGATCACAATGGGATTCTAAATATAACGATTTCCGGTTAATTTCTCCAATAGAAATGGTTGCTTATACTCCCACTTATAAGGAAAGATCATGACAGCCAATGCTAATGTAAACTTGAAGAAATGAAGTAGTCGTCCATAGTTTTCCAAAATGTAGTTTCCGTCGCACTTTCTCTTATAGGCAACGATTGCTAACCTTCCTTCCTGATTTTTATATTCTAAGATTTTAATGTATACTCATAGTATAAGTATACATAGTATACCATGAACGAAAATCGCACTATAGGCCGCGCATGACGTCAGGAGGGGTCAGTACCTGTCAGTACGAACAAGTCGTGTTGATTGCAGCGTTGGGTACAAGCACGTGCAAGTACGGTAGAAGTCGCGCTCGTCGCGTCGTGTTGACTCCTCCTGACGTCACTACACACCACAAAACCTGTGCAATGGCATACTATGTATACTTATACTACTTACTTGTATACCTAACATCTAATGAGTTTAGGAGGGCACAGTATCAAATTACAGGTGATGCTTACGCCTGGCCCTTGGTCTATTTAAGTTTTATAGCTTCAGTTTTGCTAACGTGATCCGACTTATTTATCGAGCCGTCAATGTAAGCAGCACCTGAGCACTGGAGCATCGGGCGGCCATTCGTGTATTTTTCTTAAATTTCGAATAATTATTTAAAAGAGATTAAAGTGGTCGTGTTAATAATAAATCTTGTCTATAGAAAATGAGCCGACGGAAAATTAATGCTGACTGAATTATAGTGTGTTCAAAATGCTCATCACTGATACTTATTTTATTAGCGTGTTTCTAAGACGAGTTCACTAGTCTAGTCTAAGATCACTAATTTTTATTTCTTTAAATTATCACTTTCATACATTTTTTTATATAATAAGTTGCCACAAGGTACCTCCCCTCTTTAACTTAATTCGATCACTGAATGATTGACACGCCTATATCGTGCATTTCACTGCATACAATCATCGATATAGGTTATAGGTGCATTATAATAATTTTTTAAAGTTTCATTTTTCTAACACTTTCATATTTTCAAATACTGGGTGAACACTCGTTTACATTTATTTTATTTAAATGCTACTGACAGTGCTACAGATTATTTAGTGTACATAAATTGTATAAGAATAAATAAATAAGTACAAGTAGCTGAAAACATCTAAAACAAAGCAAAATTAAGACCATATAAGTTATACAATAGTATTTGTCTACCTTAAATATCAAAGATAGATCAATAGTAAAAAATCCAGCAGCTGTAACTTGAACATCAGTTTGTGATAATTGTAAGGAAAATGCATAAATCTGGAAAATTTGAAAATCAAAATTTAACCATCACATTATAAAATTAATCCACCTCTTTTTGAAATTTTGGTTCGGCTCCGATCATCTTTTGAAACAACTTCCTTTTTAAACCCTTACTCTAAAATTCAAATTATGTTGATTGAAGAAATTTTAAGGGTTGCATTGACTTACGTATTTGTGAAATAAACTTGCAAAAATAATAAATGTTGAAGCATTTAGAACATGACAAGAAAATGCAAGAAACACAAGTGACAATAATGTAGGATTTTCAATTTCATAAAAAAAATTTAAAGTAAAATAATATAAATTTACAACCCAAGATGTAAAATTTATTGCTGTAATTACAAGCACTTGTAGGGAAAATGTTTCGTTTGCAATTAAACAAATTTTATTTAATTTATAACTTAAATTTTGTGCCTTTTCCAAAAATTGCGTATTTGTGGAATCGAAAAGATTAATTAACAATTTCATTCTAATTCCTAAAGAAAAGTAGAATGAACAAATTAAGCTACTTAAAGCAGCATTGTAAAACGCCCCAATTAAAGTAACAGATCTCACAAATATTGCCTGC
Organism: Malthinus seriepunctatus; assembly: GCA_963924605.1. Classification (NCBI taxonomy): domain Eukaryota; kingdom Metazoa; phylum Arthropoda; class Insecta; order Coleoptera; family Cantharidae; genus Malthinus; species Malthinus seriepunctatus. Next base: position 37,913,945 of record OZ004603.1, read on the forward strand.
ATACCTTCTATACCAGTACTGAAAGAGTAAACGTTTGTACCAAAATCAATCGCAAAAATAATAAAATTGAGCAAAATTGTGATATTTTTAACCAAATTATTGTTTGCATACAATGACAAGGATTCAAATTCTTTATCTATAACCAAAACCTTCCTTATTAATTTTTCCAACAGTTTTTCTTTAATTTTGTAGAAAATAATTACAATTATCATCATCGATTGATAGATGATTGTTTCCCAAACGATCTCAAATCTATCAATTATATAATAAGATGATCCTAAATTATAAATTTTTTTGATTAAAATTGTATTGATCAAAGCCAAACTTATGAAAATACACAACACTACTTTGTTTACACTCGAATTATAAATTCTTTTAGTTGTTATAATTGAAGGGATGTTTGAATTTAAATTTAAAGAGGCCAAGCCAATCCATTTTAGGATTGTTCTTAATGGCCACAATGCTGTATAAATGTCACCAAATTGTACATCTTGAGTGATTACGTTCATTGCACTAATTCGAATGAAAGCTTTTAATGTATTAAAAAAATGTTTATGTAGTTTCTAAACTAATCACTTAAGATAATTAAATATCAATTTAATCGAAAACTAATAGGTGGGTCAAATAAAGAGCGAAGGCGAGTGCGATGTCCTAATACAACGCGAAGTAATGAGGCGATCTCTGTAGGTGATGGAAGTTCAAAATTCAAATTTTTGAACGGTTTTGAATTTTTTTACTTAAACCTAAGTCATAAGGGCTCAACATATAAAAAAATTGCGAAAATCGAAGAGGATGTATTTTGGAAACTTCGACTTGAAAATTACTTTAATACTGGGATTAAACATTACTCAACTTTCCGCGGTTTTTATTTTTTTTTGCATATTCAAATTATCCATTTGGGCTCCATCGCGTTTCATTCTCTTGGTAATTTTATAGTACATTACAAATTATCTAAGACGTATTTTTTTGCTATCTTCAATGCGATCGAAGATATTTTCAAAATTAACTGTTTTGCTAAGAACAAATCTAATTTTGACCTTGTTCCCGCACATCCCAGATCTTGAAAGATCTCTCCTATAATAACGGGTCCACAATAAAGCTATTCCTGGAAAAAAACTTGCTATCCCCCAATCTTTCTTCAAAAAATTTTTATTTCCACTCTTCTATAAGACCGTGTAGCGTCAAGAGTTGAAGAGTGCCCACGATTTTGAATCTTTTCACTGAAACATAAGTCGTAAAGGCTCAACATATGAAAAAGTTGCGAAAATTGAAGAGGGTGTTTTTTGTACACTTCGACTTGAACATTTGACACCGGAGCAGTTTGACCAAAAAGGCTTTAAATCAAAGAAGCGATGCATAAAATAAATAGTACGTTCCTTTAACTTTAAATAGGCGTATTTTGCAGAAATATATCTCTTTTAGATCGCGAGTTATAAATTATTAAAGTATTCATGTTTTCAAAATAGTTCAAAAATTAGTTTGACCGTAGATAAGTCCAAAATAATTTTTTCGCAAAACCACTCTGTACACTTAAGGGGTTTCAATACCTCGGGCTCGGCGAAAATTCAGTTTTGTAACCATGAGTAAATTAGAAAAAGTCTTTTTGAGATTAGAATATAGAGAGACAAGAAAGAGCCTTGACAACCGTTGCCTATAAGAGATAATGCGACGGAAATACATTTTTGAAAGCATCGGATGACTCATTTATTGCGTCGACTTTACATTTTCATTGGTTGTCATGGTATTTTCTTATAAGTATAAGCAACCATTTCTATTGGAGAAATTGACCGGAAATCGCTATACAACCTTTGCATTCACATACGATTACCTGGCATGCTCTTTCCTGGTAGAGTAACGGCTATATATTCAATGGTTCACAATAACAAATTATCAAGGTTCTGGGTATTTTGATTGATATTTTTGTAAAAGCTTTTTGACATCGGCCAATCGTACAAACAAATATTTAGTGCAAACGAGAAACAGCTAGCGTTGTCTGGTATTTCTAATATCAATGGCACTACACATTGGTTTTTGAAAATTTTATAAGAAGCTACAGTAGAACCCAGTTATAACGCACCATCAGGGGCCAAAAAATTTTGTACGTTATAACCGGAAATTCGTTATAAAAACACAATAAATAAACAAAATATTAAAATGGGACCAAAAATTTAGTCCGTTATATCCAGAAAATAGACAGTCAGTTTCATTTAAAAAAATACAAGTGTGGCCTGTATCATTTAACGGGATCACCCGGTGTATATTAAATATTTTTAAGAGGTGCAACTCTAGGAGAAGTGCAGCTCTAAGAAAAGTATAGCCATACATTAAACTTTTTTTTAGTAAAGTCAAAATTTTACAATAACGCAGCATTAGGACACCCTGTATGATGTTTCACTCGGCCTCTATTTATTATTAAAATTGAATTAAAAAAATTATTTTAACTAATTCAATTTTAACTTCCCACCTCTATTTTAAATTCGTACGTTTCCTTCACACCTGTTTTTAGATGCCATGTTGCATTTTAAAACTTACACGCCCACTTGCCACCAAATTTGAATATCCCTCTTTTTTATCCTTTTTTATGACGTCACATCCGGTGGAGAACTCCTTAGCTGTATTACTTCTGTAATTTTCATTTAAAACAGTTTTTCATAGCACTGAAACTCAGTGTTTTGTACTTTACCAGCAAAATTGATAGATTTTCAATTTCAATTTCTTGCTTCAATATTGGATTGGATTTATGAAAAATAACCACGAATACCTCTTAATGGGAAATTTAAATTATTATTTAATGTAAAATAATATTGCACACTGACAATTGAAGATAATTAATTATTTAATGCGTCACAAGAGGTGACGGTGACTCTCTTCAGAATATTTAGTTTTAATTGCAGATAATGCTTCGTGGTCCAATTCATTTCCTTACAAATAAATCTAAGATTAAGTATAAAATCTGAATTTGGAAGATTAAGTATAAAAATCTAAGTCTAAAAATGAAATGGGGTCTGAAAAACCCCATTGGCCTTTATAGGGTTAAGCTAAACAAAACATAGGGATGATATAAGTGGGCATAGTGTAGTAATTTATTAAGGGTTGATGAGTGACTGTCATTTAAAATATACTTAAATTAATATAGGTACATGAGGACCCTAATTTAATTTTTATTTATGGTCACGTAATAAATGAAACTTGTACAAGATGGACGAATTTAGAATTTCTACACTGATTATTTTGAAAGAAATAGAAGTTTTTGAAAAATGCTAAAACACGGAGAGAAAATTTTGTTTCACTCTGGGTTTCCATTTTAATTAAAATTTTTGCATACTCAATTTTATAATTTTAAATAATTTAATAAATTGTAAAATGATAAATTAAAATGAACGCGTTTGGTTTAATTCGATAAGGGATTTTTGTACATTTGGTCGTTGTGATAATTTGCCATTAGTATAGTTTGATACGTGACGTGGTCAAGTCGCGTGTTTTATTCGATTTTTCTTTGCAATAATAGTGTATTATAGTGTCTTTTGGATTTTGAGATGGTTTTTCTATTTCATCACTATGGGAGTTTTGTTTAAAAGGTTAGTTTTATATATTTTTTATTTGATCGTCATAATATTTTTACTGATCTTGTTCTTGCTTTAAATGAGTCATTACTAATTATTGGTGACATAACTAAAAGAGTGGTTTGAAATTTCATAAGAAAGGGCTTTATTAAAACGATTTGAAAGAATAAAATTATCTGACAATTAAAATCATTGCCTGGTTACATCATGAACTGGTCAAGAGCATAAATGCTACCCTCTACACTATGAAATTAAATTTATTTATCATTGAATTTTCTTATACAGGGTGATATCAGCAATTCAAAAATTAATAACTTTAATAATTATACAGGGCGATTCAAAAACCCGAGAACCAGAACTCTTATAGCTTCTTTTGTCTTCAAAGTTTTATATTTATGTTGTAAATAAAAAAGTTCGAAAGCAGGGCACAACGGCGCTCTTCAGAGTACAGCGCTGCAGGGATGCCCTTCTATTCAATTTACATATCGTAATTGTCTGAGTACAATAAAAAAACAATTGAAAAAAATAAATTTTATTGCAAAAAAAAACTTTGTTTACTGCAAGGCAGATTTACGATGGCGGGCGGTGGGAATGCGCACATACCTAAATTTGTATTTATCTCCACCAACGCAGTAGTCAACGTATTTAAATTATTAAAGGGGCGTGGCCAAATCTGCGCAAACTTATCCCTACCGCTCCTCCATCTTAAAAAATTATACCTGTAAGTAAGTACATATTTGAAATGGATCAAAATATAACTGGCGATACTCTTATATTTTTTACAGTTTCCTAAAAATACCATCCATGCCCCCTTGTAGGACAACAAAATGTTCACTGCCTCTAAAAATGATACTTTTTTTTCTTGTACCGTTAGGAGCTCTAATTAGATTGTCGTCGACGTAAACTGTACGTAACTTTTTCATTCCTGAAACTATTTCCCAATTTACAGTTTGTAAATTATTTTCATTAATGTAAAGGTGTAATAAATTTTCAACGCCTTTAAACGCGTTAGATGGTATGTCGTCAAGTTGATTATTGGTTAAATATAAATAATCGAGTCCTGATAAGCCCTCAAAACTTCCACTTTGAATTTTTCTTATATTGTTATTATGCAATTTAATGGTCGTCGCGCGATTTAAACCAACAAATGTATCGACTTTGATTTCTTTAATTTTATTTCTATTTAGGTCAAGCGTCAAAACGTTTTCATTTTGTCCAAAAGTTCCAGGAACAATTTCTTCAATTTCATTTTGTGATAAATCCACGTACGAGAGTTTCGTTAAACTGCTAAGTAAATTTTCATCGATTGTGCTCAATTTATTTCCACGGATTAGTAAATTGGACAATTTGGGCAAGTTTTTAAAAATGTCTTGAGGTAAATTTGTAAATTGGTTTCTACTTAAATGCAACGAGTATAAATTTCTCATATTCGAAAAGGTTGTACTTTCAAGTTCACTCAATAGATTATCATCAAGTTCCAATTCTACAAGATTTTCCAAATCTGCAAAAGCTTGAGCATCGATGGTTTCTATTTTGTTAGTATTTAACTTCAAAACATTTAAATTTCTAAGGCCTTTCAATAAATTAGAAGAGAAAGATGTCAACTTGTTATTATCGAGATTTAAAACAACAAGTTGAGGATTATCTTGAAATAATCCATCTGGGAGAGTTGTAAGTTGGTTGCTTTCTAAAATTAAAGTCGATAATGATTTAGCTCCGAAGAAAATGTCTTCTTCTAGTTTGGAAATCTTATTGGTGCTCAAAGAAACGTACGTAAGGCTTGTTAAGTTAGCAAATAATAGAGATGGAATTTCTTTAAGATGGTTGAGATTTAATTCGATAGTTTTCATCCCTGTTAGAGTTGCGAACACTCTGCTATCTAATTGCTCGATATTGTTGTTACTCAACTGGAGGGAAGTGAGTTTCGTTTGATCTTCAAACACATTGTACGGTAAAGCTGTCAGTCGGTTATTTTTCAAGTAGAGAACTTCTAATTTTGTTAAACCTTTGAATAAATCTTCATCGATGAATTTAATTTGATTTTTTTCCAACATCAGTGTTTTTAGTTCAAGGAGAGGTTTAAATGTGTCGACTGGAATTTCTTCAATTTCGTTGTCTAACAAGTCGAGTACTTTTAAGTTGACTAACTTTTCAAAATCTTTTCTTTTGATTTCTTTCAATTTATTACTACGTAAATCTAACATCTCCAAAGATTGTAAGTCATTAAACATACCTTCAAGCAAATTAGGGTTACCACCCTCAATATCGAACATGTGCAATTTCTTCAAATTGGGTATTCCGTAAAATGCTTTAGCATCTAAATTTGAAACTTTACTAGACTCCACTGTAAGTTCTTCCAAATTGCTTAGTTTTTCGAAAACATTTGCCGGAACAATTGTGATGTTATTGTTAACCAATCTAAGAAACTTGATATGTTTAACATCATCATCAAATAATTCGGATGATAAAAACCCGACATTGCTATTTGCGATTTCTAACCTATTAAAACCTTTAATTGCAACATCATCTCGTTTGATACATACGGCTATCTCTTTTTTAAATGCTTCAGTTGTATTAATTTTTCCACAAGAAATAGTGTGCGGATAATAATAATCGCACGTTGTTGGGCGTGCTTGAATGCGAACGAAGATTGAAATTAAGAAAAACCATAAAATAGTGGTTTTCATTTTTATTCAAAAATTCTTCACTAAAAATTATCCATAATTACCATTTTATGTAAGACAATAACTTAAACAAATAATACTGACCTTTACACAAACAGTCTCACTTGTCAATTTACAACTAAATTCTGTCGACAGATTTTTTTCCTTATCAATCTTTTACTTTTTCGTTGTAATTACTTTGATCTAAGGTTATAGTGATTATTATTGACCTCAGAGAAATTTAATGAAAAACACATTAATTTCGTATCTTTTCATCGGCATGATTAGTACTTAATGAAAACAACGGATGTGGCCATACCGGGAACTTTTTCTTGCATACTATTCCCATTTCTGATTAAACCGGAAGTAAAGTATAAAGTGTTTGGTCTCATGTAACAGCTAATTGTACGAGCTTTCAAAATATTTAAAAATATACAGGGTGTTTCTATGTAATTTTTGTAATTTCTGGTTTAATCTGAAGCGTTTTGTTAACTCAAAGTAGACCACATAATAGATATTCATGGGATTGATACATACGAATCAATTTTCAAATTTCACTTTTCTTACAAAATAAATTACAGATTTTGGAAATTTTTACATTGAAAAAATCATAACCCTGGTATCGCTAGGGCCAGTTAGTAAAAAAAAGTTGTGTTCGATATAGAATTACGTTTTCTGTAACATATCCAAAAAAAAATATGGCTGGGAAAATTTGAGAAAATCCATTTTTAAATTTTAAACTATTTTGCCCCTTAAAGGTAGGCCAATTTGAAGCGGTTTTAAAAATTGACTGGGTTAGGACAAAAGCTCTATATTTTGGCTGTACTTTGCTTTTTTGAAAATTTTATAAAACGAGAAAAACCACAAAATGGGACAATCGTTCTATAGACCGCCATTTTGTATAAAAATATTAAATTTTACTTTCCGATACCTTAAGGTATTAAAGGAAAGTATTGTAATGGGGTAAAAAAAATTTTTTGAGATAACACCGGATATATGTATTTTGAGGTCCCCCGAGTCGATCTAGACCATTTTTAGAAAATATCTGTTGTGTCAACACAAGACTTTCCGATTGAGTTGATTATTTTAAGACCAAAACAGTTAGAAAACAAAAGAATACTGAACATTTTTATAATCACTGATTAAAAATAAATAAAAGTCAAAATTTTTTGACAAATGTCAAATTTTTTGACAACTGTCAAATTTTTTGACAATTGTCAGAAACGTCAGCTGCCAAATATTATTAGATATTTAATTGCGTAAAAACTCTTTCAAAAACAAAATAATTTAAAAAAATTTTATATCATTGAATAAAAAAAAAGTTCTCTATCGGATGATTTAAAAAAAATTATATAGTTCCATTTAAAAAACACAAAATTTCCTTAATTGCACGCCCCCTAGCGGACCGATTTTGAACAAACTCCTTTCTGCACTCCGTCGTTATCTGATAAGACCCTATACCAAATTTCAAGTCAATCGGTTCGGCCGTTTCAGAGATTTCGTGAGGAACTACATCCACACATACATACACACACACAGACTTTTTTCTAAAAATGGTCTAGATCGACTCGGGGGACCTCAAAATACATATATCCGGTGTTATCTCAAAAAATTTTTTTTACCCCATTACAATACTTTCCTTTAATACCTCAAGGTATCGGAAAGTAAAATATAAAAGGCCTTTAAGGCATTTCTTTGTTGCTCCCGCCTCGATAAGCTATCTTACTGCTCTTATCTGATAAGCTCTTATCTTATTGCCTAAGTGTTCAAAAACCGGTTTCAAACAATAGAAATGGTTAAGTTTTGGAATGTTATGGATCCATAACTAAGCAAATATGTACCAGAAATTGGCCATTATTCACTCGAAAATGCCCCGGTGACTAGCGACATCTTCTTTAGCGGGGATTTTTGGTCACATTTCGCTCATAAGCTTTGCCAGTCTTACACTGTATAGTCTTTGGTTTACCATAATGAAATAATTTTTCAGTGGCTAATTTAGTAGTTTTTCGACTGCAGTGTGATATTGGTATACTTTGAAAAAAATTTTCAGGACATTAAAAGAGCTAGGGGAAAGTAGGGTAATGCTGACTTTCCGGGTAATACCGACCTAGGCATATTACAGTTACCAGAAATATATTTGACGAAAGTACGCCATAGATATCTAGGATATGTATTTAAAACTAGATAAGACCATTAAGATTATTATTTTAGATAATTATTGCTTTCCTACAAAATGGCGCGAACCGTTATTTCACGTTTGTTTGTACTATTTACTGTGAAATAAATAGGTAATTACACTTGTATAAGTAAGTGCATAAATTTCTCAAATGGGTCATTGGAAAGGCCCTTTTGTCTAATTCGTTTTTGTGTAATTATTTATTTCAACATAATACAATTAAGGCTCTTTTTTATTTTTTTTGTTTATTAACATCTTGTCGGCAATTCCCAACCACCATGGTCGGTATTTTCCTTATGTTTTATAAGTTATAGATATAGGTATAAGAGTCAAAGATGCGTTTATTTGTAGAACTTTTTTTTTAGTTCCTTTAGTTTCTGTGCTTATGTCTTTTATAATATTAGTAAATGTCTTACTAATTTTAAATGTGGTCGTAATTAAGGGATGTGTTGGCATTACCCTCCTATTGTCGGTATTAATACCTGATTTTGTAATTTTTCAAATTTATGCATATTGCCAAAATATGAGAAGTACCTATATTTGACTATTTATTAGAAATATTAAAAATTGAATAAGTATGTCGAGGACTGTGATGGACGATTTTTTTCTATAATTTTATTTAATATAAAAGAGATAAAGTCATTTGTAAAATGGTGGTCGGAATTACCCAACTTTCCCCTACTTATCAGAATTCCAAATATCCATTAAAAATGGATATTGAATTTGACGACTATTTTATAGGCCAACCTTTTTCTTATCAAACTCTGAATTTGCATAACTACCTAATAAATAATTATTTACAAACTGCTCAGTTACTCTCACATCTAATGATGAAAAACACAACTTTCAACTGGAATGCGCAGTAAGGTCCGAAAGAGATAGATATAGACAAAAAAGAGAGTGAGGGAAGTAAGATAGAGATTGATTTAGAAAGATGGGGAGTGGAGGAAGTGGCATAGAGATTGGTTTAAAGAGATAGGAAGTGGGGTTATTTGTCACAATAGTTATCATATATGTCAAATGTCAATCTGTAATCATAGTCACCATTTGTCAATGTTAGAGGGGTCACCATACCGCAATGTCTGTGGAGGGTTTATCTGTCTCCCACAATATGTCAATATGAGGGGGAATCTGTCATCATATGTCAATGCCAAAAGGGAGCCATCAGGTATGATATGTCAATATTAGTCATCTGTCATGACATATATCATGCCATATGTCATTTGTTCGATCATCGCATCTTATACAGATGAGATTGACAGATATGATGAGATGGCAGATGAGATTAAATGACAGATGAGATAGACAGAAGAGACTGACACATGAAATGACATGACAGATGAGAACAGACGATAGAGAAGATTGACAAATGAGATGAGAGTCACTTGTCATCCCATCCGTCAACACATCTGTTATCCTATCTGACATTCCATACGTCATCTCATCTGTCATTTCCATGGTCAATCCATCTGCCATCCAATATGTCGTTGAATGACAGATGAAATGATATGACAGATGGGTCATTAGTTGTTCGTTTCGTCTGACAAGCTTACTGAATCGCCGAAAAAAGTGTTACTTTATCTTCTAATAAAACAATATATTATTTTTTAAATTGCTTTTATTGAATTACAAATTATGTTTAATTCAAAATAATAGGTTAATACCTACAGGAAGAAATCCCAGTATTTATTACTAATTGCAAGTAATACTTCTTTGCTCAATTTATTTCCATTTATTGCAACAGTTTCCAATGAAGGAATAGTTTCAAGAATCTTTGGATCAAAGTCACTGATACTGTTATTCCTTAAATCTAACTTGTTAAGATGTGGAAGAGTTCTAATTTGTTCCAAAGGTATGGATGTGAATTTGTTATTGGATAAATCCAAAATATGGATCTGAGGTGTCCATTTAAACAAACCATTTTCCAAATTTTTCAATTGATTCGAATTTAGGTGTAAACCTCTTAATTTGGTGAGTGGTTGTATGGTTTCTGGTAGAATTGTTTTTAAGACATTGTTACTTAATTTCAACGTATCTAAAGATTCTAATCCAACAAACACCTTTTCTCCTAATGCTGTTAACTTGTTGTTCGCCAGGGAGAGGTCAGTCATAGTTTTTAAATCGTCAAAAATTCCATTTTCAATTTTGTTGATTTGGTTGTCTTCTATGGCAATGTCCAATATTTGCTTTAATCCCTTAAATACTCCAGGTCGTAAAGTTTTTAAATTGTTTTTGTTTATGTTTAAATAACTCAAGCGCGGAAGTCCCTTGAAAGCGTTACTTGGTAACTCTTTAATTTTATTATTTGAAACGTCCAGAAAATCCACGTTTAATAAACATTCAAAGATTCCGCTTTCAATTTTAATCTCATTGTTTTCTAAATATAACTGCTTAAGGCCTATTAAACCTAAAAAGGTGTCAGGTTTCAGTTGCCTTATTTTATTATTATTCAAGTAGAGCGATTCTAGTGCTTTATTTTGAGCAAAGCTTCGAGGAGCAATTTCTTGGATTTGATTTTCTGTTAATAACAATTCTATTAATGTTGTGAAATTACTAAACATATTTTCATGGATAACAGTTAGCTTATTTTTTTCCAAATCTAAGGTCTGTAAAGATTTCAAAAAAGCAAATGTATCGACGTTCATTGTAGTCAAAAGATTGTTTTTCAGTTCCAATTCTACGAGGTTTTCTAAACCTATAAAAGCTTCTAAATCGATATTGACGATTTTATTGTCGTTTAACACCAATGTGCGTAACTTCTTGAGCCCTTGAAACGACTTTGCTGCTAAAGAAGCCAACTTATTTTGTCCCAAGTAGATGATGCCGTCTTTCCCCAATTTAGTGAAATTATTGGAATGCAAGATTAATTCTTCCAAAGAACTTAAGTCATCGTAAATGCTTTTTTGTAAATTTGGAATATTGTTACCGTTAATGATTAATTCTTTTAAATTTGGGATACCGAAAAACGCCTTGTTGTCAACTTTGGAAACTGTGCTAAAACCAATTTGAAGTTTTTCCAAATTGCTTAGTTTTTCAAAAACATTAGCCGGGAGTTCTATATTCTTGTTATAATCCAATTCGAGGATCTTAATATGTTTCACATCTTCGAAAACCTTCGAAGATGAAAAGTTGATGTTACTTTCCCTTATTAGCAAACGGCGAATATTTTTAATATCAACACTTTTTGTACATTCCAAAATTCCACGTTTTAACTCATCCGGTGAATTAATGTTTTTACAAGCAATCTTTTGATGCCACTTATAATAATACTTACATTTTAGTTCTGATTCGGATTTAACTTGAACCAAAATGTAAATTGAGGTAATCCAATAAACGGCCTTGGTTATCATTTTTTTTAAATCTGAAAAAAAGTTATTCTCAATGAAGTCAATTTTTAAAAACCTATTTAATATAAAAACGACATACTGACCTATAGTCATACAAAACTTCTTACATGTATAGTATAGCTCCTTGATGAAGGAGGTCGTTAAATATAATCAAAATCACAAAAGCTTTGGAGAGGGGAGTCTCTAAGAAATGTCTAATATATAGAGTGGTAACCGGACCTCTCGGTCATAGGAAATTAATATGTAAAATCATATTTTGTATTTTCTTGCTTCCCAATTTATTTGTGTTAAAAAAAATCTTAAAATAAAATGTTAGTTTTACAGACGCTCAATATTTTGTCAAAACAAAACACTGTTTCTCTACAATTAATTTTTGTAGATACGGCATACTTTCTTATACGACGGTAGTATAACTGAGGTCATAATAAGAAAACAATATAGTTAGCCTTTGTCCTTACAATTAATCGCTAATAAACAATTAATTATGTTGCCTTGACTTTTTCGTAGATTTCATGTAGGTACTTGGAAAAAGTATTACAATCAATAAAATAGTTATTTGTTTTATAAGGCGACAGAGTGACGTTTTGTGTGACAAGACTGTGTTTGGCTGAAGAGTGAGCGTAGCGAGCGAGTCTGGCAATACAGGCGAGTCACACAAAACTTCTTTGACTCCGTATAAAACATTTACTTTTTTCTGCAAACGTAAAGCGTAAAACTGAAAAATTTAATGAGCACCATCTCTTGTCAATTACCTGAAGTTCAATTGTCAAATATTTTTTAATATTAACTTAAATTTGTAAAAAAAGCTAAATATTAAACCCAACTAATTATAAAGGAAAATTTTTTCATTACAGAGACGCCATCTTGCATTTTTAAATTTATAGCCTATTTGTTATCAAATTGGAATTTCCCCCCATTTTTCTACTGATGTGACGTCACATCTTATGCAGAGCTCTCTTAGCTATACTGGCTAACTATGGTAAACTACCATTGAACCTGATTTTACAGTACGTTTTTTTCTTGAACTCAGGTTTAACCGGAGTTCAATTCAACTATTCAAACCCTTGTTGAGCCTTAATTATAAACTCGGCTCTGATAAGTTTAAATAAACGTGTTTGGTTAATTCCGATATGGTATTTTTGAACTAGTCAAGACTAGGCCTGTCACTTTTAAAAAAAAAATATCGAATATCGATAAAAGAAAATTATCGATTATTCCGATATTATCGATATTTCCGATAATATCGATATTTCCGATAATATCGATATTTCCGATAATATCGATATTTTCGATAATATCGATATTATCGATAATATCGATATTATTGATAATATCGATATTTCCGATATCGATATTTTTGATAATATCGATATTATCGATAATATCGATAATTACGATTTAGATTTTTTTGATAATATCGATATTTTCGATAATTTAGATATTATCAGGAAAATATCGGAATTGTTTATCGATTTCATGCTCAGTAATAAATTTTATATGTATATTATTTAACTTTATTGATGTAAATGTAAAAGTACCAAAAAATACTGCAAAAAATGAAAATGCTCCTCCTCCCTGAAGTAATTAAAAAAATTTCAATGATTTATAAAATATCGATAATATCGCTATTATCGAAAATATCAATATTATCGAAAATATCGATATTATCGAAAATATCGATATTATCGAAAATATCGATATTATCGAAATAACGATATATCGATATCGCTTTTATCTAATATCGTTATTCGATATTATCGATAATATCGATAATATCGGTAAAAAGTACCAGGCCTAGTCAAGACCATACCCTCTGAACTATACTCTACGTCTACAGCCTCTACTCTAATAGTCAAAAATTAGCAAATTTAATTACAGGGTGATTCAAAACTCTAGAGCCAGAACACTGATATCTGCTTTTGTCTTCAATTTTTTTATTTATAGCTATCTTGTAAATTAAAAAGTTGGAAAATATACCACACCACCGAAGGGGTGCCCTTCTATTATATTTTCATATTGTAATTGTCTAACTCGATAAAAATTAAAAAAAAATTAAAAAATAAATTTTATTGCAAAATAAATAAAACAAAGTTTAATTCAAAATAATTTCATGTTTTTCTTCCGGATACTTAGTATTAATTGCAGTCAATACTTCTTCGCTCAATTTATTTCCATCTAAGAGAACTCTTTTTAATGAAGGCATAGCTTCAAAAACTTGTGGATTTACGTCACTAATGCTGTTGTTGCGTAAATCAAACTTATACACTTTATCCAAACCAACAAGTTGTGTAGCATCGATCGTCTTTATTTTATTATCGGCCAATTCCAATTCGAGCAATTGGCCCAAACCTTCAAAAGCGTCCTTTTCTATGGTTTCGATGTTATCTTGATTTAAATAGAGGCGTTGTAAATTTGGCAACAATGCAAACATTTTTTCTTTAATAATGTTTAATTGACTTCTTTCGTATCGCAACGTGTTGAGTTTTGGAAGAGTTTTAATTTGTTCCAAAGGTATGGATGGGAATTTGTTATCGGATAAATTCAAATCGACGATTTCAGGTGTCGAAGTAAAGAAATCACTTTCCAAATTTTCAAATTCATTCGATCCTATGTTTAAAGCTCTTAGTTTGGTGAGTGGTTGTAGGGTTTTTGGTAAAATAGTTTTTAATAAATTGTTACTTAATTCCAACGACTCTAAAGATTCTAATCCAATAAAAGTTTCTTCTCCTAATTCTGCCAATTTGTTGTGGTAAAGGGTGAGAAAATCAATTGTTTTTAAACCTTCAAAAGCTCCATTTTCAATTTTGTTGATTTGATTGTGATCTATGTAAAGTTGACGTGTTTCTTCCAAGCCCAAAAAGGCTCCATCGCGTAAAACTTTTAAATTATTTTTATTTACGTGTAAGTACGCCAATTTTGGAACGCCTTTGAAAGCGTTGCTTGGAAACTCTTCAATTTTATTATTTGATAGGTACAAAAATACCACATTGGATAAACCTTCAAAACTTCCACTTTCAACTTTATTAATCTCATTGTTTTCCAAAGATAAATACGTAACTTGTTCTAAACCTAAGAAGGTATCGGGCTTCAATTGTTTAATTTTGTTTTCACTCAAGAAGAGCGATCTGAGTGGTTTATTTTGGGCAAAACTCCGAGGAGCAATTTCTTCAATTTGATTTTCTGATAAATCCAAAGTGTCCAATTTCGTTAAACTACTAAACATATTTTCATCGACAACAGTTAGCTTATTTTTTCCCAAATACAACATGACCAAGTTGGGGGAATTTTTGAAAACTTCAAGAGGTAATTGCGTAAGCTTATTTTCTTCTAGATGTAAAGTCGTTAAAGCTTTCAACGAAGCAAATGTAGCAACGTTAATCGTAGTCAAACGATTGGTTTTCAATTGCAAATTTTGGAGCTCTTCTAAATCAGTAAAAGCTTGTGAATCGATAGTGGCGATTTCGTTATCGTGTAACATCAAATCGCTTAACCTATTGAGTCCTTTGAATAAGTTCGCTTGTAAAGAAGCCAACTTGTTATTGCTCAAATTAATGAAGTTGAGTTTGGTGTTATCTTCAAATAACCCATCAGGAAGAACTGTAAGTTGATTGTTACTTAAATCTGCGATCGTTATCAATTCGAGTCCTTTGAAAGCGTCTCCTTCCAACTTGGAGATCAAATTATTACCCAAACTAATGTCTGTGAGTCTCGATAAATTGGTGTACAAGTTGGTTGGTAATTCTCTAAGTTTGTTTTCTTTCAAGTTAATTGTTTGGACGTTTGTGAGTGGAGCAAATACTCTATTATCGAGTTGGGTTAATTTGTTATTGTTGAGTTGAAGAGTTTCTAGGCTTGACTGGTCTTGGAAAAAATTGTTTGGTAAAGCGGTTAACACGTTTTTTTCTAAGTTAATCTTTTCCAATTTAGTTAAACCCTTGAATAAGTTTTCGTCTAAGACTTCGACCAAGTTTTCTCCTAACCAGAAAGTTCTAAGCTCCACAAGAGATTTAAGCGAATCAGTTGGTATTTCTTTAATTCTATTACCAAACAATACCAACACTTTTAAGTTTACTAAATTTTTTAACGCGTCTTTTCGCAATTCAGTGAACTTGTTAGAATGCAAGTCCAATTCTTCCAAAGAACGTAAGTCATCATAAATGCCTTCTGGGAAATTGGAAATATTGTTAGCGAAAATTTGTAATTTTTTTAAATTGGGGATCTTGAAAAACGCCTTGTTGTCAACTTTCGAAACTGTGCTAAAACCAATTTGAAGTTCTTCCAAATTGTTTAGTTTTTCAAAAACGTTAGCTGGAAGTTCGACATTAGTGTTAGAAATCATTTTAACTTTCTTAATATGTTTGACATCTTCGAATAATTCTGAAGATAAAAAGTTAATGTTGCTATCGCGTATTTCCAAACCACGAAAATCTTCAATTTTAACACTCGATATTTCGATACAATCCGAAATTCCACGTTTTAACTCATCCGCTGAATTAATGCGTTCACAAGCGATCGCGTTCCAAAAGCGATAATGACATATTGGTCCTGATTGTGATTTAACTTGAACCAAAATGTAAATTAAAGAAATCCAAAAAATTGACTTAGTTATCATTTTTTTTCAAAATCTGAAAAAGTGTTCTTTTCAATCTAATTAATAATACGTATAAAAAAAGTCAAATTTAAATAAACAACTTACTGACCTTTAGGAACACTAAACTTGTTTTAACTTCTATCTCTATTTCTTTAAAACTAAATTTAATTGAGATAAAACTTCTTATATAGGCTTCTTGATAACGAGGTAGGTATCAATTTTTAAATAGCAGAGGTCATTTAATAAGAACACTAATAATTGATCTTTCTTCTTACGGTTAATCATTAATAAACAAATAATTATGTCGCTTTTTAATGATAAGCTACTAACAAGCAGTGGCGTACGCGGAACGTTTTTCAAATCCATCCATAAGCTTTATTGTTGAGTAATCTCTTACAACCAAGCATGATGACTTAACATGTACTATGAAACACGGAAACACTGATGTCTAAAACGTTTCAGTTTTGATTTAGACTTACGGTGACACAGGTTACTAAAGATTTTGAGAACACAAGCTGCTAAGCAATTGGGATTTCAACCGGTCTCGGATGCTTATTTCGTTTACCCAGCGACTACTTTTTTGTTTATTCTGGTGTTGGATTGAAAAGGCACAATTTTTTAATAGTAGGGTGCTTTTTTCGATTTTAAACGCCTAAAAATCACTTTAGTGGGCCTTCGGGGTTACAACCTGAAACCTAAACAGAATTAAAGAATGCATTTTTGTATTTAAAAATCCAAAAGCTGTCCATTTGTGTTTTGTGCAGAAGGGCACTATAGTCAAAAACAGAGTTATCTAGCTGACAGGTAGAAATACACCTCAACTTTATTTTGGCACAAAAATCGAGTTCGTTTTTGTAAAAGTTAATTTTTTTAGAATTTTCAAAAAATTCAAATTACACAGACGCTTATTTATTGAAGTTTAAAAAAAAATAAGCACATACAGTAATATTTGTCAAAGCGCTAGACGTCTTGAAAATATTTTTACATAGGGTATTCCAATTTCAAAGTATATAGAGAAAACTTGCTTTTTTCTAAATGGGACAGCCTGTATATTATTGCATATTTGGTTTATTTTTTAGACAAAGATCAAAATTATATATGGATTAATGGATCTGTGATGGGTCTAGACCAAGATATTACGCATTTTATGTCAACTATAAGTCAAAACATTACATTTTGCATGACCAGGCCCATCATAGACCCATTAACCCATATATTATTTTAATCGTTATCCAAAGAAGAACCCAAATATGCAATAATATACAGAGTGTCTCATTTAAAATGATCAAGTTTTATCTGTACCTTGTAAATGGACCACCCTGTATATGTAAAAATATTTTCAAGAAGTCTAGCACTCTGACAAATATTACTGTATATGCTTATATTTTTTTTTGAAACTTCAATAGCTAATAATAAATATACGTATAATCTTTCGTACACGCAAAGTTAGAACACCCAGTATAACTGCAAAAAAAATATCGAGTTAAAAATATTGATTTTATCAATCATCAAAAGATAAAAAAATCACAAAGTGCAATAATTGTTGATGTAATCACATTTAACTGAACCACCAACAACGTTAAATGCAGTACTGTAACCCACTCAAAAATAAAAATATTAAGTTTAGAGCTTTGCGCCCATGAAGACTTTTGATCAGAAGGTCCTAATCTACAACATACTGAAATTTTAGAAAAATTAGCCGGGAACCAGTTTCCATAAGGTTGGAGCGGAGTCCTTTTCTACAAGATTATTAGTATTAATTTTTTGAGGTGCTAGAGACAAAAGTTTGACAAAAAACGTAAGACAAATTTTTTTATTCACACATTAACGATTTTGGCGGACGGACACTGAGTAGAGAGGCTTAGGCTCTTCTAAAAAATAAAACAATTTAAAAACTTATTTTTATTGTTGTTTTAAAAGAAAATTTGTTTAATTACAAATAGTTTTATGTTTTTTTTCTGAAAACTTAGTATTAATTGCAGTCAATACTTCTTCGCTCAATTTATTTCCATCTAAGAGAACTCTTTTTAATGAAGGCATAGCTTCAAAAGCTTGAGGATTTAAGTCACTAATACTGTTGTTGCATAAATCAAAATTATACACTTTATCCAAACCAACAAGTTGTGTGGCGTCGATCGTCTTTATTTTATTATGGGACAAATCCAAGTCGAGCAATCGACTCAAACCTTTAAATGCGCCCTTTTCTATGGTTTCGATGTTATCGTGATTTAAATAGAGGCTTTGCAAATTTGGCAACAATGCAAACATGTTTTCTTTAATAATGTTCAATTGGTTTCTTTCGTATCCCAACGCGTGGATTTTTGCAAGAGTTTGAATTTGTTCTAAAGGTATGGATGGGAATTTGTTATCGGATAAATTCAAATAGACGATGTCGGGTGTAGATGTAAACAAATCAATTTCCAAACTTTCAAATTGATTCGATTTTATGTGTAAATATCTTAGGTTGGTGAGTGGTTGGAAGGTTTTTGGTAAAATAGTTTTTAATAAATTGTTACTTAAATCCAACTCATTTAAAGATTCTAATCCAACAAAAGTTTCTTCTCTTAATTCAGCCAACTTGTTGTGGGCTAGGGTGATCTCCTCAATTGTTTTTAAACCTTCAAAAGCTCCATTTTCAATTTCGTTAATTTGATTGTGGTCTATGTAAAGGTTCCTTAATTTTGGAAGGCCTTTGAAAGTGTTACTAGGTAGCTCTTCGATTTTGTTAATGGATAGGTGCAAATATAGCAAATTGGATAAACCTACAAAACTTCCACTTTCAACTTTATTAATTCCATTGTTTTCCAACGGTAAAACCCAAACTTGTTCTAAACCTAAGAAGGTATCAGGCTTCAATTGTTTAATTTTATTTCCACTCAAGTGGAGTATTCTGAGTGCTTTATTTTGGGCAAAACTCCGAGGAGCAATTTCTTCGATTTGATTTGCTGTTAAATTCAAAGTTTCCAATCTTTTTAAACTACTAAAGATATTTTCATCAACAATGGTGAGCTTATTTCCATTTAATCTTAATGTCTTTAAAGCTTTCATCGAAGCAAATGTAGCGGCGTTAATTGTAGTCAAAAGATTGGTTTGCAATTGCAAATTTTCGAGCTCTTCTAAACCAGTAAAAGCTAGTGGATCGATAGTGGCTATTTCGTTATCATTTAACATCAATTCGTGTAACTTCCTGAGGCCTTTAAATAAGTTCGCTTGCAAAGAATTTAACTTGTTATTGCCCAAGTTGATTGAATTGAGATTGGTGTTATGTTCAAATAATCCATCAGGAAGAACTGTGAGTTGATTGTTGCTTAAATCAACGCTCCTTATCAATTCGAGTCCTATGAAAGCGTCTCCTTCCAACTTTGAAATCGAATTAGCACCCAAACTAATACCCGTGAGCTTCTTTAGATTGGTGTACAACTTGGTTGGTATTTCTCTGAGTTGGTTTCGTTCCAAGTTAATTGTTTGGATGCTTGTAAGTGAAGCAAAAACTCCATTATCGAGTTGGATTAATTTGTTATTATTGAGTTGAAGAGTTTTCAGACTTGACTGGTCTTGGAATAAATTGTTTGGTAAAACAGTTAACATGTTATTTTGTAAGTTAATTGTTTGCAATTTGGTTAAACCCTTGAATAAGTTTTCGTCTAAGGTTTCGACCAAGTTTTCTTCCAACAAAAAGGTTTTAAGCTCCACAAGAGATTTAAGCAAGTCAATTGGTATTTCTCTAAGTTGGTTTCCTACCAAGTTAATTGTTTGAATTTTTGTAAGTGGAGCAAAAACTGCACTATCGAGTTGGATTAATTTGTTGTTATTGAGTTGAAGAGTTTCCAGACTTGACTGGTCTTGGAATAAATTGTTTGGTAAAGCGGTTAACTCGTTCCTTTCTAAATTAATATTTTCCAATTTGGTTAAACCTTTGAATAAGTTTTCGTCTAAGGTTTCGACCAAGTTTTCTTCCAACAAAAAGGTTTTAAGCTCCACAAGAGATTTAAGCGAGTCAATTGGTATTTCTTTAATTTTATTATTATACAATTTTAACTCTTTCAAGTTTACTAAATTTTTTAAAGCGTCTTTCCGCAATTCAGTGAAACTATTAGAATGCAAGTCTAATTCTTCCAAAGAACGTAAGTCGTCGTAAATGCCTTCTGGAAAATTTGAAATTTTGTTATCGATGATAATTAATTTTTTTAAATTGGGGATCCCGAAAAACGCCTTGTTATCAACTTTCGATACTGTGCTTACCCTAATTTCAAGTACTTCTAAATTACTTAGTTTTTCAAAAACATTAGCCGGAAGTTCTATATTATTGTCATCAAGCATATAATCGTACTTAATATGTTTGACATCTTCGAATAAGTCTGAAGATAAATAGTTGATGCTACTTTGGCTTATTGTCAAACCACGCAAATCATCTAATTTAACACTCCACTTTTCGATACATTCCGAAATTCCACGTTTTAACTCATCAGCTGAATTAATACGTTCGGATTCGATCGCATTCTCTGCGCGATAATGGCAAATTCGTCCTGATTGTGATTGAACGTGAGCCATATTGTAAATTAAGAAAATCCAAAAAATTGGTTTGGTTATAGTTCTTTTTTTAAAATCTGGAAAAAAAGTGTTTTTGTCAATCAAATTACTACATTTATGGAATGGATACAAAAAGTCCAACGTAAATAAACGACTTACTGACCTTACGGAACACAAAAGTTGTTTCAACTTTTTACTCTATTTCTGATTAAATTTGTTAATGTTGTGTAATCATCTAATCGTAATTGCCAAATTTCTTTATTATAGTTTTATTTCAATTTATGAAGCACCGTCCAAACGCACATAATATTTCAGCCAAGAAGAATTCCCTAAAAAAATACAATGATGTGTTTTGGCAAATAATATTAATGAAAAGAAGCAATAAAATCCTCGAGTTATACCAATTGATAAACGTTATCTTATCGTATTTTTATCTAAATTTTTGCGAATTTAATTTCATCATGCGTTTTTGTGGTTATGTTCAACCGGTCTCGGATGCTTTCGTTTACCCAGCGACTACTATTTTGTTTATTCTGGTGTTCAATTCACTTATAAACATGTTAAACTATGATGTGACAAATAGTCATAGTATTAAAACAAAATTATCTTATATTTTTTTATGGTTTAAGTTTCTATATTCAAAAGCCTAGTTTGCAGTTGCTAGATTTGTCTCTATCGTAAAATTGAATTAGTTGCAGTTATGGCAGGATTGAATGGGATGTACGAAGCCGACTTTCTTAAGAGGTTTCTCAATCTATTTGGTCGTTTGGGTTAAAGTTGAAACAATGTTGAAAAGAAAAAGAATTGCTAGTTTTGCTATGCTTCCCATGAAAAAAAAAATCCCAAAGGCTTAAAAGACTGATTAATGAAATTATATTATCAATACATTGTGTTGTATTTTATTTAAATTTTTAATTGATCAATAGAGTATTTACAAGCAGAGGGCGCAAAGATCGTTAGTTGCAATACTTGCATGCTTTAACATGTACAAAGTTTAAGTTTTACTTATTTATAAGAATAGAAAGATTTTTTTAAGTATTTTATATGGAAGTAGTGTACAAAAATAAGCGAGACTGTATATTTTTTCATAATTTTTTGTGTGCAAATAACGTTAAAAACGAGTAAACAAAATTTGAAAATTTTGGAAACTCGGTAGCGAGACGTGCGTGGAACACATTCGGCCAATCACGTGCATTTATTGTTGTAGTGGTATGAGTTTATTCACATTTTATTCGACTTTTGACAGCTTTCATAAACTTTTTAATTCATTTTTTGAACATAATAAGTTTTTTTGTTAAATAACAACATAAGTAATTTGTTATCATTAAATTCTATAAAACGAATTAAACGTAAATATTTTTAAAATTTTTATTTAGGATAAGTGTCAAATGCACTACATATTTACGGTTTTATTCACTGAATTAAAGAACAACTTAATTATAAATATCTATAAACATAAACAATAATTACTTTACTTATTTAATTAAAAACATAAAGAAAAACGCGGTTTATTTAACACACAATATCACTCATTCTCTTATGCGAATTGTCATTAGAGTAAGTGCATACAATACCTAATATCAAGCTAACAACGACCGTGGCACCTCTTCTGGATTTTAATGGTACTGAGTTAGTGTAAATGCTTTATTATATTTTCAAAAACGATTCATATTGTGAGAGCAAAAAAAGGTTCCACAAATTTATACAAAGTATACCTTAGGTCCCACCTTAACCAACGGTGGTTGAAAACGATTCATTTTTTAACCACCGTTAGTTAAAAATGATTCCTTTTGACAAGAATCAATCGTTTTTAAACCAAAATTGGTTAAATTGAATCGTTTTTAACCATTGGTTAAAATGAATCGTTTTTAACCAATGGATAAAATGAATCATTTTTAACCATCAGTGTTGGTTAAAATGATTCGGTTAAACGGAATCGAGATGGTTAACCCAAAATGAATCACTTGGTTAATTGGTTCGTTTTTTTAACCGGTTAACCAGTTAATCAAGACGAAATCGCCAGCACTAGTAAAAATACTATACAACTCATCGGTCCTAGTTATAGGTATGGCTATGGAAGGGAGGGGTGGAAATGTCCCGTTTTTTGGGCTTTTCGCTTATATCTCGAAAACGGGTCTTAGGAAAAAGTTATTCTTATCAAAATGAAAGCTTTTTAAATTTTCTACAAGATTATTAGGATTAATTTCTTTCTCGATTCTTTATTCTCTCCGACCCGACCGGTTGAAGATAACATAGCAGAGAACATTAACGTTTTAAACTCTTTTTTTGTAGACTTCTACTGGAGAACGAAGGGCTGAGGTGCTCGAGACAAAAGTTTGTCAAAAAACATAAGAAAAATTTTTTTTATTCATACATTAACGATTTTGGCGGGCGGACACTGAGTAGGAAGGCTTAGACTCCTCTAAAAAAATAAAACAATTTAAAAACTTAATTTTATTGTTATTTTAAAAGAAAATTTGTTTAATTACAAATAGTTTCATGTTTTTTTATGAATACTTAGTACTAATTGCAGTCAATTCTTCTTCGCTCAATTTATTTCCATCCAAGAGAACTCTTTGCAGTGAAGGCATAGCTTCAAAAACTTCCGGATTTAAGTCACTAATACTGTTGTTGCGTAAATCAAAATAAAATACTTGATCCAAACCAACAAGTTGTGTGGCGTCGATCGTCTTTATTTTATTATCGGACAAATCCAAGTCGAACAATTGGCTCAAACCTTTAAATGCGTTCTTTTCTACGGTTTCGATGTTATCGTGATTTAAATAGAGGCCTTGCAAATTTGGCAACAATGCAAACATGTTTTCTTTAATAATGTTTAATTGGTTTCTTTCGTATCCCAACGCGTGGATTTTTGCAAGAGTTTTAATTTGTTCCAAAGGTATGGATGGGAATTTGTTATCGGATAAATCCAAATGGACGATGTCGGGTGT
Source organism: Malthinus seriepunctatus (assembly GCA_963924605.1). Taxonomy (NCBI): domain Eukaryota; kingdom Metazoa; phylum Arthropoda; class Insecta; order Coleoptera; family Cantharidae; genus Malthinus; species Malthinus seriepunctatus. Next base: position 37,937,766 of record OZ004603.1, read on the forward strand.
CGATGTAAACAAATCACTTTCCAAATTTTCAAATTGATTCGAATTTATGTATAGAAATCTTAGTTTGGTGAGTGGTTGTAAGGTTTTTGGTAAAAGCATTTTCAATAAATTGTTACTTAATTCCAAGGAATTTAAAGATTCTAGTCCAACAAACGTTTCTTCTCTTAATTCAGCCAACTTGTTGTGGGCTAGGGTGAGCTCCTCAATTGTTTTTAAACCGTCAAAAGCTTCATTTTCAATTTCGCTAATTTGATTGTAGTCTATGTAAAGGTTACTTAATTTTGGAAGGCCTTTGAAAGCGTTACTAGGTAGCTCTTCGATTTTATTATTGGATAGGTACAAATATACCAAATTGGATAAACCTACAAAACTTCCACTTTCAACTTTATTAATTCCATTGTTTTCCAACTGTAAAAACTGAACTTGTTCTAAACCTAAGAAGGTATCAGGCTTCAATTGTTTAATTTTATTTCCACTTAAGTTGAGTATTCTGAGTGCTTTATTTTGGGCAAAACTCCGAGGAGCAATTTCTTCGATATGATTTGCTGTTAAATCCAAATGTTGCAATTTTGTTAAGCTACTAAACATATTTTTATCAACAATAGTTAGCTTATTTTGTCCCAAATACAAATGGGTCAAGTTGGGGGAATTTTTGAAAACTTCAACAGGTAACTGTGTTAGCTTATTTTCATTTAATCTTAAAGTCTTTAAAGCTTTCATCGAAGCAAATGTAGCGGCGTTAATTGTAGTCAAAAGATTGGTTTGCAATGCCAAATCTTTGAGCCTTTCTAAACCAGTAAAAGCTTGTGGATCGATAGTGGCTATTTCGTTATCATTTAACATCAATTCGTGTAACTTCTTGAGGCCTTTAAATAAGTTCGCTTGTAAAGAAGTCAACTTGTTATTGCGCAAGTTGATCGACTTGAGATTGGTGTTATGTTCAAATAATCTATTAGGAAGAACTGTGAGTTGATTGTTGCTTAAATCAACGCTCGTTATCAATTCGAGTCCTTTGAAAGCGTCTCCTTCCAACTTTGAGATCAAATTATCACCCAAACTAATGCCTGTGAGCTTCTTTAGGTTGGTGTACAAGTTGGTTGGTATTTCTCTAAGTTGGTTTCGTTCCAAGTTAATTGTTTGGATGTTTGTAAGTGGAGCAAATATTCCACTATCGAGTTGGATTAATTTGTTATTATTGAGTTGAAGAGTTTCCAGGCTTGACTGGTCTTGGAATAAATTGTTTGGTAAACCAGCTAACATGTTATTTTGTAAGTTAATTGTTTGCAATTTGGTTAAACCCTTGAATAAGTTTTCGTCTAAGGCTTCGACCAAGTTTTTTTCCAAGCATAAAGTCTTAAGCTCCACAAGAGATTTAAGCGAGTCAATTGGTATTTCTTTAATATTATTATTATACAAATTTAACTCTTTCAAGTTAACTAAATTTTTTAAAGCGTCTTTCCGCAATTCAGTGAAACTATTAGAATGCAAGTTTAATTCTTCCAAAGAACGTAAGTCGTCGTAAATGCCTTCTGGAAAATTTGAAATTTTGTTATCGATGATAATTAATTTTTTTAAATTGGGGATCCCGAATAACGCCTTGTTAACAACTTTCGATACTGTGCTTACCCTAATTTCAAGTTCTTCTAAATTACTTAGTTTTTGAAAAACATTAGCCGGAAGTTCTATATTATTGTCATCAAGCATATAAACGTATTTAATATGTTTGACATCTTGGAATAAGTCTGAAGATAAAAAGTTGATGCTACTTTGGCTTATTGTCAAATCACGCAAATCATCTAATTTAACACTCCACTTTTCGATACATTCCGAAATTCCACGTTTTAACTCATCAGCTGAATTAATACGTTCGCATTCGATCGCATTCTCTGCGCGATAATGGCAAATTGGTCCTGATTGTGATTGAATTTGAGCCATATTGTAAATTAAGAAAATCCAAAAAATTGGTTTGGTTATAATTCTTCTTTTAAAATCTGGAAAAAAAGTGTTTTTGTCAATCAAATTACTACATTTATGGTATGGATACAAAAAGTACAACTTAAATAAACGACTACTGACCTTACGGAACAAAGTTGTTTCAACTTTTTACTCTATTTCTGATTGAATTTGTTAATGTTGTGTAATCATCTAATCGTAATTACCAAATTTCTTTATTATAGTTTCATTTCAATTTATGAAGCACCGTCCAAACGCACATAATATTTCAGCCAAGAAGAATTCCCTAAAAAGTAAAATGATGTGTTTTGGCAAATAATTAATGAAAAGAAGTAATAAAATTTTGTCAAACCTCGAGTTATACCAATTGATAAACGTTATCTTATCGTATTTTTATCTAAATTTTTGCGAATTTAATTTCATCATTGCGTTTTTGTGGTTATGTTCAACCGGTCTCGGATGCTTTCGTTTACCCAGCGACTACTGTTTTGTTTATTCTGGTGTTCAATTCACTTATAAACATGTTAAACTATGATGTGACAAATAGTCATAGTATTAAAACAAAATTATCTTATATTTTTTTATGGTTTAAGTTCTATATTCAAAAGCCTAGTTTGCAGTTGCTAGATTTGTCTCTAACGTAAAATTGAATTAGGTGAAGTTATAGCAGGATTGAATTGGATGTACGAAGCCGACTTTCTTAACCCTAGAATACTAATATGTTTTTTACACACGTTAATACTAATGTATCGTAAATTTTACGACTTTTCAAAAAAGCGGGTGTAACTTACTCAATTTTATTTTGATATTTATAAAAAAAAATAAATTATACTCTTTACTATTTTAGTGATACATTTCACTCATTAGTTCGTGAAAAAATACATATCATCTCTACAATTTCTGTAGTATTTCCCACGGTATTCTCAACAAATTAGGTGATTGCAGTGGGAGCAGTACATGGAAGTCATAGGCCTTAGTCGACTGGGGCAGTAAAAACAAATTGTGCATTTATCCTCTAGAGGAACAGTATTTTCTTTATTTATTTACTTGGTAGCTCTTCGATTTTGTTATTGCATAGGTACAAATATACCAAATTGGATAAACCTACAAAACTTCCACTTTTAACATTATTAATTTCATTCTTATCCAACGTTAAAAGCCCAACTAGTTCTAAACCTAAAAAGGTATCAGGCTTCAATTGTTTAATTTTATTTCCACTCAAGTGGAGCGATCTGAGTTGTTTATTTTGGGCAAAACTCCGAGGAGCAATTTCTTCGATTTCATTTGATGATAAATCCAAAGTTTTCAATCTTTTTAAACTACTAAACGTATTTTCATCAACAATAGTTAGCTTGTTTTGTCTCAAATTCAGATGGGTCAAATGGCGGGAATTTTTGAAAACTTCAACCGATAACTGGGTTAGCTTATTTTCATTTAATTTTAAAGTCTTTAAAGCTTTCATCGAAGCAAATGTAGCGGCGTTAATTGTTGTCAAAAGATTGGTTTGCAATTCCAAATTTTTGAGCTTTTCTAAACCAGTAAAAGCTTGTGGGTCGATAGTGGCTATTTCGTTATTATTCAACATCAATTCGTGTAACTTCTTGAGGCCTTTAAATAAGTTTGCTTGTAAAGAAGTCAACTTGTTATAGCCCAAGTTGATCGAGTCGAGTTTGGTATTATCTTCAAATAATCCATCGGGAGGATCTGTGAGTTGATTGTTGCTTAAATCAACGCTCGTTATCAATTCGAGTCCTTTGAAAGCGCCTCCTTCCAACTTTGAGATCGAATTAGCACCCAAACTAATGCATTTGAGCCTCTTTAGATTGGTGTACAAGTTGGTTGGTATTTCTCTAAGTTGGTTTCGTTCCAAGTTAATTGTTTGGATTGTTGTAAGTGGAGCAAAAACTCCATTATCGAGTTGGATTAATTTGTTATTATTAAGTTGAAGTTAATAGTAAATTAATATAATTAATATAATAGTTAAGTTATTTTGTAAATTAATTGTTTGCAATTTAGTTAAACCCTTGAATAAGTTTTCGTCTAAGGCTTCGACCAAGTTTTCTCCCAAACAAAAAGTTTTAAGCTCCACAAGAGATTTTAGCGAGTCAATTGGTATTTTTTTAATTTTATTATTAAACAATACCAACTCCTTCAAATTAACTAAATTTTTTAAAGCGTCTTTCCGTAATTCAGTGAAACTATTAGAATGCAAGTCTAATTCTTCCAAAGAACGTAAGTCATCGTATGCCTTCTGGAAAATTTGAAATTTTGTTATCGATGATAATTAATTTTTTTAAATTGGGGATCCCTAAAAACGCCTTGTTATCAACTTTCGATACTGTGCTTTTCCTAATTTCAAGTTCTTCTAAATTACTTAGTTTTTGAAAAACATTAGCTGTAAGTTCTATATTAGTGTCATCAAACATATAAACGTACTTAATATGTTTGACATCTTCGAATAATTCTGAAGATAAAAAGTTGATGCTACTTTGGCTTATTATAAAACCACGCAAATCATCAATTTTAACACTCCACTTTTTGATACATTCTGAAATTCCACGTTTTAACTCATCAGCTGAAATAATACGTTCGCATTCGATCGCCTTATATATGAGCGATAATGGCAAATTGGTCCTGATTGTGATTTAACTTGAGCCATATCGTAAATTAATAAAATCCAAAAAATTGGTTTGATTCCTAATTCCTTTTTTAAAATCTGGAAAAAAAGTGTTTTTGTCACTCAATTTACTACATTTATGGAATGGATACAATAAGTCCAACTTAAATAAACGACTTACTGACCTTCCGCAACACAAAAGTTGTTTCAACTTTTTACTCTATTTCTGATTAAATTTGTTAATGTTGTGTAACCATCTAATCGTTATTGCCAAATTTCTTTATTACCTATAGTTTTATTTCAATTTATTAAGCAGCGTCCAAACGCACATAATATTTCAGCCAAAAAGAATTCCTTAAAAAATACAATGATGTGTTTTGGCAAATAATTAATGAAAAGAAGGAATAAAATTTTGTTAAGCCTCGAGTTATACCAATTGATAAACGTTATCTTATCGTATTTTTATCAAAATTGAGTATCAAAATTTTTATCAAAAAAGTTATGCATATTAGGGTGAGAAGAAAAATTAAAAAAACAATTTTGGGTGACTGCGATTTTTTAATGAGAATATTTTTTTTAAGTTTCTGAAAAATGTTCGCGTTAAAGTGTCGCGAAAGAACTCAATTTTTTTTTCTCTGAAAAGTAGTCTCAAGTTTGATTAGCTATACGTATATAAAACCATAATTTTCTCTCAATTTTTTATACCCCGTATAAAAAAATACAAAAAGATGGAAAAATCAAAATCATATGTATTAATTTAATCAGTCTAAAAATAAGGTGGTTATTTTGGGTGCATATTTACAAATTTGGGCCAAATTCGTTTTTACTTGGCCATGAGATAGTACATATAAGCTTCAATTGAAAAAACAAATTTCAAATTTTTTTATTCAAAATGGGGGCCACAATAGAACGATTGTCCCATTTCATGGTTTTTCCCTTATAACTTGGCCGGTAATTAATAATATAAAAATTTCGAAACGGCATTGTATAGCCAAAATATAGAACCTTCGCCCTAAAAAAGTCGATTTTCAAAATTGTTTTAAAATTGCCTACCTTTAAGGGGCCCAAGTAGGTCAAAGTTTATTCTCAAACACTGGTCCGAATATTTTTTAATTTTTTAATATCTTATAGGCAAATGCTACGGGCAAAAGTTTGATCAAAAACGTAAGATAAAATTTTTTTTTCATACATTAACGTTTTTGGCGGGCGGACACTGAGCAGGGAGGCTTAGGCTCCTCTGAAAAATAAAACAATTTAAAAACTTAATTTTTCTTCAAACGTAAATAAAAGTCGACTTTGTGTCACTCAATATGTAAGGGTGAAGTTTAACTTTCCCGTCGAGACAGGAAAAATTGTCAGCAAAGTACTTTTCTCTGTCTAGACAGAAAAAGTAAAATTTTAACCCCACATAATTTTTATTTTTTAACATAAAAAGTGTTTTCTAAGAATTTGTAATGTAAAAAATTTTATGTTTTTTAAATTTTCCTTTATAATTAGTTCGTTGCGTATAATAATTATCTTTTTTTTTACAAATTAATGTTAATTTTAAAAAATATTTGACAATTGAACTACAAGTAATTAACAAGAGATGGTGCTCTTTCAAAAATCAAAATTTTCAGTTTTACTCTTTACGTTTGCAGAAAAATAATAGTATATTGTATTATTAGGATTAAAAGTGGAACTTTGTTTGGCTAGCAATTTTGCATTTGCAAGGCGAAGCGAAGCGTAACCGAGCGGATGCAAAAACTAGCGCGCCAAACAAAGACACTTTTAATCCGAATGAGACATACTATTTTTTCTGCAACCGAAAGAATCGAATTTAAAATAATAAAAATTAAGATGAGAGAAATCAGAAAACGCTACTAAAATCGACTCTTCTTGATTTTTGTTTGCAATTTTAGTATTAAAAGTTACTTTTAAGACGAGGATTAAAAGTGTTGCTTAGCAACGCGGATATTTTTATATTAGTAACACAAACGTCAACTTTTAATGTCAAAAATTGTATTAAAACACACGTCATTTAAGACGGTTGCAGAAAAAATGTTTTATACGGACTCAAAGTATAGTTTTGTGTGACTCGTCTGTATAGCCAGACTAGCTCGCTACGCTCGCTCTTCAGCCAAATACAGTCTTGTCACACAAAACGTCACTTTGTCTCCTTATAAAACAAATACCTATTTATCGCAATTTTAAAAGAAAATTTGTTTAATTGCAAATAGTTTTATGTTTTTGTTCTTAATACCTAGAATTAAATGCAGTCAATACTTCTTCGCTCAATTTATTTCCATCTAAGAGAACTCTTTTCAATGAAGGCATAGCTTCAAAAACTTGCGGATTTAAGTCACTAATACTGTTGTTTTCTAAATCAAAATAAGTTACTTGATCCAAACCAACAAGTTGTGTGGCGTCGATCGTCTTTAGTTTATTATCGGCCAAATTCAATTCGAGCAATTGGCCCAAACCTTTAAATGCGTCCTTTTCTATGGTTTCGATATTATTGTGATTTAAATAGAGGCGTTGCAAATTTGGCAACATTGCAAACATGTTTTCTTTAATAATGCTTAATTGGCTTCTTTCGTATCGCAACGTGTTGAGTTTTGGAAGAGTTTTAATTTGTTCCAATGGTATGGATGCTGGGAATTTGTTATCGGATAAATCCAACTCGACGATGTCGGGTGTAGATGTAAACAAATCACTTTCCAAATTTTCAAATTGATTCGACCCTATGTATAAAGCTGTTAGTTTTGTGAGTGGTTGTAGGGTTTTTGGTAAAATTGTTTTTAATAAATTGTTACTTAATTGCAACGAATCTAAAGATTCTAGTCCAACAAACGCTTCTTCTCTTAATTCTGCCAACTTATTGTCGTAAAGGGTGAGATAATCAATTGTTTTTAAACCGTCAAAAGCTCCATTTTCAATTTTATTAATTAGATTGTGGTCTATGTAAAGGTTACTTATTTTTTCCAAGCCCAAAAAGACTCCAGGGCTTAAAACTTTTAAATTGTTGTTGTCTATGTATAAGTAATCCAATTTTGAAAGGCCTTTGAAAGTGTTACTTGGTAGCTCTTCGATTTTGTTATTGAATAGGTACAAATATATCAAATTGGATAAACCTACAAAACTTCCACTTTCAACTTTATTAATCTCATTGTCTTGCAACGATAAAGACCCAACTTGTTCTAAACCTAAGAAGGTATCAGGCTTCAATTGTTTAATTTTATTTTCATTCAAGTAGAGCATTCCGAGTAGTTTATTTTGGGCAAAACTCCGAGGAGCAATATCTTCGATTTGATTTGCTGTTAAATCCAAATGTTGCAATTTTGTTAAGCTACTAAACATATTTTCATCAACAATAGTTAGCTTATTTTGTCTCAAATACAAATGGGTCAAGTTGGGGGAATTTTTGAAAACTTCAACAGGTAACTGTGTTAGCTTATTTTCATTTAATCTTAAATACGTTAAAGCTTTCATCGAAGCAAATGTAGCGGCGTTAATTGTAGTCAAAAGATTGGTTTGCAATTGCAAATTTTCGAGCTCTTCTAAACCACTAAAAGCTTGTGGATCGATAGTGGCGATTTCGTTATCGTGTAAAATCAATTCGCGCAACTTCTTGAGGCCTTTAAATAAGTTCGCTTGTAAAGAAGTCAACTTGTTATTGCCCAAGTTGATCGAATTGAGATTGGTGTTATCTTCAAATAATCCATCAGGAAGAATTGTGAGTTGATTGTTGCTTAAATCAACGCTCGTTATCAATTCGAGTCCTTTGAAAGCGTCTCCCTCCAACTTTGAGATCGAATTATAACCCAAACTAATGCCTGTGAGCTTCTTTAGATTGGTGTACAAGTTGGTTGGAATTTCTCTAAGTTGGTTTACTTCCAAGTTAATTGTTTGGATGCTTGTAAGTGGAGCAAAAACTCCATTATCGAGTTGGATTAATTTGTTATTATTAAGTTGAAGAGTTTCCAGGCTTAACTGGTCTTGGAATAAATTGGCTGGTAAACCAGTTAACATGTTATTTTGTAAGTTAATTGTTTGCAATTTGGTTAAACCCTTGAATAAGTTTTCGTCTAAGGCTTCGACCAAGTTTTCTCCCAAACAAAAAGTTTTAAGGTCCACAAGAGATTTAAGCGAGTCAATTGGTATTTCTTTAATTTTATTATTAGACAATTTTAATTCTTTCAAGTTAACTAAATTTTTTAAAGCGTCTTTCCGCAATTCAGTGAAACTATTAGAATGCAATTCTAATTCTTCCAAAGAACGTAAGTCATCGTAAATGCCTTCTGGAAAATTTGAAATTTTGTTATCGATGATAATTAATTTTTTTAAATTGGGGATCCCGAAAAACGCCTTGTTGTCAACTTTCGTAACTGTGCTAGAACTAATTCGAAGTTCTTCCAAATTGCTGAGCTTTTTAAAAACATTAGCTGGAAGTTCAACATTAGGGTCATAAAGCATATAAACGTACTTAATATGTTTGACATCTTCGAATAATTCTGAAGATAAAAAGTTGATGCTACTATGGCTTATTGTCAAACCACCCAAATCATCAATTTTGACACTCCACTTTTCAATACATTCCGAAATTTCACGTTTTAACTCATCAGCTGAATTAATATGTTCGCAATCGATCTCATTCCATGAGCGATAATAGCAAATTGGTCCTGATTGTGATTGAACTTGAGCCATATTGTAAATTAAGAAAATCCAAAAAATTGGTTTGGTTATAATTCGTTTTTTAAAGTCTGGAAAAAAGTGGTTTGCTTCAATCAATTTACTACATTTATGGTATGGATACAAAAAGTCCAACTTAAATAACCGACTTACTGACCTTACGCAACACAAAAGTTGTTTCAACTTTTTACTCTATTTCTGATTATATTTGTTAATGTTGTGTAACCCTCTAATCGTTATTGCCAAATTTCTTTATTATAGTTTTATTTCAATTTATTAAGCACCGTCCAAAGGCACATACTATTTCAGCCAAGAAGAATTCCCTAAAAAAATACAATGATGTGTTTTGGCAAATAAATTAATGAAAAGAAGTAATACAAATTTTGTTGAGCCTCGAGTTATACCAATTGATAAACGTTATCTTATCGTATTTTTATCAAAATTGTTGCTATTGGAATTAAATTGTAAGTTTAACGTTGTAACGATTCCATTTCATTACTATTTTATTTTTCTTTTATTTCTATAATCTTACTTAGTCTCTGCTATCTTCTCTTTTATATTTTCTTAAATTTTTGGGAACTTAATTTTATCATGCGTATTTGTGGTTATGTTCACTTAACACCTAGTAGTAGGTGATTCATAGCGAGGTCCATAAAACATTAACATTATATTAACTATTACGTCAATGAATATAGATTTATTTTTTATGGACCTCTGATTAATAGTATGTTATGACTCAGGCTGCCTCCCCATGGATCCGTATTTACCATTGAGGTAAAAGCTACTACTACTGGAGGCATTACTCTACGCCAAAAAAACGTCCTACTACCCCCACTTCTCTTAGTACTGTGTTGTGCAAGTCGTATTGGTCGTATGATGGTCATACCACGTTATTATAAAGTGGTATAACCATAATCTGTATAATCAAAGACCATATACAAGAGACTACCGAAACCTATATTAAAAAATGTGAAAGGCTTTTAAAGGTCAAAATCGCTTAAAATCCCTCGTAGAGTGAACTTGTTTTATCCCTTTCTTCGTTGCTCCCGCCTCGAGAAGCTATCTTATTCACTCGAAAATGCCCCGATGACTAGCGACATCTTCTGTAGCGGGGATTTTTGGTCACATTCGGCCCGTAAGCTTTGCCAGTCTTACACTGTATAGTCTTTGGTATAATACAATACACAACGTTATATACTAAAAAGAGTGGGGAAAACATGTTGTACTGCTCAGTCAAGTCGGACGGTTTTCTTGCTATAGGATTTATATAAGAGTAGTTTCTCCAGTAGTATTATAGGTTTAACTCTATGGTATTTACGTACGTAAACGAACTCGTTACGGATACGAAATATTTTACCCGTCCCCTTTAAGATACGTACGTAACAACCAATTTTAAGTTGTACGACGCGCTTATTTGCAGTGTGGGGGTTAGATCGCATTGCTTCTAATGAGAGTGTTGTCTATTGTGAGCAGATTTGATGATAGTTATTATCTGTGACTTGCAGCTACATTATGTATATAAATTCGTGTAATAGTTAATAGTTTTTTATCTATGTACAGGGTTTCGACTGCCCGCAATGTTTATTTACTAGTTTACTGGTTTTGTAGAATTTTCATAATTTATTATTATATTTCAAGGTTTAGATGGAAGAACAGGGGCCATAATTTACTTTATGACCATCTGAATCTCGCCTTGGGGTTGCCTTTTGTTGATATTTTGATTGCTGTTAATTATTACTTATATGCTTGCTTACTGTTGACTGAAGGTAATAAAGTTTATTATTATTATTATTATATTATTATTTCTAGTGGTGGTGGTAAAATACGGATGAAAAGTTAAACTAGAACCAACTTCGTACGTAGCGATCTTGAAACCGTCCGTATCGTACAAGAACGTTTTCTATTGGCTAGAACTTGTTACGGATCCGTATATACGTATCCATGGGGAGGCAGCCTCACAGCTTGGTTACGTGACTTGAGTAGTGGGTTAGTACCTATTTGTTCCCATTAGATGACGCTAGTAGTATCGTTTGCATTATTTTATTTGATTTATTGTTAATTACCCGCGATTTTAAATTGCGGAAATAGATTTGTGTAGTAGGGAGTTGACAAGTACATCTTACCTAACAAAAGGTCATGTAGTTTTGGATATATTGTATGTATCAATGTACCTAGGCCCTTATTAAAAATTCAAGCTTTGGAATTCGGCGCCCGCCTGTGTGCGCTTCAGTACGACCACCTTTGTGTTCCTTTTTTAGGTTTTTGCTCGATAACTCTTTACTAGTGCATCAAACAAAAAACATTATTTTAACCTTTTTTCTAGAGCACAAAATTTGCTACAATTTATTCCAATAACATGTTTTTCTAAACCTTACAGTTAGCGAAATACAGAGCTTCAAAGCACAAATTTTTTCAAAAAGTTTATGCCTGAATATAATTGAGAACTATGTCATGAATTTTCCCTAAAGTTAGGAGGTTCCGACTACTGCCGGAACATTTAAACAAATCAATTTCTTCTTGAACCTTTGTATTATCGGATGAAAAAAAAACTATGATAAAGGATTGTTTGTGATTGAATACCGAAAATTTCTAGCTCAAGCATGCGATTTGTCGTCCATTAGATTTGTCTAAGCGCCGTTTTACACATACTAAAAAATAAATAAAATTTAATAAACTCAAGGAGCCAAGCATCTAAGCTTTAAAGTCATGCATAAAAATTACAAATATGACAACAATACAATAGTTATAGTTCATATAATATTATCTTGCCGTAAAAGGCTTAAAAAGTCAAAGCAATATACCAACGCAACGGGTGGTAAGTAATACCAGGTTTGTCTAATTCTCTCTTTCTTAAACTTTTGTATAGTATATTATGTAGCTGTCTTTATTTACTTTTAAATATAAAATTTAACAGTGGTATGTATGGTCCGCAGTTCTCAAACTGCATAGTAGTAGAATTAAAACAATTTAAATAGAGAAGAATAATTTATGTGACGAACTTACACAAACACAGATTTTACGGTACTTTATTTAGTAAGTATTCAATTCATTATTTTTTGTTACCTTAAAATGTTTTAATTTCAATCCTAACCAATGCACAGTTTCAGAACTGCAGATCATATTTACCTGTTAAATTTTAGATTTAAAAGCTGGTTCACACTACATGATTTCTCATATGAGAAATCATAGCTAAATAATAAGCTCGGTCATAGCAAAATAATAGGGAATTTTCAGAATAAAACTGTTGGTTATTTACCCCAAATATGGTAAATAACTAACAGTTTTATTCTATGCCATCATGCTTCCTTGGTGCATTTGGCCGTAATAAGTAGGAATAAGCCGTATAATATCCAACACCGTTAGAAAATTCTGAACTTTGTGATGTATAACGCCCCTCAGTCGGAATTCATTTTCCCGAGAACTAAAAATTTTTGGGGATTATGTTCTAAAGACAGATGATATCTTGATTAAAGTCTGGGGAACTTGACTGTTGGACAGATAAAAGTATATCCACACCACAAGTAACACTTTCGCAGCAGGCCTGAACACACCACGTGATGACCGTTAAAGTTGCGCAGTAGTTTTTTCACTACCGTTGCTTAGAAACAAACGTAGACAGTGTAGTCTTGCATTACTTTTGTCGAAGCAAAAAATTACAAGCATTTTAATAATGTAAATATCTCATTCATAAAGTATTAAATCAGTAATTAATTATTATTAGTACCTACTTCAAATAAAAATTTAAATTAAGTAATTATTTTGAAATTTGCCAACTTTTAAACATAATTTTTTTGACAGAAGAAATACTAGCTACGCCACTGGGCTCGGAAGCCACGCCTCGAGCAGGATTGGTCACGTGGTGTGCTCAGGTTACGTTAGGACTGCCCTAACTCCGACCAGTTGAAGTTAACATAGCAAAGGACATTAATATTTTACAACTTCTTTTCTGTAGACTTTTACTGGAAAACGAAGGGCTGAGGTGCTAGAGGCAAAAGTTTGACAAAAAACATAAGAAATTTTTTTTTACATTAACGATTTTGGCGGGCGGACACTAAGCAGGGAGGCTTAGGCTCCTCTAAAAAATAAAACAATTTAAAAACTTAATTTTATTGCAATTTTAAAAGAAAATAACGATTCGTTATTAATTAATTGTTAATGATAATGAAATCGTTTGTTTATTCGTTCGTTCGATCGTTCATTCGCTTCAATTGAAACGTACGATAAATTGCTGTCAATACTTCTTCGCTCAATTTATTACCATCTAAGAGAACTGTTTTCAATGAAGGTATAGCTTCAAAAACTTGTGGATTTAAATCACTAATATTGTTGTTTTCTAAATCAAAATAAGATACTTGATCCAAACCAACAAGTTGTGTGGCGTCGATCGTCTTTAGTTTATTATCGGCCAAATACAATTCGAGCAATTGGCCCGAACCTTTAAATGCGTCCTTTTCTATGGTTTCGATGTTATCGTTATTTAAATAGAGGTTTTGCAAATTTGGCAACATTGCAAACATGTTTTCTTTAATAATGTTTAATTGGCTTCTTTCGTATCGCAACGTGTTGAGTTTTGGAAGAGTTTTAATTTGTTCCAAAGGTATGGATGGGAATTTGTTATCGGATAAATCCAAATCGTCGATGCCGGGTGTAGATGTAAACAAATCACTTTCCAAATTTTCCAATTGATTCGAACCTATGTTCAAAGCTGTTAGTTTGGTGAGTGGTTTTAGGGCTTTTGGTAAAATAGTTTTTAATAAATTGTTACTTAATTCCAACGAATCCAAAGATTCTAATCCAATAAAAGTTTCTTCTCCTAATTTTGCCAAGTGGTTGTGGTAAAGGGTGAGATACTTAATTGTTTTTAAACCGTTAAAAGCTCCATTTTCAATTTTATTAATTTGATTGTTCTCTATGTCAAGGTTACTTATTTTTTCCAAGCCCAAAAAGACTCCAGCGCGTAAAACTTTTAAATTGTTGTTGCCTATGAATAAGTAATCCAATTTTGAAAGGCCTTTGAAAGCGTTACTTGGTAGCTCTTCAATTTTGTTATTGTATAGGTACAAATGTACCAAATTCAATAAACCTACAAAACTTCCACTTTCAACTTTATTAATTCCATTGTTTTCCAACCATAAAGACCGAAGTTGTTCTAAACCTAAGAAGGTATCAGGCTTCATGTGCTTAATTTTATTTCCACACAAGTCGAGCATTCTGAGTGATTTATTTTGGGCAAAAGTTCGAGGAGCAATTTCTTCGATTTGATTTCCTGATAAATTCAAATCTTTCAATTTTGTTAAGCTACTTAACATATTTTCATCAACAATAGTTAACTTATTTTGTCCCAAAAACAAATGCTTCAAGTTGGGGGAATTTTTGAAAACTTCAACAGGTAACTGTGTTAGCTTATTTTCATTTAATCTTAAATACGTTAAAGCTTTCATCGAAGAAAATGTAGCGGCGTTAATTGTAGTCAAAAGATTGTTTTGCAATTGCAAATTTTGGAGCTCTTTTAAACCAGTAAAAGCTTGTGGATCGATAGTGCCTATTTCGTTATCATTTAACATCAATTCGTGTAACTTCTTGAGGCCTTTAAATAAGTTCGCTTGTAAAGAAGTCAACTTGTTATTGCTCAAGTTGATGGAGTTGAGATTGGTGTTATCTTCAAATAATCCGTCAGGAAGAACTGTGAGTTGATTGTTGCTTAAATCAACGCTCGTTATCAATTCGAGTCCTTTGAAAGCGTCTCCTTCCAAATTTGAGATCGAATTATCACCCAAACTAATGCCTGTGAGCTTCTTTAGATTGGTGTACAAGTTGGTTGGTATTTCTCTAAGCTGGTTTTTTCCCAAGTTAATTGTTTGGATGCTTGTAAGTGGAGCAAAAACTCCATTATCGAGTTGGATTAATTTGTTGTTATTGAGTTGAAGAGTTTCCAAACTTGACTGGTCTTGGAATAAATTGTTTGGTAAACCAGTTAACATGTTATTTTGTAAATTAATTGTTTGCAATTTGGTTAAACCCTTGAATAAGTTTTCGTCTAAGACTTCGACCAAGTTTTTTTCCAAACATAAAGTTTTAAGCTCCACAAGAGATTTAAGCGAGTCAATTGGTATTTCTTTAATATTATTATTAAACAAATTTAACTCTTTCAAGTTAATTAAATTTTTTAAAGCGTCTTTCCGCAATTCAGTGAAACTATTATAATGCAAGTCTATTTCTTCCAAAGAACGTAAGTCATCGTAAATGCCTTCTGGAAAATTCGAAATTTTGTTACCGATGATAATTAATTTTTTTAAATTGGCGATCCCTAAAAACGCCTTGTTATCAACTTTCGATACTGTGCTATAACTAATTAGAAGTTCTTCTAAATTACTTAGTTTTTGAAAAACATTAGCTGGAAGTTCTATATTAGTGTTATAAATCATATTAACGTTCTTAATATGTTTGACATCTTCGAACAATTCTGAAGATAAAAAGTTAATGTTGCTATCGCGTATTTCCAAACCACGAAAATCTTCAATTTTACTTTTCCACTTTTCTCTACATTTCGAAATTCCATGTTTTAACTCGTCAGCTGAATTAATACGTTCGCATTCGATCGCCTTTCCTGAGCGATAATGGCAAATTGGTCCTGATTGTGATTGAACTTGACCCATATTGTAAATTAAGAAAATTTAAACAATTGGATTGGCTATCATTCTTTTTTTGAAATCTGTAAAAATAGTTATTTGTGTTATAAGGAGACAAAGTGACGTTTTGTGTGACAAGACTGTGTTTGGCTGAAGAGCGAGCGAAGCGAGCGAGTCAGGCAATACAGGCGAGTCACACAAAACTACTTTGACTCCGCATAAAACATTAAATTTTTTCTGCAAACGTAAAGCGTAAAACTGAAAATTTTGATTTTTGAAAGAGCACCATCTCTTGTCAATTACTTGTAGTTCAATTGTCAAATATTTTTTAAATTAACTTAAATTTGTAAAAAAAAGCTAATTATTAAACACAACGAACTAATTATAAAGGAAAATTTAAAAAACATTAAATTTTTTACATTACAAATGCTTAAAAACATTTTTTACGTTAAAAAATAAAAATTATGTGCGGTTAAGATTTTACTTTTCCTGCCTAGACAGAGAAAAGTACTTTGTCTGACTACTTTTCCTGCCTCGGCGGGAAAGTTAAACTTCACCGTTACCTATTGAGTGACACAAAGGCAACTTTTTCTGACGTTTGAAGAAAAAAGTGTTTTTGTTCAAACGTCAAAAAATTGTGACATTTTGTTACTGAACAAGAAGGTTAAAGTTCTACTTTTACATCCTAGGAGGTAAAAGGAAATTCTAACCGTAAATATTTACAACAAATTGTAAGGTAAAATGATATTTCTAAGCATTTGTAATGTAAAAAGGTAGGGGACACCGGGGCAGATTGAGGCACGGGGCAGGTTGAAACGTCGGCCAAATTTCCTAAACAACAAATTTTTCAACACCGCTTTTTGTGTAGGCTTCTAGAAGACGATACGATGGTCAGTTTCATGTAAACAATCAACTCTATTGTTCAAGTGTTGTTATTTCCGAACATATTTATATTTTATAGACATAAGTAAAATTTGATCTCTTATTTTGATTTTAATTAACTACCATTAAAAACGACTGAGCTTCAGTTTTTTTTTATCATAAGTGAATCATTGGGCATTAGTTTATTATATTTGAAAAAAATTTTAATTGTCTGATGTTGATTTACTAATTTACTCAGACATAAAGAAAAAAATGCAGCACGGGGCAAATTATAACATATTGCTCGGGGCAAGTTGTAACTGGTTACCGCCATAGGACAGAAGTGTATATGGTCCGTTCAAAAAGTAATGATCATCTGTTTACAATTGTCGGATTAGAACCAACCCTGGAAGGTCAATAACGTTCCATTTTTGATTCGGTATGTATTACCACTAGCAATTACTTCAGTTCAAAATAAATAAATCTGTAAAATGATACTTTTATGTATCACCAAATTTTTTTTTTTCATTTTACCATATTGTGGAAACTGCCAGGTCATTGTGGAGGCACTAAATCACAATTTAGTTCTCTCAAATCCGTAAAATGGGACAGAGAAATATGCGTTACAGCTTACCTCGGACCGGGGCAAGTTGAAACAAAGAGTTTTACTTTTTAAAAATACGCCTAGAGGTCTAATAATTAAGATTCCGTTAGGTATTTCTAATAAATTAGGTAACCAAATACATATGCAAGAATATTCTGCAAAAGAATCCGTGATTGATAATAACATTGAAGAGAAAAAAGGCAACATATTTTTTTTGTTACAACCTGCCCCGGTCTCCCCTAATGTTTTTATAAATTTTCTGCTATAATTTATTCGTTGCGTTTAATAATTAGCTTCTTTTTACAAGTTAAAGTTAATTTTTAAAAATATTTGACAATTTTGAACTACAAATAATTTTCAAGAGATGGCGACACTTCAAAAAATTTTAATTTGGTTTTTCTAAATTTTACGTATGAAGAAAAAATTGAATGTTTCATACGGAGTAAAAATGTCACTTTCTTTAGGCTAGTCAGTAGGGCTTGTCAGACGAAACGATGTTGAGTCTGACAACTACTACTAACGATCTACAATCAAATATTGATTGTAATCAAACCATCTACTATTTTGTTAATCATGGATACAAAAAGTCCAGTTTAAATAAACGACTTAACTGACCTTACGGAACATAAAAGTTGTTTCAACTTTTAACTCTATTTTAATGTTGTTAAAATAGTAAGTTAATGTTGTGTAATTATCTAATCGCAATTGCAAAATTTCTTTATTATAGTTTTATTTCAATTTATTAGGCGCCGTCCAAACGCACATAATATTTCAACCAATATTTCATAATATTTCAATTTTCAAATATTTCACAATATTTCAAAATTGTTGCTATTGGAATTAAATTGTAAGTTTAACTTTGTAACCATTCCATTTCGTTACTATTTTATTTTTCTTTTATTTCTATAATCTTACCTAATGTCTGCTATAACTTTCCTTTTACATTTTCTTCAATTTTTACGAATTTAATTTTATCATGCGTATTTGTGGTTATCTTCACATGTTCACTTAACAGCTGCTACCATCCTACTACTAAAAAAACAAATACTAGTAGGTGTGTTATGTTATGATTCAACAGGTTGGTTACTCGACTCACAAGTAGTGGGTTAGTATTTTGTCCCATTAGATGGCGCTAGTAGTTTCGTTTGCATTATTTTATTTCATTTATTGTTAATTTCTCGCGATTTTAAATTGCGGAAATAGATTTGTCTGGTAGGGAGTTGATATCGGATTGTGGATTTTTCTAGGACATAATTTCTGAATTGACGTTGTTAAATGGTTGGTGTTTCGTTATAGGCGAATGGACAAGTACATCTTACCTTACAAAAGGTCATGTAGTTTTGGATTTTGGATATGTTGTATGTACCTAAGCCCTTGTATTGGAATTCGACGCGCTTGTGTGCGCTTCAGTATACGACCACTTTTTTGTCACTTTTTTAGGTTTTTGCGTTTTTGGTCAATAACTCTTTACTAGTGCATCCAACAAAAAACATTATTTTAACTTTTTTTCTAGAGCACAAAATTTGCTACAATTTATTCCAATAACATGTTTTTCTAAACCTTACAGTAACCGAAATACAGAACTTCAAAGCACAAAATTTTTCAAAAAGTTAGGAAAAACTACCATAAAAAAGACAGTCTTGCCCTGAGTCCTATAAAGCTCTGGATTAGCTTAATTCGACAACTAACCTTAAAATGGAACTTTGTATTTGTTCTTCCGACTATTACCGCCTTTACTATAACACTTACTGTCGAATTACAATTAATTTAACCTGCTCACAGCTGTTTTTGACAAAATAGTATTGATTAATATTAAATAAAGAGTTTCATTTTGAGATCTGAAACGTCACATTCAAAACTCTCATCAATTGTAACAAGCCGTTAAAAGCTTTCTGCAACCCAACCTCAGGGTTGATCAACTTAAACGGTTTATTGTTTCAATTTATAGACAACATGAGTAACACTTTGTAACCATTTGATAGATGTGTGCATAAAAAATTACAAATATGACGACAATGCGAAGAATATTATATATAGGTTGAGTCAGATACAATTTTGACCGGAAGGCACTTATTCTTCGACTTTAGTGTAAAATTTTGACTTTTTCAAGTTTCCGTTTCACTATTTTTTGAATAACTTCGCTTGTATTGGTCGGATCGGGACCAAAAAATTTTCCTTTTGTTTGTAATGAATCTCTCTTTAAAATTGCCTAGGTTCAAATAATTTACATTAATTTTCGAACCTCAAACAAATTCAAAACTACCGTCATTTGTGGGAAGTATACTTTTAAAGAGAACTAGAGTTTCAATTCATGTTATGGTATGAAACTTTAGGAAATTGTAGCTGATATAGTAACAAATCCATATTGCAACTTGGGTTCAGAAATATTAAAAAGAACTGCTAAAATTTGCATTTTGGTTTAAACTTCCTTTTTCATATTTGTTGTGAGCAATTGGTGGTATCGCAATAATTTTCCTCTTGAAATGTAGGAAATTTAATGCTCTTTCAGAGAGAAACAAAAAGAATCACATCAGACCATTTTTACTTCCGATTTCTTTGAAAGTAAAAAGAAAATATTTATTTTTTCTGATTAAATTAGTTAATGTTGTGTAATAATTATTATTTTATGATAATTACCAAATTTCTAAACTTTTTTTTTTAAATTTAAATTTATATTTTTGAATATATTTAGTTTTGCCATAAATGTAAGCGACCCTGCGCAGAAATCAAAACTCATAACCAAGGTTACATAATTATACGTCAAAACTATTGTGAAAACAATGTTTGGGCATCTTTTTCTACAGCTTTCTCTCTTGCTGTTCTGCGCATAGAAGGTCGCTTACATTTGGCAATCTCTATACAATTGTATAGAACAATCTTTTGGGACTCGAAGGAAATTCTTTAAACTGATTATAAAAATAAAGGTACCACCATAACAGGGGTACCTATACTATAGGCTTGTATTTTACATAAATTAAAAACAGAAATCAAAGAAAAAAGAAGAGGTAAATTGACAAAAGGCGTATTTTTAACTTTGTGGAAGGCATTTTGATAACGATGCATCGAATTTAACAATTCTTTTTTTGGAGGTTTACAAAATTTACTTCACAGAAGTAATGTGTATTGATGTTCTAGAAGATTCTATTGAAAAATAGAATTATAAAAAATATTTATGCCTCTTTGTCCCATTCCGCGAACTTAAAAATCTCCCCTCGTATGGTTAATAGTGGGAGTGGGTGGAAAGGTGCCGTTTTTGGACTTTTCGCTTATATCTTGAAAACGGTGGATCATAGGGAAAAACTATTCTTATCGAAATGAAAGCTTATTAAATTTTCTACAAGATTGCTTGGCTTCATTTTTTCTCAATTCCTTACATCCGCTCACAAAAAATTTCAAATTGTTGTAACTCTCACCCATTAAAGATAATATAGCAAAGGAACTTTAATACAAAAAAATATTTATTGCAAAATATGACAAATTTGATTAATTGAAAATAATTGCATGTGTTTTTTCTGGATACTTAGTATTAATTGCAGTCAATACTTCTTCGCTCAATTTATTTCCATCTAAGAGAACTCTCTTCAATGAAGGCATAGTTTCCAAAACTTGCGGATTTAAGTCACTAATACTGTTGTTGCGTAAATCGAAATTATACACTTTATCCAAACCAACAAGTTGTGTGGCGTCGATCGTCTTTAGTTTATTATCGGCCAAATCCAATTCGAGCAATTATTGGTCCAAACCTTTAAATGCGTCCTTTTCTACGGTTTCGATGTTATCGTGGTTTAAGTGGAGGCGTTGCAAATTTGGCAACAATGCAAACATGTTTTCTTTAATAATGTTTAATTGGCTTCTTTCGTATCGCAACGTGTTGAGTTTTGGAAGAGTTTTAATTTGTTCTAATGGTATGGATGGGAATTTGTTATCGGATAAATCCAAATCGACGATGTTGGCTGTCGATGTAAAAAAATCACTTTCCAAATTTTCCAATTGATTCGAACCTATGTTCCAAGCAGCTAGTTTGGTGAGTGGTTGTAAGGTTTTTGGTAAAATAGTTTTTAATAAATTGTTACTTAATTCCAACGAATCTAAAGATTCTAATCCAATAAAACTTTCTTCTCCTAATTCTGCCAACTGGTTGTTGTGAAGGGTGAGATACTCAATTGTTTTTAAACCTTCAAAAGCTCCAGTTTCAATTTTGTTGATTTGATTGTGGTCTATGTAAAGTTGACGTATTTTTTCCAAGCCCAAAAACACTCCAGAGCGTAAAACTTTTAAATTGTTTTTGTTTACGTGCAAGTACTCCAAATTTGGAACGCCTTTGAAAGCGTTGCTTGGTAGCTCTTCGATTTTGTTATTTGAGACGTACAAAAATACCAAATTGGATAAACCTTCAAAACTTCCACTTTCAACTTTATTCATTCCATTGTTTTCCAAAGATAAATACGTAATGTGTTCTAAACCTAAGAAGGTATCAGCTTTCAATTGTTTAATTTTATTTTCACTCAAGAAGAGCGATTTGAGTAGTTTATTTTGAGCAAAACTCCTAGGAGCAATTTCTTCGATTTGATTTTCTGTTAAATCCAAAGTTTCCAATTTTGTTAAGCTACTAAACATATTTTCATCGACAATAATTAGCTTATTTTTTCCCAAATACAAATGGACCAAGTTGGGTAGGTTTTTGAAAACTTCGAGAGGTAACTGCGTTAACTTATTTTCTTCTAGACTTAAAGTCCTTAAAGCTTTGAACGAAGCAAACGTAGCGGCGTTAATAGTAGTCAAAAGATTGGTTTTCAATTGCAAATTATGGAGCTTCTCTAAACCAGTAAAAGCTAGTGGATCGATAGTGGCGATTTCGTTATCGTGTAACTTCAATTCGCGTAACTTCTTGAGCCCTTTAAATAAGTTCGCTTGTAAAGAAGTCAACTTGTTATTGCTCAAGTTGATCGAGTTGAGATTGGTGTTATCTTCAAATAATCCATCAGGTAGAACTGTGAGTTGATTGTTGCTTAAATCAACGCTCGTTATCAATTCGAGTCCTTTGAAAGCGTCTCCTTCCAACTTTGAGATCGAATTATCACCCAAACTAATGCCTGTGAGCTTCGTTAGATTGGTGTACAAGTTGGTTGGTATTTCTTTAAGTTTGTTTTTATTCAAGTTTATTGATTGGACGTTTGTAAGTGGAGCAAAAACTCTATTATCTAGTTGGGTTAATTTGTTATTTTGGAGCTGAAGAAATTCAAGGTTCGACTGGTCTCGGAATAAATTGTTTGGTAAAGCGGTTAACTGGTTATTTTCTAAATAAATCATTTGCAATTTGGTTAAACCCTTGAATAAGTTTTCGTCTAAGGTTTCGACCAAGTTTTCTCCCAACCAGAAAGTTTTAAGCTCCACAAGAGATTTGAACGAGTCAATCGGTATTTCTTTAATTTGATTATTGAACAATTGTAACTCTTTCAAGTTAACTAAATTTTTTAAAGCGTCTTTTCGCAATTCAGTGAAATTATTGGAATGCAAGTCTAATTCTTCCAAAGAACGTAAGTCATCGTATATGCCTTCTGGAAAATCTGACATTTCGTTACCGAAAATTATTAATTTTTTTAAATGGGGGATCCCGTAAAACGCCTTGTTGTCAACTTTCGAAACTGTGCCAAAACCAATTTGAATTTCTTCCAAATTGCTTAATTTTTCAAAAACATTAGCTGGAAGTTCCACATTACTGTTAGAAATCATTTTAACTTTCTTAATATGTTTGACATCTTCGAATAATTCTGAAGATAAAAAGTTGATGTTACTTTCGCTTATTTCCAAACCACGAAAATCTTTATACTCTTTTTTTCGATACATTCCGAAATTCCACGTTTTAACTCATCCGCTGAATTAATATGTTCGCAAGCGATCGCATTCCAAAAGCGATAATGACAAATTGGTCCTGATTGTGATTTAACTTGAACCAAAATGTAAATTAAGGAAAACCAAAAAACTGACTTGGTTATCATTTTTTTTCAAAATCTGAAAAAGAAAGTTATTTTTTAGCAATTTACTACATTTATAGTATGGTTAAAAAAAGTCCAATTTGAATAAACAACTTACTGACCTTTAAGAACACAAAACTTGCTTGAACTTCTAACTCTATTTCTTTAAAACTAAATTTAATTAAGATAAACCTTCTTATATAGCTCCTTGATAAGGAGGTAAGTATCAATTTTTAAATAGCTGAGGTCATTTAATAAGAACAATAATAATCGACCTTTCTTCTTAAGGTTAATCGTTAATAAACAAATAATTATGTGGCTTTTTAATGGTAAGGAGCTTCTAAAAAGCAGTAACGTACCTATCGTGACGATACAATGTCGATAACCTAATAGCGTATTCGATGGGGAACGCACCGACACGGAGCAAGTGCGGTTCTGCACCGGTGGAGTGCAAAACAGATTGATTTACGTGAGTGCACTGTGGCGGACAAACACCAATAAAACACGTAAAACTGGGATAGTGCAAATAAAACTGCACTGGTGCAACCAATCGAATACGCAATTAGTTATTGAGTGATCTCTTTTAAATAAGCATGATGGCTTTACATGTACACTTTACCATATGCTATAGAGCGTTTGAGCTTTGATTTAAATTTACTGTGACCAGGTTGTGCTGTGTTTACATTTTTTACAACTCCACTTTTTACACGCCCATAGACTTGCTATGAGAGACAAAGTAAAAATCACAACCCTGAGTACGCCACTGCTTCTTTACATGTTACTGTTTTTGTTGTTGAGTATTTTTAAGAAGTTGATGAGGTTTAGTTATTAATTAGCAAATAAACAAAACTGACGTAATAGACAGTTGGCTTATGTAAGCGCAACAACAAGAATTTGACTGAAGTTTTTGCGAATTTTATCATGTGACCTCAAGATAATGAAATAAAAAGTAAAGTTTGGTCTTTTGAGTGACTATAACGCGATGGTGTTAAATGATTAAATATGGCTTAAAGTTGATCTATCATTAAGCTTTTTCAAGTCAGAAATCTTACGACAGTACAGTCAGCTTCTCAAAGCTCTCAAAAGTACCTAAATTACATAAAATGATGTTTCAGTAAAGAAAAACAATTATTTCGAGTAACAGTCTATACAGTCAAATGTTTGTTTAGATGTTAATTTACATATAATTTTTAATTACGATAAATTTTGGCTATTTTTTTCTGATTAAATTTGTTAATGTTGTGTAATCATCTAATCGTAATTGCCAAATTTCTTTATTATAGTTTTATTTCAATTTATTCCGCGCCTTAATAAAAGCACGTAATATTTCAGCCAAGAACAATTCCTGGAAAAACACAGTGCTGTGTTTTGGCAAATAATTAATTAAAAGGTGCAATAAAATTTTGTTAAGTCTCGAGTTATACCAATTGATAAACGATATCGTAGTTTTAAGAAAATCGTTGCTATTGGAATGAAATCTTCACTCCTGCGATCTACGATTTCTATTATAGTGGCGTGCACATCAGTCGAAATTTGATGTTATATTTGAGAAAATGTGTCGGTCAATACTTTGCATGTTTAAGGTTTAATTGGAGTAAAAGTCTCAGTTTTTTTAATTACGTGAATTTAATTAGGACTATGATTATGGAAATGTTTTAAACGAGGTACTTATCTAACAAAGCTTTGTAGTTTTAACTTCCTTTAAAAAGATCGAAAACCATCGACTAACAAAATTAACATCTCTTCGTTTTGTTTCAGATGAGTGGAGCATCATTTCGCTATCGAGACAGGATCTCCATTAAAGGTAAGTCTTCAAGGTTGATTGATTTTATCAATTCATGAAGACTTTTGATCAGAAGGTCCTCATCTACAACATACTAAAATTTTATAAAAATTAGCCGGGAACCAGTTTCCATAAGGTTTGAGCGGGGTCCTTGTATGTCCCCTAACAAAAATTATTGTTGTAACTACGGCCGGTTGAAGATAACATAGCAAAGAACATTAATGTTTTACACGACTCTTTTTCTGTAGACTTCTACTGGAAAACGAAGGGCTGAGGTGCTAGAGACAAAAGTTTGACAAACAACGTAAGACAAATTTTTTTATTCGCACATTAACGATTTTGGCGGACGGACACTGAGCAGGGAAGCTTAGGCTCCTCTAAAAAATAAAACAATTTAAAAACTTAATTTTATTGTTTATTTAAAAGAATGTTTAATTACAAATAGTTTTATGTTTTTTATTAATTATTAATTATTATTTTATTAATTGCAGTCAATACTTCTTCGTTTAATTTATTTCCATCTAAGAGAACTCTTGTCAATAAAGGCATAGCTTCAAAAACTTGTGGATTTAAGTCACTAATATTGTTGTTTTGTAAATCAAAATAAGATACTTTATCCAAACCAACAAGTTGTGTGGCGTCGATCGTCTTTAGTTTATTATCGGCCAAATGCAAGTCGAGCAATTGGCTCAAACCTTTAAATGCGCCCTTTTCTACGGTTTCGATGTTATCGTGATTTAAATAGAGGCTTCGCAAATTTGGCAACAATGCAAACATGTTTTCTTTAATAATGTTCAATTGGTTTCTTTCGTATCCCAACGCGTGGATTTTTGCAAGAGTTTGAATTTGTTCTAAAGGTATGGATGGGAATTTGTTATCGGATAAATCCAAATAGACGATGTCGGGTGTAGATGTAAACAAATCACTTTCCAAATTTTCAAATTGATTCGAATTTATGTAGAAATAGCTTAGGTTGGTGAGTGGTTGTAAGGTTTTTGGTAAAAGGGTTTTCAATAAATTGTTACTTAATTCCAACGAATTTAAAGATTCTAGTCCAACAAACGTTTCTTCTCTTAATTCAGCCAACTTGTTGTGGGCTAGGGTGAGCTCCTTAATTGTTTTTAAACCGTCAAAAGCTCCATTTTCAATTTCGTTAATTTTATTGTGGTCTATGTAAAGGTTACTTAATCTTGAAAGGCCTTTGAAAGCGTTACTTGGTAGCTCTTCGATTTTGTTATTGCATAGGTACAAATATACCAAATTGGATAAACCTACAAAACTTCCACTTTCAACTTTATTAATTCCATTGTTTTCCAACTGTAAAAACTGAACTAGTTCTAAACCTAAGAAGGTATCAGGCTTCAATTGTTTAATTTTATTTTCACTCAAGTTGAGTATTTTGAGTGGTTTATTTTGAACAAAACTCCGAGGAGCAATTTCTTCGATTTCATTTGCTGATAAATCCAAAGTTTTCAATCTTTTTATACTACTAAACGTATTTTCATCAACAATAGTTAGCTTGTTTTGTCTCAAATTCAGATGGGTCAAATGGCGGGAATTTTTGAAAACTTCAACAGATAACTGGGTTAGCTTATTTTCATTTAATTTTAAAGTCTTTAAAGCTTTCATCGAAGCAAATGTAGCGGCGTTAATTGTTGTCAAAAGATTGGTTTGCAATTCCAAATTTTTGAGCTTTTCTAAACCAGTAAAAGCTTGTGGGTCGATAGTGGTTATTTCGTTATTCTTCAACATCAATTCTTGTAACTTTTTGAGGCCACTAAATAAGTTCGCTTGTAAAGAAGTCAACTTGTTATTGCCCAAGTTGATCGAGTTGAGTTTGGTATTATCTTCAAATAATCCATCGGGGAGATCAGTGAGTTGATTGTTGCTTAAATCAACGCTCGTTATCAATTCGAGTCCTTTGAAAGCGTCTCCTTCCAACTTTGAGATCGAATTAGCACCCAAACTAATGCATTTGAGCTTCTTTAGATTGGTGTACAAGTTGGTTGGTATTTCTCTAAGTTGGTTTCGTTCCAAGTTAATTGTTTGAATTGTTGTAAGTGGAGCAAAAACTCCATTATCGAGTTGGATTAATTTGTTATTATTAAGTTGAAGAGTTTCCAGGCTTGACTGGTCTTGAAATAAATTGTTTGGTAAACCAGTTAACATGTTATTTTGTAAATTAATTGTTTGCAATTTAGTTAAACCCTTGAATAAGTTTTCGTCTAAGGCTTCGACCAAGTTTTCTCCCAAACAAAAAGTTTTAAGCTCCACAAGAGATTTGAGCGAGTCAATTGGTATTTCTTTAATATTATTATTATACAATTTTAACTCTTTCAAGTTAACTAAACTTTTTAAAGCGTCTTTCCGCAATTCAGTGAAACTATTAGAATGCAAGTCTAATTCTTCCAAAGAACGTAAGTCATCGTAAATGCCTTTTGGAAAATTTGAAATTTTGTTATCGATGATAATTAATTTTTTTAAATTGGGGATCCCGAAAAACGCCTTGTTATCTACTTTCGATACTGTGCTTTTCCTAATTTCAAGTTCTTCTAAATTACTTAGTTTTTGAAAAACATTAGCTGGAAGTTCTATATTAGTGTCATCAAACATATAAACGTACTTAATATGTTTGACATCTTCGAATAATTCTGAAGATAAAAAGTTGATGCTACTTTGGCTTATTATAAATCCACGCATATCATCAATTTTATCACCCCACTTTTCGATACATTCTGAAATTCCACGTTGTAACTCATCAGCTGAATTAATACGTTCGCATTCGATCGCCTTATATGAGCGATAATGGCAAATTGGTCCTGATTGTGATTGAACTTGAGCCATATTGTAAATTAAGAAAATCCAAAAAATTGGTTTGATTATAATTCTTCTTTTAAAATCTGGAAAAAAAGTCTTTTGTCAATCAATTTACTACATTTATGAAATGGATACAAAAGGTCCAACTTAAATAAACGACTTACTGACCTTACACAACATAAAAGTTTCAACTTTTTACTCTATTTCTGATTAAATTTGTTAATGTTGTGTAACCCTCTAATCGTTATTGCCAAATTTCTTTCTAGAGTTTTATTTCAATTTATAAAGCACTGTCCAAAGGCACATAATATTTCAGCCAAGAAGAATTTCTTCAAAAATACAAAGATGTATTTTGGCAAATACTTAATTAATGAAAAGAAGCAATAAAATTTTGTTAAGCCTCGAGTTATACCAATTGATAAACGTTATCTTATCGTATTTTTATCAAAATTGTATATCAAAGTTTTTATCAAAAAAGTTATGCATATTAGGGTGATTCTTATTTAACCCTTTTATGAATTTTAAAAATTTTAAAAAACAAAAAATCAACTATAATTTTAAGTCTGGTTTTAACTTTCTAGGGCATCGCTAAAGTCCTTCTGTAACGAAAAGAAGTTTTGTATGTAAAATACATATGATTTTTCCTTCTTTTTCTATTTCTTTTATAGTGGTTATTAAAAATTTAGAGAAAATTATGGTTTTATATTAGATCAACTGACATTGAGACTATACTTTTCAGAGAAAAATTAAAAAACCAATTTTGGGTCACTACGATTTTTTAATGAGAATATTTTTTTTAAGTTTCTGAAAAATGTTCGCGTTAAAGTGTCGCGAAAGAACTCAATTTTTTTTTCTCACAAAAGTAGTCTCAAGTTTGATTAGTTATAATACAGTGTGTCCAGTACCTATAACGTGCACAGCATGGGGATCTAGAACACCGTAAGAGATACGAAGTCGATTAAATGAAAAAACTGTGCATGATTTTATGGCCACTTCGATGCTGTTTTTGTTTTTTAAAAAAATCTGTTAGCACTCTAGATATTTAGGAAAAACTGAAAAATTGCATTTTCTTTAAATGCTTATAACTTTTTATTAATGGAAATAATTTCAATTTTCAAAAAAGAAATAAAACTACTACTACTAAAACGCAAATAACTAATTTATAAAATAATTTTTTTAGTGCGCCGTTTTGGAGGTATGATGCGAACTTATGTTTTTTTAAATACAAACCTAACCTCAATTTTATGTTTTTGAAAAGCTAATTTTTTTCTCTTTTCAAAAATATAAGTGTTTATTTGCATTTTAGTAGTGCCTATTATCTCTTTTTTTGAAAATTGAAATTATCTCCATTAATAAAAAAGTTATAAGCATTTAAAGAAAATGCAATTTTTCAGTTTTTCCTCAATATCTATAGTGCTAATACATTTTTTCAAAAAACAAAAGCAACATCGAAGTGGCCATAAAATCGTGCACAATTTTCTCCATTTAACAGACTTCGTATCTCTTACGGTGTCCGAGATCCCCATGCTGTGCATGTTATACTGGACACACTGTATATAAAACCATAATTTTCTCTCAATATGTATCATAAAATCATATATATTAAATCAGGGGGCGGCAAAAATAAAATTCATAAAAGGGTTACATAAAAACCACGCTAATGCATGCATGCTGCTGGGGATTGATAATCGCACTTGCATATTTAAGGGCTCAATATTATGACGTTAAAAAATTGCATGCATTACTTTAGATAGATATTCACAAAAATAGTATATTGTTTGATTAGGAATAAAAATGGCACTTTCTTTAGGCTAGTCAGTAGGGCCACAGACGAGCCAAAAAAATTATTTTTACTCCGTATGAAACATTTAATTTTTTCTTCAAACGTAAAACTTAGAAAAACCAAAAATAAAAATTTTTGAAGTGTCGCCATCTCTTGAAAATTATTTGTAGTTCAATTGTCAAATATTTTTAAAAATTAACTTTAACTTGTAAAAAGAAGCTAATTATTAAACGCAACGAATAAATTATAACAGAAAATTTATAAAAACATTACCTTTTTACATTACAAATGCTTAGAAATATCATTTTACGTTACAATTTGTTGTTAATATTTAGGGTTAGAATTTAAGAACTTTAACCTTACTTGTTGAGTAACAAAATGTCAACTTTTTTAGACGTTTGAAGAAAAAAGTTATTTTATCAAAATGAAAGCTCTTTAAATTTTCTACAAGAATATTAGAATTTTTTTTTCGATTCTTTATGTCCCCTAATAAAATTTCTCATATTCTTATAACTCCGACCGGTTGAAGATAACATAGCAAAGGTCATCAATATTTTACAACTTCTTTTCTATAGACTTTTACTGAAAAACGAAGGTCTGAGAATGCTAGGGGCAAAAGTTTTATCAAAAACGTAAGACAATTTTTTTTTCATATTTTAACGTTTTTGGCGGGCGGACACTGAGGAGAGAGGCTTAAGCTCCTCGGAAAAATAAAACAATTTAAACACTTAATTTTATCGCAATTTTAAAAGAAAATTTGTTTAATTGCAAATAGTTTTATGTTAATATTCTGAATACTTGGTATTAATTGCAGTCAATTCTTCTTCGCTCAATTTATTTCCATCTAAGAAAACTCTTTTCAATGAAGGCATAGCTTCAAAAACTTGCGGATTTAAGTCACTAATACTATTGTTTTCTAAATTAAAATAAGTTAGTTGATCCAAACCAACAAGCTGTGTGGCGTCGATCGTCTTTAGTTTATTATCGGCCAAATTCAATTCGAGCAATTGGCCCGAACCTTTAAATGCGTCCTTTTCTATGGTTTCGATATTATTGTGATTTAAATAGAGGCGTTGCAAATTTGGCAACATTGCAAACATGTTTTCTTTAATAATGTTTAATTGGTTTCTTTCGTATTGCAACGTGTTGAGTTTTGGAAGAGTTTCAATTTGTTCCAAAGGTATGGATGGGAATTTGTTATCGGATAAATCCAAATCGACGATGTCGGGTGTAGATGTAAACAAATCACTTTCCAAATTTTCAAATTGATTCGACCCTATGTATAAAGCTGTTAGTTTTGTGAGTGGTTGAAGGGTTTTTGGTAAAATAGTTTTTAATAAATTGTTACTTAATTGCAACGAATCTAAAGATTCTAATCCAACAAACGTTTCTTCTCTTAATTCTGCCAACTTGTTGCGGTAAAGGGTGAGATGCTCAATTGTTTTTAAACCGTCAAAAGCTCCATTTTCAATTTTGTTAATTTGATTGTCGTGTATGTGAAGGTTACTTAGTTTTTCCAAGCCCAAAAAGACTCCAGCGCGTAAAACCTTTAAATTGTTTTTATTTACGTCTAAGTAGTCCAATTTTGAAAGGCCTTTGAAAGCGTTACTTGGTAACTCTTCGATTTTATTATTGAATAGGTACAAATATACCAAATTGGATAAACCTACAAAACTTCCACTTTCAACTTTATTAATTCCATTGTTTTCCAACGATAAAAACCCAACTAGTTCTAAACCTAAGAAGGTATCGGGCTTCAATTGTTTAATTTTATTTTCATTCAAGTAGAGCATTCTGAGTGGTTTATTTTGGGCAAAACTCCGAGGAGCAATTTCTTCGATATGATTTGCTGTTAAATCCAAATGTTGCAATTTTGTTAAGCTACTAAACATATTTTCATCAACAATAGTTAGCTTATTTTGTCCCAAATACAAATGGGTCAAGTTGGGGGAATTTTTAAAAACTTCAACAGGTAACTGTGTTAGCTTATTTTCATTTAATCTTAAAGTCGTTAAAGCTTTCATCGAAGAAAATGTAGCGGCGTTAATTGTAGTCAAAAGATTGGTTTGCAATTGCAAATTTTCGAGCTCTTCTAAACCAGTAAAAGCTAGTGGATCGATAATGGCTATTTCGTTATCATTTAACATCAATTCGTGTAACTTCTTGAGGCCTTTAAATAAGTTCGCTTGTAAAGAAGTCAACTTGTTATTGCCCAAGTTGATAGAGTTGAGATTGGTGTTATCTTCAAATAATCCATCGGGAAGAACTGTGAGTTGATTGTTACTTAAATCAACGCTCGTTACCAATTCGAGTCCTTTGAAAGCGGCTCCTTCCAACTTTGAGATCGAATTATCACCCAAACTAATACCCGTGAGCTTCTTTAGATTGGTGTACAAGTTGGTTGCTATTTCTCTAAGTTGGTTTCGTTCCAAGTTAATTGTTTGGATGCTTGTAAGTGGAGCAAAAACTCCATTATCAAGTTGGATTAATTTGTTATTATTAAGTTGAAGAGTTTCCAGACTTGACTGGTCTTGGAATAAATTGTTTGGTAAACCAGTTAACATGTTATTTTGTAAATTAATTGTTTGCAATTTAGTTAAACCTTTGAATAAGTTTGTCAATACTTCTTCGCTCAATTTATTTCCATCTAAGAGAACTGTTCTCAATGAAGGCATAGCTTCAAAAACTTGTGGATTTAAGTCACTAATACTGTTGTTTTCTAAATCAAAATAAGTTACTTGATCCAAACCAACAAGTTGTGTGGCGTCGATCGTCTTTAGTCTATTATCGGCCAAATGCAATTCGAGCAATTGGCCCGAACCTTTAAATGCGTCCTTTTCTATGGTTTCGATATTATTGTGATTTAAATAGAGGCGTTGCAAATTTGGCAACAACGCGAACATGTTTTCTTTAATAATGTTTAATTGGCTTCTTTCGTATCGCAACGTGTTGATTTTTGGAAGAGTTTTAATTTGTTCTAAAGGTATGGATGGGAATTTGTTATCGGATAAATCCAAATCATCGATGTCGGGTGTAGATGTAAACAAATCACTTTCCAAAATTTCCAATTTATTTGAACCTATGTTCAAAGCTGTTAGTTTGGTGAGTGGTTGTAGGGCTCGTGGTAAAATAGTTTTTAATAAATTGTTACTTATATCCAACGAATCTAAAGATTCTAATCCAATAAAAGTTTCTTCTCCTAATTCAGCCAACTGGTTGTGGTAAAGGGCGAGATACTGAATTGTTTTTAAACCGTTAAAAGCTCCATTTTCAATTTTATTAATTTTATTGTTCCTTATGTCAAGGTTACTTACTTTTGCCAAGCCTAAAAAGACTCCAGCGCGTAAAACTTTTAAATTGTTGTTGTCTATGAATAAGTAATCCAATTTTGAAAGGTCTTTGAAAGCGTTACTTGGTAGCTCTTCGATTTTGTTATTGGATAGGTACAAATTTAACAAATTGGATAAACCTACAAAACTTCCACTTTCAACTTTATTAATCTCATTGCCTTGCAACGATAAAGACCTCACTTGTTCTAAACCTAAGAAGGTATCAGACTTCAATTGTTTAATTTTATTTCTACTCAAGTGGAGCTTTCTGAGTTGTTTATTTTGGGCAAAAGTTCGAGGAGCAATTTCTTCGATTTGATTTCCTGATAACTTCAAATCTTTCAATTTTGTTAAGCTACTAAACATATTTTCATAAACAATAGTTAGCTTATTTTGTCCCAAATACAAATGGGTCAAGTTGGGGGAATTTTTGAAAACTTCAACAGGTAACTGCGTTAGCTTATTTTCATTTAAACTTAAAGTCGTTAAAGCTTTCATCGAAGCAAATGTAGCGGTGTTAATTGTAGTCAAAAGATTGTTTTTCAATTGCAAATTTTGGAGCTCTTCTAAACAAGTAAAAGCTAGTGGATCGATAGTGGCTATTTCGTTATTGTTTAACATCAATTCGTGCAACTTCTTGAGGCCTTTAAATAAGTTCGCTTGTAAAGAAGTCAACTTGTTATTGCCCAAGTTGATCGACTTGAGATTGGTGTTATCTTCAAATAATCCATCAGGAAGAACTGTGAGTTGATTGTTACTTAAATCAACGCTCGTTATCAATTCGAGTCCTTTGAAAGCGGCTCCTTCCAACTTTGAGATCGAATTATCACCCAAACTAATACCCGTGAGCTTCTTTAGATTGGTGTACAAGTTGGTTGGTATATCTATAAGTTGGTTTCGTTCCAAGTTAATTGTTTGGATGCTTGTAAGTGGAGCAAAAACTCCATTATCGAGTTGGATTAATTTGTTATTATTAAGTTGAAGAGTTTCCAGACTTGACTGGTCTTGGAATAAATTGTTTGGTAAACCAGTTAAAATGTTATTTTGTAAATTAATTGTTTGCAATTTAGTTAAACCTTTGAATAAGTTTTCGTCTAAGGCTTCAACCAAGGTTTCTCCCAAACAAAAAGTTTTAAGCTCCACAAGAGATTTAAGCGAGTCAATTGGTATTTCTTTAATTTTATTATTAGACAATTTTAATTCTTTCAAGTTAACTAAATTTTTTAAAGCGTCTTTTCTCAATTCTGTGAAACTATTAGAATGCAATTCTAATTCCTCCAAAGAACGTAAGTCATCGTAAATGCCTTCTGGAAAATTGGAAATTTTGTTATCGACGATAATTAATTGTTTTAAATTGGGGATCCCGAAAAACGCCTTGTTGTTAACTTTCGTGACTGTGCTAGAACTAATTTGAAGTTCTTCCAAATTGCTGAGCTTTTTAAAAACATTAGCTGGAAGTTCTACATTAGGGTCATAAAGCATTTTAACGATCTTAATATGTTTGACATCTTCGAATAATTCTGAAGATAAAAAGTTGATGTTACTATGGCTTATTGTCAAACCACGCAAATCATCAATTTTGACACTCCACTTTTCGATACATTCCGAAATTTCACGTTTTAACTCATCAGCTGAATTAATACGTTCGCATTCGATCGCATTCCATGAGCGATAAAAGCAAATTGGTCCTGATTGTGATTGAACTTGAGCCATATTGTAAATTAAGAAAATCCAAAAAATTGGTTTGGTTATAATTCTTTATTTAAAATCTGGAAAAAAAGTGTTTTGGTCAATCAATTTACTACATTTATGGAATGGATACAAAAAGTCCAACTTAAATAAAGACTTACTGACCTTACGCAACACAAAAGTTGTTACAACTTTTTACTCTATTTCTGATTAAATTTGTTAATGTTGTGTAACCATCTAATCGTAATTGCCCAATTTCTTTATTATAGTTTTATTTCAATTTATTAAGCATCGTCCAAACGCACATAATATTTCAACCAAGAAGAATTCCAGACAAAATACTATGATGTGTTTAGGCAATAATTAATGAAAAGAAGCAATAGAATTTTGTTAAGCCTCGAGTTATACCAATTGATAAACGTTATCTTATCATATTTTATTTTTCTTTTATTTCTATAATCTTACCTAATCTCTGCTATATCTTTCCTTTTATATTTTCTTACATTTTTGCGAATTTAATTTTATCATGCGTATTTGTGGTTATGTTCACGTAACACCTAGTAGTAGGTGATTCATAGCGACGTCCGTAAAACATTAACATTTTGTCTGTGATTATATTAACTATTACGTCAATGAATATAGATTTATTTTTTATGGACCTCGTATTCATAGTATGTTATGACTCAACAGGTTGGTGACTTGACTTGAGTAGTGGGTTAGTATTTGTTCCCATTAGATGGCGCTAGTAGTATCGTTTGCATTATTTTATTTGATTTGTTGTTAATTTCTCGCAATTTTAAATTGCGGAAATAGATTTGTTTGGTGGGGAGTTGATATCGGATTGTGAATTTTTCTAGGACGTTATTTCTGAATTGACGTTGTTAAATGGTTGAAGTTTCGTTATAGTCCAATGGACAAGTACATCTTACCTTACAAAAGGTAATGTAGTTTTGGATTTTGGATATGTTGTATACAGTGTGTCCAGTATAACATGCACAGCATGGGGATCTCGGACACCGTAAGAGATACGAAGTCGGTTAAATGGAGAAAATTGTGCATGATTTTATGGCCACTTCGATGCTGCTTTTGTTTTTTGAAAAAATTTATTAGCACTCTAGATATTGAGGAAAAACTGAAAAATTGCATTTTCTTTAAATGCTTATAACTTTTTTATTAATGGAGATAATTTCAATTTTCAAAAAAGAGATAATAGGCACTACTAAAATGCAAGTAATTAATTTATAAAATAATTTTTTTAGTGCGCCGTTTTGGAGATATGATGCAAACTTATGTTTTTTTAAATACAAACCTAACCTCATTTTTATGTTTTTAAAAAGCTAATTTTTTTTTCTTTTCAAAAATATAAGAGTTGATTGATAGACACTTTTTTTCGAATTATGTTGATCGTTTTTTGATATTTATTTAATTCAGTTGTTTCTTTTTTATGAACATGTTTCATAGCAAACTTGATTTATAAAATTTATTTGAACATAAATAACCGAGTAAATAACACAATATTCTATTTTAGTATTACCGTAAAGGAATTAAAAAAACTAACCCTATCAACCCTTATATTTTTGAAGAGAAAAAAATTAGATTTTTAAAAACATAAAAATATGAGGTTAGGTTTGTATTTAAAAAAACATAAGTTTGCATCATATCTCCAAAACGGCGCACTAAAAAAAATATTTTATGAATTAAGTATTAGCGTTTTAGTAATGCCTATTATTTCTTTTTTGAAAATTGAAATTATCTCCATTAATAAAAGAGTTATAAGCATTTAAAGAAAATGCAATTTTTCAGTTTTTCCTAAATATCTAGAGTGCTAATAATTGTTTCAAAAAACAAAAGCAGTATGGAGGTGGCCATAAAATCGTGCACAATTGTCTCCATTTAACCGACTTCGTATCTCTTACGGTTTCCGAGATCCCCATGCTGTGCACGTTATACTGGACACACTGTATAGCTTGGCCCTTATTAAAAATTCAACCTTTGAAATTCCGCCTGTGTGCGCTTCAGTACGACCACTTTTGTGTCACTTATTTGGGTTTTTGCTCGATAACTTTTTACTAGTGAAGCGTCCTACAAAAATCATAATTTTAACCTTTTTTCTAGAGCACAAAATTTGCTACAATTTATTCCAATAAGATGTTTTTCTAAACCTTACAGTTTAGTAAAACAAAAACACACTTTTTATTTGCTTTCAAATTTTTAAAGAACAAAATAATTAATAAATTAAGCGACTTATTACAAAAAAAGTGAAAATAAATGTGTTTTTGTAAATTGAAGTATATTTGTAATTTTTATGGATGACTTTAAAGCTTTGATGCTTGGCTCCTTGAGTTTATTTAATTTAATTTATTTTTTAGTGCGTGTCAAAAACGGCCCTCAGACAAATCTAATGGACGAGAAATCGCATGCTTGAGCTAGAAATTTTCGGGTATTCAATCACAAACAATCCCTTATCATAGTTTTTTTTTCATCCGATAATACTAAAGTTCAAGAAGAAATTGATTTGTTTAAATGTTCCGTCAGTAGTCGGAACCTCGTAACTTTAGGGATAATTCATGACATGGGCGCAATTTGCCGCAACTCGATTTTTTCCATATTTCTACTATAGTTCAGTCTACTATAAGCGTTCCGAAAAAGGCTTAAAAAGTCAAAGATATAAACCAACCTGTAAGTAACACCCGGTTTGTCTAATTCTCTCTTTCTTAAAGTTTTGTATAAGTATACCTGTCTTTATTTGCTTTTAAACATAATATTTAACAATAGTAAGTATGGTCTGCAGTTCTCAAACTGTTCTGTATTAGAATTATTAAAACAGTTTAAATTGAGAAGAGTAATTTATTAAAAATGTACAAAAAAATACAACAAATGTACTTAATATTTTAAATTTTTAAAATACATTTTATTGCAATTTTAAAAGAAAATTTGTTTAATTGCAAATAGTTTTATGTTTTTGTTCTTAATACTAATGGTATTAAATGGTACGTTTAAATTGAAGCGAACGATTAATTATTAATGTTATTCATTATTAATAACGATTCGTTATTAATTAATTGTTAATGATTAATGAAATGGTTTATGTTTCATCGTTCATTCGCTTCAATTTAAACGTAGTATAAATTGCTGTCAATACTTCTTCGCTCAATTTATTTCCATCTAAGAGAACTGTTTTCAATGCAGGCATAGCTTCAAAAACTTGTGGATTTAAGTCACTAATACTGTTGTTTTCTAAATCAAAATGAGATACTTGATCCAAACCAACAAGCTGTGTAACGTCGATCGTCTGTAGTTTATTATCGGCCAAGTCCAATTCGAGCAATTGACTCAAACCGTTAAATGCGCCCTTTTCTATAGTTTCGATGTTATCGTGATTTAAATAGAGGCATTGCAAATTTGGCAACAATGCAAACATGTTTTCTTTAATAATGTGTAATTGGCTTCTTTCGTATCGCAACGTGTTGAGTTTTGGAAGAGTTTTAATTTGTTCCAAAGGTATGGATGGGAATTTGTTATCGGATAAATCCAAATCGTCGATGTCGGGTGTAGATGTAAACAAATCACTTTCCAAATTTTCAAATTGATTCGACCTCATGTTTAAATATCTTAGTTTGGTGAGTGGTTGTAGGGCTTTTGGTAAAATAGTTTTTAATAAATTGTTACTTAATTCTAACGAATCTAAAGATTCTAATCCAATAAAAGTTTCTTCTCCTAATTCTGTCAACTCGTTGTGGTAAAGGGTAAGATACTGAATTGTTTTTAAACCGTTAAAAGCTCCATTTTCAATTTTAATAATTTGATTGTGCTCTATGTCAAGTTGACTTATTTTTTCCAAGCCTAAAAAGACTCCAGCGCGTAAAACTTTTAAATTGTTGTTGCCTATGAATAAGAAATCCAATTTTGAAAGGCCTTTGAAAGCGTTACTTGGTAGCTCTTCGATTTTGTTATTGAATAGGTACAAATATAACAAATTGGATAAACCTACAAAACTTCCACTTTCAACATTATTAATATCATTATTATCCAACGATAAAGACCCAACTTGTTCTAAACCTAAGAAGGTATCAGGCTTCAATTGTTTAATTTTATTTCCACCCAAGTAGAGCATTCTGAGTTGTTTATTTTTGGCAAAACTTCGAGGAGCAATTTCTTCGATTTGATTTCCTGATAAATTCAAATCTTTCAATTTTGTTAAGGTACGAAACATATTTTTATCAACAATAGTTAACTTATTTTGTCTCAAATTCAGATGGGTCAAATTACGGGAATTTTTGAAAACTTTGAGAGGTAACTGCGTTAGCTTATTTTCTTCTAGACTTAAAGTCTTTAAAGCTTTCATCGAAGCAAATGTAGCGGCGTTAATTGTAGTCAAAAGATTGGTTTGCAATTCCAAATTTTTGAGCTTTTCTAAACCAGTAAAAGTTAGTGGATCAATAGTGGCTATTTCGTTATTATTCAACATCAATTCGTGTAACTTCTTGAGGCCTTTAAATAAGTTCGCTTGTAAAGAAGTCAACTTGTTATAGCTCAAGTTTATCGAGTTGAGATTGGTGTTACCTTGAAATAATCCATCAGGAAGAATTGTGAGTTGATTGTTGCTTAAATCAACGCTCGTTATCCATTTGAGTCCTTTGAAAGCGTCTCCTTCCAACTTTGAGATCGAATTATCACCCAAACTAATGCTGGTGAGCTTCTTTAGATTGGTGTACAAGTTGGTTGGTATTTCTCTAAGTTGGTTTTTTCCCAAGTTAATTGTTTGGATGTTTGTAAGTGGAGCAAAAACTCCACAATCGAGTTTGATTAATTTGTTATTATTGAGTTGAAGAGTTTCCAGACTTGACTGGTCTTGGAATAAATTGTTTGGTAAACCAGTTAACATGTTATTTTGTAAATTAATTGTTTGCAATTTAGTTAAACCCTTGAATAAGTTTCCGTCTAAGGCTTCGACCAAGTTTTTTTCCAACCATAAAGTTTTAAGCCCCACAAGAGATTTAAGCGAGTCAATTGGTATTTCTTTAATATTATTATTATACAATGTTAACTCTTTCAAGTTTACTAAATTTTTTAAAGCGTCTTTCCGCAATTCAGTGAGACTATTTTAAATTGCGGAAATAGATTTATCTGGTAGGGAGTTGATATCGGATTGTGGATTTTTCTAGAACATAATTTATGAATTGACGTTGTTAAATGGTTGGCGTTTCGTTATAGTCCAATAGATAAGTACATCTTACCTTACAAAAGGTCATGTAGTTTAAGTTTTGGATTTTGGATATGTTGTATGTATACCAAGCCCTTGTATTGGAATTCAACGCGCTTGTGTGCGCTTCAGTACGACCACTTTTGTGTCACTTTTTTAGGTTTTTGGTCAATAACTCTTTACTAGTGCATCCAACAAAAAAACATTATTTTAACCTTTTTTCTAGAGCACAAAATTTGCTACAATTTATTCCAATAACATGTTTTTCTAAACCTTACAGTTACCGAAATACAGAGCTTCAAAGCACAAAATTTTTCAAAAAGTTAGGAAAAACTACCATAAAAAAGACAGTCTTCATCTACTTAACAGTTTATTATTTCAATTTAAAGACAACATGAGTAACACTTTGTAGCCATATTATAGATCTGTGCATAAAAAATTACAAATCTGACGACAATACGAAGAATATTATATACAGGATAGGATAGGAGTCGGGAGGAACGCACCAAACGCCAAGGATGTTTTTTACATGTAAATATAAGACGAATAAACCCAAAAGTAGTCCGGTTTTTATTGGTTTTCAAGTTAGAGCGTCTTAAAAGTTTGAATAAAGTTAGTACGATATTTAGTCCATGTAAAACGGTCTTAAGAGAAATCTAATGGACGAGAAATCACACGCTTGAGCTAGAAATTTCCGGTATTCAATCACAAACAATTCCTTATCATAGATATTTTTCATCCGATGCCTGCAACCCAAATTATTAATCTTATGAAGACAAAAAAATGTACAAGCCTACTACTAGGCTTGTATTTTACATAAATTAAAAACAAAAATCAAAGCAAAAAGAAGAGGTAAATTGACAAAAGGCGTATTTTTAACTTCGTGGAAGGCATTTTGATAACGATGCATCGAATTTAACAATTCTTTTCTTTCAATTCTTTCTTTGGAGGTTTACAAAAATTAATTCACAGAAGTAATGTATTGATGTTCTAGAAGTTTCTATTGAAAAATAAAATTATAAAAAAAAATATTAATGCCTCTTTCTGTCCCATTCCGCGAACTTAAAAATCTCCCCTCGTATCGTTAAGGGTGGGAGTGGGTGGAATGGTGCCGTTTTTGGGCTTTTCGCTTATATCTTGAAAACGGTGGATCATAGGCAAAAATTATTCTTATTAAAATGAAAGCTTATTAAATTTTCTACAAGATTGCTTGGCTTCATTTTTTCTCAATTCCTTATATCCGCTCACAACAAATTTCAAAATTGTTGTAACTCCGACCCGTTAAAGATAATATAGCAAAGGAAATCTAATAGAAAAAAAAATTTATTGCAAATAAAACAAAGTTTAATTGAAAATAATTTCATGTGTTTCTTCTGGATATTTAATATTAATTGCAGTCAATACTTCTTCGCTCAATTTATTTCCATCTAAGAGAACTCTCTTCAATGAAGGCATAGTTTCAAAAACTTGTGGATTTAAGTCACTAATACTGTTGTTGCGTAAATCGAAATTATACACTTTATCCAAACCAACAAGTTGTGTGGCGTCGATCGTCTTTAGTTTATTATCGGCCAAATCCAATTCGAGCAATTGGTCCAAACCTTTAAATGCGTCCTTTTCTACGCTTTCGATGTTATCGTGGTTTAAGTGGAGGCGTTGCAAATTTGGCAACAATGCAAACATGTTTTCTTTAATAATGTTTAATTGGCTTCTTTCGTATCGCAACGTGGTGAGTTTTGGAAGACATTTAATTTGTTCCAAAGGTATGGATGGGAATTTGTTATCGGATAAATCCAAATCGACGATGTCGGGTGTCGATGTAAAAAAATCACTTTCCAAATTTTCAAATTGATTCGACCCTATGTTCCAAGCAGCTAGTTTGGTGAGTGGTTGTAAGGTTTTTGGTAAAATAGTTTTTAATAAATTGTTACTTAATTCCAACGAATCTAAAGATTCTAATCCAATAAAAGTTTCTTCTCCTAATTCTGCCAACTGGTTGTGGTGAAGGGTGAGATACTCAATTGTTTTTAAACCTTCAAAAGCTCCAGTTTCAATTTTGTTGATTTGATTGTGGTCTATGTAAAGTTGACGTATTTTTTCCAAGCCCAAAAACACTCCAGCGCGTAAAACTTTTAAATTGTTTTTGTTTACGTGCAAGTACTCCAAATTTGGAACGCCTTTAAAAGCGTTACTTGATAGCTCTTCGATTTTGTTATTTGAGACGTACAAAAATACCAAATTGGATAAACCTTCAAAACTTCCACTTTCAACTTTATTAATTCCATTGTTTTCCAACGATAAATACGTAATGTGTTCTAAACCTAAGAAGGTATCAGCTTTCAATTGTTTAATTTTATTTTCACTCAAGAAGAGCGATCTGAGTAGTTTATTTTGAGCAAAACTCCTAGGAGCAATTTCTTCGATTTGATTTTCTGTTAAATCCAAAGTTTCCAATTTTGTTAAGCTACTAAACATATTTTCATCGACAATAATTAGCTTATTTTTTCCCAAATACAAATGGACCAAGTTGGGTAGGTTTTTGAAAACTTCGAGAGGTAACTGCGTTAACTTATTTTCTTCTAGACTTAAAGTCCTTAAAGCTTTGAACGAAGCAAACGTAGCGGCGTTAATCGTAGTCAAAAGATTGGTTTTCAATTGCAAATTATGGAGCTTTTCTAAACCAGTAAAGGCTAGTGGATCGATAGTGGCGATTTCGTTATCGTGTAACATCAATTCGCGTAACTTCTTGAGGTCTTTAAATGAGTTCGCTTGTAAAGAAGTCAACTTGTTATTGCCCAAGTTGATCGAGTTGAGATTGGTGTTATCTTCAAATAATCCATCAGGAAGAACTGTGAGTTGATTGTTGCTTAAATCAACGCTCGTTAGCAATTCGAGTCCTTTGAAAGCGTCTCCTTCCAACTTTGAGATCGAATTATCACCCAAACTAATGCCTGTGAGCTTCGTTAGATTGGTGTACAAGTTGGTTGGTATTTCTTTAAGTTTGTTTTTATTCAAGTTTATTGATTGGACGTTTATGAGTGAAGAAAAAACTCTATTATCTAGTTGGGTTAATTTGTTATTTTGGAGCTGAAGAAATTCCAAGTTCGACTGGTCTCGGAATAAATTGTTTGGTAAACCGTTTAACTGGTTATTTTCTAGATAGATCATTTGCAATTTGGTTAAACCCTTGAATAAGTTTTCGTCTAAGGTCT
Organism: Malthinus seriepunctatus; assembly: GCA_963924605.1. Classification (NCBI taxonomy): domain Eukaryota; kingdom Metazoa; phylum Arthropoda; class Insecta; order Coleoptera; family Cantharidae; genus Malthinus; species Malthinus seriepunctatus. The sequence continues at coordinate 37,980,892 of OZ004603.1, forward strand.
CGACCAAGTTTTCTCCCAACCAGAAAGTTTTAAGCTCCACAAGAGATTTAAGCGAGTCAGTTGGCATTTCTTTAATTCTATTACCAAACAATTCCAACTCTTTCAAGTTCACTAAATTTTTTAAAGCGTCTTTTCCCAATTTAGTGAAATTATTGTAATGCAAGTCTAATTCTTCCAAAGAACGTAAGTCATCGTAAATGCCTTCTGGAAAATCTGACATTTCGTTACCGAAAATTATTAATTTTTTTAAATGGGGGATCCCGAAAAACGCCTTGTTGTCGACTTTCGTAACTGTGCCAAAACCAATTTGAATTTCTTCCAAATTGCTTAATTTTTCAAAAACATTAGCTGGAAGTTCCACATTACTGTTAGAAATCATTTTAACTTTCTTAATATGTTTGACATCTTCGAATAATTCTGAAGATAAAAAGTTGATGTTACTTTCGCTTATTTCCAAACCACGAAAATCTTCAATTTTCACGCTCTTTTTTTCGATACATTCCGAAATTCCACGTTTTAACTCATCCGCTGAATTAATATGTTCGCAAGCGATGGCTTTCCATAAGCGATACTCACATATTGGTCCTGATTGTGATTTAACTTGAACCAAAATGTAAATTAAAGAAAACCAAAAAACTGACTTGGTTATCATTTTTTTTCAAAATCTGAAAAAGAAAGTTCTTTTTAATCAATTTACTACATTTATAGTATGGATAAAATAAAAGTATGTATAAAAAAAACAACTTACTGACTTTAAGAACACAAAACTTGTTTGAACTTCTAACTCTATTTCTTTAAAACTAAATTTAATTAAGATAAACCTTCTTATATAGCTCCTTGATAAGGAGGTAAGTATCAATTTTTAAATAGCTGAGGTCATTTAATAAGAACAATAATAATCGACTATTCTTCTTGCGGTTAATCGTTAATAAACAAATAATTATGTGGCTTTTTAATGATAAGAAGCTTCTAAAAAGCAGTAGTGTACCTATCGTGACGATAGAATGTAGATTACCTAATAGCGTATTCGTTGGGGATCGCACGGACACGGAGGCAGTGCGGTTCTACACCGGTGGAGTGCAATCACGTGATTGATTTACGTGAGTGCTCTGTTGCGGGCCAACACCAATAAAACACGTAAAACTGAGGTAGTGCAAATAAAACTGCACTAGTTCAACCAATCGAATACGCCATTAGTTATTGAGTGATCTCTTATAAATAAGCATGATGGCTTTACATGTACACTGAAACATGCTATAGAGCGTTTGAGCTTTGATTTAGATTTACTGTGACCAGGTTGTATTGTGTTTACATTTTTTACAACTCCACTTTTTACACGCCCATAGACTTGCTATGAGAGACAAAGTAAAAATCACAACCCTGAGTACGCCACTGCTTCTTTACATGTAACTGTTTTTGTTTTGAGTATTTTTAAGAAGTTGATGAGGTTTAGTAATTAATTAGCAAATAAACATAACTGACGTAATAGACAGTTGTCTTATGTAAGTGCAACAACAAGAATTTGACTGAAGTTTTTGCGAATTTTATCATGTGACCTCAAGATAATGAAATAAAAAGTAAAGTTTGGTCTTTTGAGTGACTATAACGCGATTGTGTTAAATGATTAAATATGGCTATAATAAATAAAGTTGATCTATCATTAAGCTTTTTCAAGTCAGAAATCTTACGACAGTACAGTCAGCTTCTCAAAGCTCTCAAAAGTACCTAAATTACATAAAATAACGTTTCAGTAAAAAAAAACAATTATTTCGAGTAACAGTCTATACAGTCAAATGTTTGTTTAGATGTTAATTTACATATAATTTTTAATTACTATAAATTTTGGCTATTTTTTTTCTGATTAAATTTGTTAATGTTGTGTAATTATCTAATCGTAATTGCCAAATTTCCTTAATATAGTTTTATTTCAATTTATTCCGCGCTTTAATAAAAGCACGTAATATTTCAGCCAAGAACAATTCCTGGAAAAACAAAATCCTGTCTTTTGGCAAATAATTAATTAAAAGGTGCAATCAAATTTTGTTAAGCCTCGAGTTATACCAATTGATAAACGTTATCGTAGTTTTAACAAAATCGTTGCTATTGGAATGAAATTGTAAGTTTATCTTCACTCCTGCGATCTAGGATTTCTATAGTGGCGTGCACATCAGTCGAAATTTGATGTTATATTTGAGAAAATGTGTCGGTCAATACTTTGCATGTTTAAGGTGTATCTAACAAAGCTTTGTAGTTTTAACTTCCTTTAAAAAGATCTAAAACCATCGACTAACAAAATTAACATCTCTTCGTTTTGTTTCAGATGAGTGGAGCATCATTTCGCTATCGAGACAGGATCTCTATTAAAGGTAAGTCCTCAAGGTGGATTGATTTTAAATCTTTCACTGATAACGATTTTTGAGAAACTTTTCGGATCTTAAAAGTAATAGACCTATATTCGGAGTCATCTCTCTACTTTTTATGTAAAATATAGTTACTTTGCCAGTGGATAGATAACCCTCAGAAACTTCAATTTCTACAGTAAAGAAATTAGAAGATATAATTATCGATTATATTTGAACGTGTGGTTTTCTTTCTACGACTGAAGAAGCTATAAAAATGCACACAATTTGATTGTTCTTTAGAGTTGAATACAAACCAATGTAGAAAATGATGGACATTGGTCTATAGTAGCGCATTATGCACAAAAACTGGACCAATTATTTGAATTTTCGAAAAGAAATTAAATTTACGAAAGAGAAATATTCAAAGTATTTGACAGAGCTATAATCAGCGCCACCACCACATTAAAATACATATAAATTTTGCGGATGAAATGCACAGTATGCATATTAGGGTGCTTCTTATTTGGCCTACTTGTGAATTTCTTTTCTTACGCCCCCTTAAGGTTTAAATTCAAGCGTGCATAGTAATCCATAATAATGCATAGTGTGCATTTTATCCGCAAAATTTATATGTATTTTAATGTGGTGGCGCTGATGACAGCTCTGTCAAATACTTATAAATTTGAATATTTCTCTTTCGTAAATTAAATTCTTTTCGAAAATTCAAATTATTGGTCCAGTTTTTGTGCATAATGCGCTACTATAGACCAATGTCCATCATTTTCTACATTGATCTGTATTAAACTCTAAAGAATAATCAAATTGTGTGCATTTTTATAACTTCTTCGGCCGTATTAAGAAAACCACAAGTTCAAAAATTTTCAAAAAATTACAGAATTGCTAGAAACTCGGTTACATTATATTTGGTAGAAATAAATTGAGGAAATTCTGTCCTTTACTTTGGAAATAAATTGCAAAAAACCTCTTTTTTTACCGTTTTCTTGCTGTTATCCAAAAACCACAGGTTAGAGTTTGATGAAAATTATATATGTTGTTTAACAGTAGGTAGGTATTACATAACATATTGTAACACCGATCTTAGGATCGAGTGTAAATTGAGCCTTCGACGTAGCTCAAGTCGAAGACAAGGAGGGTTCGTAGCGATTAACAACAACAAACAAACACTTAAAAACAAAATAAAAAATATTTATTAAAAACAAAAATAAAATACTGTTGAATGACAACTTAAATTGAAAATAAAAAAAACTCTTCTTCCACTCGTGGACTTGGTCCTGGCTCCTGAACGTCTTCACTGGAACTGGAACGGGGCCGGAGGAAGTGCGGTTGGCCCGAAAGCCTGACCGGCGTGAGGAAGGCGATTGGCCCAAAAGCCTGACCGCAAAGGCAGGTGTGGTTGGCCAAAAAGGCCTGACCAGCGGGAGGAACGATTGGCCAAAAAGGCCTGACCGTTAAGGCAGGTGTGGTTGGCCAAAAAGGCCTGACCAACGGGAGGAACGATTGGCCAAAAAGACCTGACCGTTAAGGCAGGTGTGGTTGGCCAAAAGGCCTGACCAGCGGGAGGAACGATTGGCCAAAAAGGCCTGACCGTTAAGGCAGGTGTGGTTGGCCAAAAAGGCCTGACCAACGGGAGGAACGATTGGCCAAAAAGACCTGACCGTTAAGGCAGGTGTGGTTGGCCAAAAGGCCTGACCAGCGGGAGGAACGATTGGCCAAAAAGGCCTGACCGTTAAGGCAGGTGTGGTTGGCCAAAAAGGCCTGACCAACGGGAGGAACGATTGGCCAAAAAGGCCTGACCGTTAAATGCAGGAGTGGTTGGCCAAAAAGGCCTGACCAACGGGAGGAACGATTGGCCAAAAAGGCCTGACCGTTAAATGCAGGTGTGGTTGGCCAAAATGGCCCGACCAACGGGAGGAACGATTGGCCAAGAAGGCCTGACCGTTAAATGCAGGTGTGGTTGGTCAAAAAGGCCTTACCAGCGGGAATGTACTGGGGTAGACGCGATCAGCTTCTACCCTACAACTGCGGCTTGGACAAGCCGCTGGTGCAGGGATGCCAGACCAACAACTACCCACAGCACAATAGGATCGCACTAAACACAAACAAGCACAGTGGATCAGCACGGACTGCTCGCAATAGAGCGTGTCACTTGTCATGAAGTTCAATTTTATTCCACGAGGTTCGCACAATCGACGGTCCCAAACGTCAAATTACAGTATTACCAAATTACTTAATTCAAACAAATTTGAAAAAATTCCTATAATTATAATACAATAAAAGTAATTTGGTAATACTGTAATTTGACGTTTGGGACCGTCGATTGTGCGAACCTCGGGGAATAAAATTGAACTTCATGACAAGTGACACGCTCTATTGATGCACGTCGAATATTTATTAATTCGCCACCACCAAGTTCTTAGCACCAATCAGAACTCGATTTGTTATTTGGTGGGAGCGTACATCTTACTCTGTACGTTTCGTACTCATATCTGCGATTATCAACCAGCTTCTACATAAATGCTTTTTATGAGATTATGTAAGTGGTGATAGACGCGGGCTTAAAAGAGGCATCGAATGGTATAAATTTCGATGGGGTACGTGAATTAGAAATAATTTTAAAAAGCGTTTAAAATATTAATAAAATATTAAATATTTTAAATGACTTTAAAATTAGGTAAAAATGGACGAAAAATTAAGGACATTAAAAAGGGAAATTAAAATGATGGAAAAAATGTATGGGGGATGCCTGAAGGGCCAAAATTAACTTAAAATTAAATGAATAATTTTAACTGACCACGGCGATGGAATTTAAGCGGGACGACCCTGGAGCATTTACACTACGCTAGCTCGTACTCGGCGGATAAAGATTTATACCATTGCCTCGCAGATGATACAAACAACAGATGAACTGATAGTTGCTGGTGGATTACGTACGAGTTATTTTTAATAAAAAACTCGGGCGTGAAAACGATGTTGATTTTTCCAGTATCAGAGGCAGAATCTTAATAATTCGTAACACTCTGACACATGTAGAAAAACACATCGTTACAATATATATTTTTTAAATTTTTGGAACTTGTGGTTCAAAAAACGCAGTGTGAACTTAAACGTTAATAATGTACATAAATAAAAAAACCACTGTAAATCCGTTACGCCACGATACCACCCGGTAATCTCGTAATTGACGTATGGTAACACTCGGCCGCGAAATTAATCAAAACAGTAACCTTACTCAATCTTCAATTCTTCCCACTAAGACCAGTTATCGGATGGCGAAATCCCAAAAGATTAAGTCGATCGAACATCCATCAATGTTGAACTCCAAAATGGCGTCGAATAAAAATGTGCAAGTTGATAAATTTATACTCTTGGAGTAATTTAAATCAGCCACCACAAAAAAACCTGAAATACATAAATAAACAACCGAACAACAAAGTAAAACGTTCAAATAATTATGCCGCTTTTTAATGATAACAAGCTACTAATAAGCAGTGGCGTACTTACAGTGAGGAAACAAACGCGGGATCATTTTTCAAAATCCATCCATAAGATTCCTTTTTGAGTAATCTCTTACAACCAAGCATGATGGCTTTACATGTACTCTGAAACACGGAAACACTGTCTATAAACAGTCCCTTATTATAGTTTTTTTCATCCGATGCATATAACTCAAGTTATTAGTCATTAGTTATTATTAAAAGAAAAGAAAATGCAAAAGTGCAAGAAGAAATTGATTTGTTTAAATGTTCACCGTCGGAACAGGTCGGATTATCAAAATTTTAAATTATTTTTTTTAAACAATTTATTTCTTTGAATCTACATTTACAGTCCAGTCAATGGACGCTCTAAAGAGAGCTGTAAAGTGTAGGTATAAAGGTCATAGAAGAGGGTGCATTTTTTTATTTGTCATGAATGTGTTTTAGGTAGTTAAGAGGTAAAATTTAGTGATGAAACGATTGTCGCTTAACGATTACGATTAAAGAAAATAATAACCGCAGGTTACGATTACGATGATTTAAATCTTAAAATGAAAAGAGACAAAAAAATAGAAATAAACAGCAATTCCATTGCAAACAGATAAAAATATACATTATTTTTTGTAATTCAATTAATTGGCCAATTCTACTTAAAACTCATAGTTAAGGACAGTCAAATTTCTATTCAAAACACATAAATTATTAATATATGACAGGATTCAACCGATTTCGTATGGGGGAATGAATCAGTCCTTCTGTTGATTGTTGAGAACGGCCTCTCTGCCGCATTGAAGACGGCTTATAATGCTGAAATATCTAAGCTAAATAATCGTATTTGGATAATCGGCGATTACGATTAATCGCTAAAACCTGATAACGCCGATTACGATTAATCTTAATCCTAATCGTTTCATCACTAGTAAAATTACTATACAACTCACCGGTCCTAGCTATAGGTATGGCTATGGAAGGGAGGGGGTGGAAATGTCCCGCTTTTTAATTTTTTAATTTTAATTTCAAATTGTTGTAAATCCCACCCGTTAAAGATAATCTAGCAAAGGAAATTTAATACAAATTAATAATACATTTATTGCAAAATAAAACAACTTTGTTTAATAGAAAATAATTTCATGTGTTTGTTCTGGATACTTAGTATTAATTGCAGTCAATACTTCTTCGCTCAATTTATTTCCATCTAAGAGAACTCTCTTCAATGAAGGCATAGTTTCAAAAACTTGCGAATTTAGGTCACTAATACTGTTGTTGCGTAAATCGAAATTATACACTTTATCCAAACCAACAAGTTGTGTGGCGTCGATCGTCTTTAGTTTATTATCGGCCAAATCCAATTCGAGCAATTGGTCCAAACCTTTAAATGCGTCCTTTTCTACGCTTTCGATGTTATCGTGGTTTAAGTGGAGGCGTTCTAAATTTGGCAAAACGGCAAACATGTTTTCTTCAATAATGTTTAATTGGCTTCTTTCGTATCGCAACGTGTTGAGGTTTGGAAGAGTTTTAATTTGTTCCAATGGTATGGATGGGAATTTGTTATCGGATAAATCCAAATGCACGATGTCGGGTGTCGATGTAAACAAATCACTTTCTAAATTTTCAAATTGATTCGATCCTATGTTTAAAGCTCTTAGTTTGGTGACTGGTTGTAGGGTTTTTGGTAAAATAGTTTTTAATAAATTGTTACTTAAGTCCAACGAATCTAAAGATTCTAATCCAATAAAAGTTTCTTCTCCTAATTCTGCCAACTGGTTGTGGTGAAGGGTGAGATACTCAATTGTTTTTAAATTTTCAAAAACTCCAGTTTCGATTTTGTTGATTAGATTGTGGTCTATGTAAAGTTGGCGTATTTTTACCAAGCCCAAAAACACCCCAGCGCTTAAAACATTTAAATTGTTTTTGTTTACGTGCAAGTGCTCCAAATTTGGAACGCCTTTGAAAGCGGTACTTGGTAGCTCTTCGATTTTGTTATTTGAAACGTACAAAAATGCCAAATTGGATAACCCTTCAAAACTTCCACTTTCAACTTTATTAATTCTATTGTTTTCCAACGATAAATACGTAATGTGTTCTAAACCTAAAAAGGTATCAGGCTTCAATTGTTTAATTTTATTTTCACTCAAGAAGAGCGATTTGAGTAGTTTATTTTGAGCAAAACTCCTAGGAGCAATTTCTTCGATTTGATTTTCTGTTAAATCCAAAGTTTCCAATTTTGTTAAGCTACTAAACATATTTTCATCGACAATAGTAAGCTCATTTTTTCCCAAATACAAATGGACCAAGTTGGGGAGGTTTTTGAAAACTTCGAGAGGTAACTGCGTTAACTTATTTTCTTCTAGACTTAAAGTCCTTAAAGCTTTGAACGAAGCAAACGTAGCGGCGTTAATCGTAGTCAAAAGATTGGTTTTCAATTGCAAATTGTGGAGCTCTTCTAAACCAGTGAAAGCTTGTGGATCGATAGTGGCGATTTCGTTATCGTGTAACATCAATTCGCGTAACTTCTTGAGGCCTTTAAATGAGTTCGCTTGTAAAGAAGTCAACTTGTTATTGCTCAAGTTGATCGAGTTGAGATTGGTGTTATCTTCAAATAATCCATCAGGAAGAACTGTGAGTTGATTGTTACTTAAATCAACGCTCGTTATCAATTCGAGTCCTTTGAAAGCGTCTCCTTCCAACTTTGAGATTGAATTAGCACCCAAACTAATGCCTGTGAGCTTTGTTAGATTGGTGTACAAGTTGGTTGGTATTTCTTTAAGTTTGTTTCTATTCAAGTTTATTGATTGGACGTTTGTGAGTGGAGCAAAAACTTTATTATCTAGTTGGGTTAGTTTGTTATTTTGCAGCTGAAGAAATTCCAGGTTCGACTGGTCTTGGAATAAAATGTTTGGTAAACTATTTAACATGGTTATTTTCAAAATAATCGTTTGCAATTTGGTTAAACCCTTGAATAAGTTTTCGTCTAAAGCTTCGACCAAGTTTTCTCCCAACCAAAAAGTTTTAAGCTCCACAAGAGATTTAAGCGAGTCAATTGGTATTTCTTTAATTTTATTATTAAACAATTCTAATTCTTTCAAGTTAACTAAATTTTTTAAAGCGTCTTTTCTCAATTCTGTGAAATTATTGTAATGCAAGTCTAATTCTTCCAAAGAACGTAAGTCATCGAAAATGCCTTCTGGAAAATCTGACATTTCGTTACCAAAAATTGTTAATTTTTTTAAATGGGGGATCCCGAAAAACGCCTTGTTGTCGACTTTCGAAACTGTGCTAAAACCAATTTGAATTTCTTCCAAATTGCTTAATTGTTCAAAAACATTAGCTGGAAGTTCTATATTAGTGTCATAGATCATTTTAATAATCTTAATATGTTTGACATCTTCGAATAATTCTGAAGTTAAAAAGTTGATGTTACTTTCGCTTATTTCCAAACCACGAAAATCTTCAATTTTCACAATTATTTTTTCGTTACATTCCGAAATTCCACGTTTTAACTCATCGGCTGAATTAATATGTTCGCAAGCGATGGCATCCCAAAAGCGATAATGGCAAATTGGTCCTGATTGTGATTTAACTTGAACCAAAATGTAAATTAAGGAAAACCAAAAAACTGACTTGGTTATCATTTTTTTTCAAAATCTGAAAAAGAAAGTTCTTTTTAATCAATTTACTACATTTATAGTATGGATAAAAAAAAGTCCAATTTGAATAAACAACTTACTGACCTTTAAGAACACAAAACTTGTTTGAACTTCTAACTTTATTTCTTTAAAACTAAATTTAATTAAGATTAACCTTCTTATATAGCTCCTTGATAAGGAGGTAAGTATCAATTTTTAAATAGCTGAGGTCATTTAATAAGAATATTAATAATCGACCTTTCTTCTTACGGTTAATCGTTAATAAACAATAATTCTGTGGCTTTTTAATGATAAGAAGCTTCTAAAATGGAGTAGCGTACCTATCGTGACGATACAATGTCGATAACCTAATAGCGTATTCGATGGGGACCGCACCGACACGGAGCCAGTGCGGTTCTGCACCGGTGGAGTGCAATCACGTGATTGATTTACGTGAGTGCCCTGTTGCGGGCCAACACCAATAAAACACGTAAAACTGGGGTAGTGCAAATAAAACTGCACTGGTGCAACAAATCGAATTCGCCATTAGTTATTGAGTGATCTCTTATAAATAAGCAATGTGGCTTTACATGTACAGGGTGACCTATATTGCTTGTCCGTATGGGGTATCTCCGTTAATACAAGAGTTAGGAGAAAACTAATAAGACGATCTCGATCTACTTTTTTGAGACGAACTCAATGGTGAAACAAAAAATCTGGTATCTTCTTTTGTTTTCGAGTTATAGCTAAAAATTCATATTTTCGTCATTTTAATTTTGATCAAAAGCTCCTTTATTTAACAAGATCTTTTTAAACTGTAAAGACATTCTTATAACACTTTTTAACGTAGATTCCAGTGGCGTAGTAAAAATTTTTTTTTGATGGGCTATTACCGAGTTTTTACACAAACTTCACTTTTTTTAAATACGAATCATATGTGATTATGACTTTATTAAATAGAGTATTTTTTGCACTTTTCAAAAATATGACATTTATTGAAATTTTTTAATTTTCAAATTTTTCAAATTTTTCAATTTTTTTTTTAATAAAAAAAGGTATTTTATTATTAGTTAAACGATATAAGTAAGTGTAAACGGCATTTTTTTACCATCTCAAAATTAGATTGTCTTTTGTTTTCAAAGTTAATTCGTAATTTCTTAAATAAACTGCTGTTGTGTTTTTATTATTAAAAATAATTTTAATGAATATTATATTTTTGAAAAGCGCTAAAAATACTCTATTTAGTAAAGTCATAGCCGCCTATGATTCGTATTTAAAAAAAGAGAAGTTTGAGTAATAACTCGAAAACTTCCAATCAAAAAAAATTTTTGACTAGGCCACTGGAATCTATGTTAAAAAGTGTTTTAAGAATGTATTTACAGTTTTAAAAAATCTTTAGAAATAAGTGAGATATTGATCAAAATTAAAATGACGAAAATATGAATCTTTAGCTATAACTCGAAAACAAAAGAAGGTATCAGATTTTTTGTTTCACCATTGAGTTTGTCTCAAAAAAGTAGATCGAGATTGTCTTATTAGTTTTCTCCTAACTCTTGTATTAACGGAGATACCCCAAACGGACAAGCAATATAGGTCACCCTGTACAACACTGAACCATGCTATAGAGCGTTTGGGCTTTGATTTAGATTTACTGTGACAAGGTTGTGTTGTGTTTACGTTCTCCACATATTACTCCACTTTTTACACGCCCATAGACTTGCTATGAGAGACAAAGTAAAACTCACAACCCTGAGTACGCCACTGTTTCTTTACATGTAACTGTTTTTGTTGTTGAGTATGTTTAAGAAGTTGATTAAATTAATTCAAAGTTTTAAAAATCGCTTTGATAAAGTGACACCTTTTTAAAATTTTATAGTCAAGGTTGGTTTAAAATCACATATTTTGTTTAAAAAGTTTAAAATTACGTTTAATCAATTTATTAATTTTTTTAATAATCATATTGGTTTTTTTTATATATCGTACTGTAAGTCTTCGTTTGGCCAAGCGCGGGATTCTTTTTTTTACATTGATTAATAAATTTTTGTTGATTGAAAGTAATCATTTGTTTTGTATTATTTTTTTTTACGCCCTATTCACAGTTTGAGGGTTGTTGCAGTAGTTGGAACTGTGTGGCGCCCGTTTACCAACTTAACCCATGCCATATCTCGATTGAGTGGCTGGCAACATAAATTTTTATTTACAACTACTGACTGTAGTGTTTTTCATTTAATACACAGTTGTCACGTAACAAAGTGAACTTCTGCCTCCTAGGAGGTAAAAGTAAATTCTAACCCTAAATATTTACAACAAATTGTAACGTAAAATGATATTTCTAAGCATTTGTAATGTAAAAAGGTAATGTTTTTATAAATTTTCTGTTATAATTTATTCGTTGCGTTTAATAATTAGCTTCTTTTTACAAGTTAAAGTTAATTTTTAAAAATATTTGACAATTGAACTACAAATAATTTTCAAGACACTTGAAAAAATTTTATTTTTGGATTTCCCAAGTTTTACGTTTGAAGAAAAAATTAAATATTTAATACGGAGTAAAAATACTTTTTTTGGCTTTTAAAAAAAGTGACATTTTTACACATAATCAAACAATCTACTATTATGTAATTAACCATAATTTCCATAATTTTTATGACATTTAGGGAATTTCTTTTCCGCCAGCCAACTTTCGAACATTTTAAGCGATTGACTTCAAATTTCATATAGAGCTTTCTTGAGATCCTCATTCGAGACCATTAGATTTTGGTTAAAATCCTTCCACTAGGGGGCACACTAAAATGTGTGGAGATATTCAAAAATTTATAATAACAAATTTTACACAATATTTCATACTCTTTCTTATAAAATTTTTTTTTTGCAAATCAGATGATTAATTACTGAAATAATGACGTCAATCGTCTGCAATTTTCAACAGCGGCCCTAAGGAAACGTGATCATAAGAACTGGCGGCACCTTGCAGTTTTACATTGCTTAAGGTATCATGAGTACGAATCTAAAAAGAAACCGCGTCGGAAAATTTTTCTTACTCGTGCGCCACTACGGTCTGCTCTATTTTTAGATAAATGAATTTAATATTTTGATTTACACATTACATTGTAAGGCATAATACCGTCCGTTTCCAAAAAAGGGCCCCAGCTTATAGGGGGTTTATTCGTAACTTTAGACAAATAAAACCCTGTATAAAATTAAATGTGACGATCTTTTCTACAATTTTAGCGAAAAAAAAGTTAATATTTTCCAAACAGCTAAGGCTGATGGCGTCTTCGTTACTTTTTTCAAATTGCAGCATTAACTTTTTTTAGTCTCATAAGAGAGAGAATTTTTTTCTCTTTTCAATAAGGTCAATAAGTCAAGGTTCAATAAGCATCCATAGGGTTAAATAAGAAAATTTTAAAGAAAAATTGTAAAACCTAAATCTACATTAATTTTCATCAAGCACGTGGATTGTTCAAAAAAACATGATTTTCAATTGTTTATCTAACTTTGTAAGCTTCTTCACTCAAATCTAATGTTCTATTGCGCCACGACTGCTGGATTGGCTACTATAAGCTTGTTACGAATAAATTAAAAGTAGAAAAAAATAAATTAAAAGAAAAAACTCGTAAAACATTATTTATTTATTATTAATTGGCGTCATCAACTAAAGCTATTGACGATGAATATTTAAAATAATAGATTTTCCCAAAAAATGTTCAAAGTGAGAGCTGTTGTTTTCTACACAAAGTTGACAACATTATAACCCATTTATATTAGCAGACACTGTTCAAAATACTAAGTCTTTTATGTAGCTCCATATAAAAAAGTTTTTATTTTTTTAATTTATTCGTAACAAGCTGATGGTAAACAAACTAGAGGCCTTGGCTTAATGAAACATTAGATTTGAGTGAAGAAGCTTACACAGTTACCTAAACAATTGAAAATTATTTGTTTTTTTAACAATCAGCTTGCTTGATAAAAAATAATGTAGCTTTAGTTTTTTCAATTTTTCTTTAAAATTTTCTTATTTAACCCTACGAATGCTTTACCTTATTGAAAAGAGAAAAAAATTCTCTCTCTTATGAGATTAAAAAATGTGTATGGTGCAATTTAAAAAGGCAGCGAAGATGCCATCAGCCTTAACTGTTCGGAAAATAATAACTTTTTCTTCGCTAATATTGTAGAAAAGATCGTCTCATTTAATTTTATATAAGGTTTTATTTGTGTAAAGTTACAAATAACCCCGCTATAAGCTGGGGCCCGTTTTTGGAAACACACGGTATATTAAGACTTATTTCCCAACTTGTTAGAACTCGATTGTTCGTTGTTATTGAATTTAATCAAAATGTAACACATTTTCTTCTTTTCTAATTTGAAAAACTATTTCTTTCATTTACAATTTAAGTTATATTTTTTGAACAAGCAGCTGCATGACAACAAACTAATATTGTTCCTTTGATGTTTGATAAATAAATTCCTGTCATTGAATTTAAAACTTATCTATTTCTTTCTAAAAAACTCATCGGCGTTTGAAACAATCTCACACTGCAACTTTGTACTTGCAGGTGGTTATAATAGTCTTATTTACTCTTATTTGATTTGAAAAATACTGGGCTCAAAATGGGTCGTTACAAGTCCTCAATTATATTTAGGCCTAAAGTTACTGATCGGGACAATTCGCCGCAACTCGATTTTTTCCATATTTCTACTCCACTAATAGCAAAATGTTTGTTTTGTTGTTAATTTACAAACAATTTTTAATTGGGTACGATAAATTTTGGCATATTTCTGATTAAATTGGTTAATGTTGTGTAATCATCTAATCATAATTATCAAATTTTTAAATTATATTTTTTAAACAATTTATTTTTCTGAATCTACATTTATGGCCCAGTCAATGGACGCTCAAAATAGAACTGTAAAAGACATAGAAGAGAGTGCATTTTTTTGTCATCAATGTATTTTGAGTAGTTAAAAGGTAAAAATACTACAACTCACCGGTTCTAGCTATAGGTATAGGTATGGCTATGGAAGGGAGGGGGTGGAAATGTCCCGTTATTTGGGCTTTTCGCTTATATCTCGAAAACGGCAGGTCTTAGGGTGTGCGCAAATTAAAAGCGTATAGTAGAGAGTTTATACAGGGTGTTAGGATATTCCTTGGCCAACGGCTTACAGATGATTCTTCAGGTCAAAATAGTACTACAAGTTCCTATAACAAAAAGTCCAAAGCCCACTAATAACAAAGTTGTGTAGCCTCAAAGTTGAGTTTTAGAATTTTTATTTTTGTCACAGTTACTTTAGATGTTAACAAATTTTTTTCATATTTGGCACATTTGATAAGTATTATAAAGCCTCGCATAAGAAGTAAAAATTTTGAAGATATGTCATCAATAAAGAGCACTTAACCTGAAACCTAAATTTAATTTTTGCCATAACTTTTTTGTTTGTTCTATTTTCGATTATTTTTCTATCAAATTTGGAAGATTAGATAAAATTATAAAAATAAGGTACTCTTCTTTCAAGTTAATAAAGTTAACCATTTCATCAGAAATCGCCTTCAAAAAATTTAAGTTTTAACCACTTTTACTCAATTCAATAATCGAGTTGCCACGACCAACTAAAAACGAATAAAACAAAATTTATAAGCTTTATTTTTTAATATTTAGGCCCGTTTGCACCGGTTCCTCTTAACTACTAACTACAACATAAATTTATTCTCCCGTAGACTTGTTAATGGGCGTATCCTAAGCAACGACTAGTTTAACTACAATTTAAATTTAACTGGAACTGGTGCAAATGGCCCTCAATGACTTAAATTTTCGTAATTAGAACTCAGTCAAACTTTTATTAAGTTGTACGACATTTTCAATAAAAGAAATAAAGAAAACTACCATTAATAATAATAGTTAATAATAATATAATAATAATTTGAATAAAACGAACTTAAAACTGATTATGTGCAAATCTCACACAGTTCAACACCACTAATAAACCTAAAGAAGTTGTTCAAACAAACCACCATTCAATGCAATACAACTTCTTATTCGCCGAAAGATTGAACGACGAGTACGATGAAAAATGCCAAGTTTGTTACGTATGATATTACAAGACTCTATTATTCTAGCTCTCAAATCTTCGATGTTGTCTACAGGGGTTCTGTAGACAAGAGCTTTTAAATACCCCCATAGAAAAAAATCCATGGGAGTTAAATCTGGAGATCGCGGTGGCCATTCTATCACCCCTGATCGCCCGATCCATCTTCCTTCAAAAATATTGTGGAGATATTGTCGGACATTAACACTGAAATGAGGTGGAGCACCATCTTGCATGAACCACATGTTCCCCCGAAGATCTAATGGGCAATGGCACATCTTCTAACAAATTTGGCAACTCGTTTGTGAGAAAATCCAAATAATTAGCACCATTTAGCCTATTTGGGAGAAAATATGGCCCTATAAGATGATCGCCCCCACTATTCCAACCCATACGTTTAACGAGAACTGTCGCTGGTTTCGTGTA
Organism: Malthinus seriepunctatus; assembly: GCA_963924605.1. NCBI lineage: Eukaryota > Metazoa > Arthropoda > Insecta > Coleoptera > Cantharidae > Malthinus > Malthinus seriepunctatus. Next base: position 37,996,864 of record OZ004603.1, read on the forward strand.
CAAACAGTTGCATGAGGATTATTATCGGCCCATTGGTGGGTGTTACGTAAATTTACAATACCGTTTCTCCCAAAACCAGCTTCATCGGTGAATAAGATAGTGGAAAAGAAATCCGCAACTTCGGCTTGCTTTCTCATCATTAAGCGACAAAAATCCAGTCGAGCAGGTAGATCCGTCGGCAAAAGCGTCTGGGTTTTCTGTACATGAAAGGGATGGAGCAACTGTTCATGCAAAATTTCCCAAACTGTTGCGTTTGAAATATTTTGTTCCAGCATCGCAATTTGTCTCGTACTTAAATTTGGATCATTTTCCACCGCGTTCAAAATTCTTTCTTCTACTGCAGGAGCACGAACCGTTCTGGGCCTTCCACAATCTGTGCGTGGGTTGACAAACTGGCCAAATTCTCCGAGTCGTCGGTAAACGTTAACAAACGTTTGTCTGTTAGGTGCCATCCTATTTGGGAACGCTTCTTCGTACAAACGACGAGCTCGTCTGGAATTTCCTCGTGCCATTCCATAATAATAAATCATATCACGTTGTTCAATTGAAGTATAATTATTCATTTTGTTTAACAAAAAAGTTTAAAAACCGATTGTTGACGTTTTGCCAATTTTGTTTTATTCGTTATTAGTTGATCGTGGCAACTCGATTATTAAGAATTGAGTAAAAGTGGCTAAAACTTAAATTTTTTGAAGGCGATTTCTGATGAAATGGTTAACTTTATTAACTTGAAAGAAGAGTACCTTATTTTTATAATTTTATCTAATCTTCCAAATTTCATAGAAAAATAATCGAAAATAGAACAAACAAAAAAGTTATGGCAAAAATTAAATTTGGGTTTCAGGTTAAGTGCTCTTTATTGATGACATATCTTCAAAATTTTTACTTCTTATGCGAGGCTTTATAATACTTATCAAATGTGCCAAATATGAAAAAAATTCGTTAACATCTAAAGTAACTGTGACAAAAATAAAAATTCTAAAACTCAACTTTGAGGCTACACAACTTTGTTATTAGTGGGCTTTGGACTTTTTGTTATAGGAACTTGTAGTACTATTTTGACCTGAAGAATCATCTGTAAGCCGTTGGCCAAGGAATATCCTAACACCCTGTATAATAGTAATAATATTTATTTACTACGTTACATTGAGTTGTTTGAGATTTCAGCTTGAATCATAAGGTCTGTTCGTTTGTTCTACACTGGTTGCTCGGAACCGTCTTCATTTATGCATTTCCTACTCCTCATCAAGAGCAGGAATAAGTTGGAGCAAGTTGGAGTAAGTTAGTGCAAGACAAACGAACAGAGCTATAATGTCCCAACAAGGATGCAATCTGCTCTATACTCTCAGCTTTCAATTTGAGCACCCAAAAACGCTGTGATCTATGCTACGCTCTAGACTCTATGCTCGAAACTTTTAATTTGCGCTCACCCTTAGGAAAAAGTTATCCTTATCAAAATGAAAGCTTTTTAAATTTTCTTCAAGATTATTAGGATTAATTTTTTTCTCGATTCTTTATCCCCTAAGAAAAATTCTCTTATTGTTGTAACTCCGACCGGTTGAAGATAACATAGCAAAGGACATTAATATTTTACAACTTCTTTTCTGTAGACATTTACTGGAAAACGAAGGGCTGAGGTGCTAGAGGCAATAGTATGAAAAAAAACACGTAAGAAACGAATTTGTTTATCATACATTAACGATTTTGGCGGGCGGGCACTAAGCAGGGAGGCTTAGGCTCCTCTAAAAAATAAAACAATTTAGAAACTTAATTTTATTGCAATTTGAAAAGAAAATTTGTATATTTGCAAATAGTTTTATGTTTTTTTTCTGAATTCTTAGTATTAATTGCAGTCAATTCTTCGTCGCTCAATTTATTTCCATCTAAGAGAACTCTTTTCAATGAAGGCTCAGCTTCAAAAGCTTGTGGATTTAAGTCACTAATATTGTTGTTGCGTAAATCAAAATAAGATACATGATCCAAACCAACAAGTTGTGTGGCGTCGATCGTCTTTATTTTATTATCGGCCAAATTCAATTCGAGCAATTGGCCCGAACCTTTAAATGCGTCTTTTTCTATGGTTTCGATATTATTGTGATTTAAATAGAGGCGTTGCAAATTTGGCAACAATGCAAACATGTTTTCTTTAATAATGTTTAATTGGCTTCTTTCGTATCGCAACGTGTTGATTTTTGGAAGAGTTTTAATTTGTTCCAAAGGTATGGATGGGAATTTGTTATCGGATAAATCCAAATCGACGATGTCGGGTGTAGATGTAAAAAAATCACTTTCCAAATTTTCAAATTGATTCGACCCTATGTTTAAACTTCTAAGTTTGGTGAGTGGTTGTAAGGTTTTTGGTTTAATAGTTTTTAATAAATTGTTACTTAATACCAACGAATCTAAAGATTCTAATCCAACAAACGTTTCTTCTCCTAATTCTGCCAACTGGTTGTTGTGAAGGGCGAGATACTCAATTGTTTTTAAACATTCAAAAGCTCCATTTTCAATTTTGTTGATTTGATTGTGGTCTAAGTAAAGGTGACGTATTTTTTCCAAGCCCAAAAAGACTCCAGCGCGTAAAACTTTTAAATTGTTGTTGTCTATGTATAAGAAATGCATTTTTGGAAGGCCTTCGAAAGTGTTACTTGGTAGCTCGTCGATATTGTTATTGGATAGGTACAAATATACCAAATTGGATAAACCTACAAAACTTCCACTTTCAACTTTATTAATTCCATTGTTTTCCAACGATAAACCTTGTTCTAAACCTAAAAAGGTATCAGGCTTCAATTGTTTAATTTTATTTCTACCCAAGTCGAGAAATCTGAGTTGTTCATTTTGGGCAAAAGTCTGAGGAACAATTTCTTCAATTTGATTTCCTGATAAATCTAAATATTTCAAGTTTGTTAAGCTACTAAACATATTTTCATCGACAATGGTTAAATCATTTTTTCCCAAATACAAATGGGTCATGTTGGGGGAATTTTTGAAAACTTCAACAGGTAACTGTGCTAGCTTATTTTCATTTAATCTTAAATAAGTTAAAGCTTTCATCGAAGAAAATGTAGCGGCGTTAATTGTAGTCAAAAAATTGGTTCGCAATTCCAATCTTTTGAGCTCTTCTAAACCAGTAAAAGCTAGTGGATCAATAGTGGCTATTTGGTTATCATTTAATATCAATTCGTGTAACTTCTTGAGGCCTTTAAATAAGTTTGCTTGTAAAGAAGTCAACTTGTTATTGCCCAAGTTGATCGAGTTGAGATTGGTGTTATCTTTAAATAATCCATCAGGTAGAACTGTGAGTTGATTGTTGCTTAAATCAACGCTCGTTATCAATTCGAGTCCTTTAAAAGCGTCTCCTTCCAACTTTGAGATCGAATTATCACCCAAACTAATCCCCGTGAGCTTCTTTAGATTGGTGTACAAGTTGGTTGGTATTTCTCTAAGTTGGTTTTTTCCCAAGTTAATTGTTTGGATGCTTGTAAGTGGAGCAAAAACTCCATTATCGAGTTGGATTAATTTGTTATTATTAAGTTGAAGAGTTTCCAGACTTGACTGGTCTTGGAATAAATTGTTTGGTAAACCAGTTAACATGTTATTTTGTAAATTAATTGTTTGCAATTTAGTTAAACCCTTGAATAAGTTTTCGTCTAAGGATTCGATCAAGTTTTTTTCCAACAAAAAGGTTCTAAGCTCTACAAGAGATTTAAGCGCGTCAATTGGTATTTCTTTAATTTTATTATTATACAATTTTAACTCTTTCAAGTTAACTAAATTTTTTAAAGCGTCTTTCCGCAATTCAGTGAAACTATTAAAATGCAAGTTCAATTCTTCCAAAGAACGTAAGTCATCGTAAATGCCTTCTGGAAGATTTGCAATTTTGTTATCGATGATAATTAATTTTTTGAAATTGGGTATCCCGAAAAACGCCTTATTATCAACTTTCGAAACTGTGCTTAAACTAATTCGAAGTTCTTCTAAATTACTTAGTTTTTCAAAAACATTAGCTGGAAGTTCTATATTAGTGTCATAAAACATATACACGTACTTAATATGTTTGACATCTTCGAATAGTTCTGAAGATAAAAAGTTGATGCTACTTTTGCTTATTGTCAAACCTAGCAAATCATCAATTTTAACACTCCGTTTTTCGATACATTCTGAAATTCCACGTTTTAACTCATCCGCTGAATTAATATGTTCACAATCGATCGCATTCCAAAAGCGATAATGACAAATTGGTCCTGATTGTGATTGAACTTGAGCCATATGGTAAATTAAGAAAATCCCAAAAATTGGTTTGGTTATAACTATTTTTTTTAAATCTGGAAAAAACGTGTTTTTGTCAATCAATTTACTACATTTATAGAATGGATACAAAGAGTTCAATTTAAATAAATTAAGAAACACAAAACGTGTTTCAACTTCGAACTCTATTTCTGATTAAAAGACCCCGCACTTTTTATAGGGAAAAACTGTTTCAATCAAATTTTGCCCTTGTCAAAGGCAACTTGTGCGAAAGCTTCTAGACCCTCACGTTTCTGAGATACGAGGCCGCCAAAGCTTTTAAGAGCTATATCTTGATAAATTAATGTAGCAGATATTTTGTGTTATACAGGATGTCTCACTGAGCATGCTCACCATGGGGATCTCGTAAACTGTAAGGGATACGAGGTCGGTTAAATGACTCCAAATGTAGCCTCTTTCATGGCCAACTCGATCCTACTTTTGTTTTTTGTAAAATATTATTAGCACTCTAGGGACACTTTTTCTCAAAAAAGGGATAGTAAGCACTACTAAAACCAATAAATATAATAAACAAAAGAATTTTTTTATAAAGCCGTTGTGCAAAGTTACATTTTTTTAAATGCAAACCTAACCTCCATTTTATGTTATTGCAAAGCTAATTTCCTTCTCTTTTCAAAAACATACGTTTATAAATTTTAAGTTTTAGTAGTAGTTTTTTTATGATTTTTTTACACTTTTTTTGATATTCTTATGTTTAATTTTAATTGTATTTTTATTCGATTGTTTCATAGGTAATTTGATTTAAAAAAAAATTTTAACATTAAATAACAAATTTATTTTTTAATTTTATGTTACCAAACAAGAATTTGAAAAATTAATCCTATCAACCCTATATTTTTTTATAATTATATTTTTGAAAAGAGAAAAAAATTAGATATGAAATAACATAATAACTAGGTTTGCATTTAAAATAATATAACTTTGCATCATGTCTCCAAAACGGCCTAATAAAAATTTTTTTTTATATTGAGTTTATAGGTTTTAGTAGTGCCTATTATTCTTTTTTTTTTAATTAAAATTATCTTGATTAATAAAAAAGTTATAGGCATTTGAAAAAAATCAACTTTTTCTAAATATCTAGAGTGCTAATAATATTTTTCAAAAAACAAAAGTACGATTGAGTTGGCTATGAAAGAGGCTACATTTGGTGTCATTAAACCAACTTCGTATCTCTTACAGTTTACGAGATCCCCATGGTGAGCATGCTAAGTGGGACACCCGGTATAGAAATATAAACTGTACCAGGTGGTAGAGAGTTGACCAATACTAATAACTTTTGTTATTTCAATTTTTCAAAATGGCGCTTGGTTTTTTCAATATGGCGGATTTATTGATTTTTAAGTTTTTATGGTAGCATTTTTGTTTTTTCTATCATTGTATTTTATTATTGTAAATAGAAAAAAAATGTTTTGCACAAAAGTTGTTAAGGCTTCGAACAGTTAAATAAAAATCATTAGACAAAACTTCATGGAGTGGTGTCAGAGAAACAAGATTTTGAACTTTTTGCCTCGCCGCCATTTTGAAACGGTGAGAGATATAATAAAAGATAAATAACATTATTTGTAGGGCTTGTTAAGTAGATTACATAAGTCTTTTTATTTTTTTCCTTACTCAAAAAACTTAAAAATCAATAAATCCGCCATATTAATAAAACCAAGCGCCATTTTGAAAAATTGCAATAACAAAAGTTATTAGTATTGGTCAACTCTACCACCTGGTACAGTTTATATTTCTATATAACAAAAAATATCTGCTACATTAATTTATCAGGACAGCTATCTTAAGAGCTTTGGAGGCCTCTATCTCAGAAATGTGAGGGTCTAGAAGTTTTCGCCAATGGAGACTTTTATTCAGAAGGGCAAAATCTACAACATAGGTACCAAGGTACCAAAATTTTATCAAATTTGCCTGAAACGGTTTTTCTATATAAAAAGTGCAGGGTTCTTTGTTAATGTTGTGTAATCATCTAATCGTTATTGCCAAATTTCTTTATTATAGTTTTATTTCAATTTATTAAGCGGTATTAATATTAAATTAATGAAAAGATGCAATAAACTAACTTATAAACGTTATCGTAGTTTTATCAAAATTGTTGCTATTGGAATTAAATCGTAAGTTTAACTTTGTAACCATTCCATTTCGTTACTATTTTATTTCTATAATCTTACCTAATCTCTGCTATAACTTTCCTTTTATATTTTCTTAAATTTTTACGAACCTAATTTTATCATGCGTATTTGTGGTTATGTTCACATGTTCACATAACACCTACTACTGAAAAAAAAAAGTAGTAGTAGGTGTGTTATGTTATGATTCAACAGGTTGGTTACTCGACTTAAGTAGTGGGTTAGTATTTGTTCCCATTAGATGGCACTAGTATTATCGTTTGCATTATTTTATTTGATTTATTGTTAATTACCCGAGATTTTAAATTGCGGAAATAGATTTGTCTAGATTTGAATAGAGAATTAAAAATGCTATTAAAAAATGTCAATAGTTAATTTTTGCCATATTTAAAAAAATGAAGTTGAAGATGTTTACACAGAGACGAAACGTTGTGGGCAAATTTTAAAAGTAGGTCGTGATAGAACCTCGAAACTTTAGGGATAATTCATGACATAGTCCTCAATTATATTCAGGCATAAAATTACTGATGCTGAGAGCAATTTGCCGCAACTCGATTTTTTCCATGTTTCTACTCCACTATAATAGCAGATGGTTTGCTTTGTTGTTAATTTACAAAGAATTTTTAATTGAGTACGATAAATTTTGGCATATTTTTTCTGATTAAATTGGTTAATGTTGTGTAATTATCTAATGATAATTACCAAATTTTTAAATTATTTTTTTAAACAATTTTTTTTATTGTTGTTGGGGTTATTGACCTTGATTATTTGATGAATGGTTTTAGTAAGGATGGTCAAAAAATGTAAATAAAACTCAGTTTTTTTTCTTTATAGCCGACGCCGACGTTTCGCCTATATTTTTAGGCATTCTCATTTTTTTTTATTTTTTTTTTTTTTAAATTTCAATTTCTATATTTTAATCTATAGGGATTGCCATATGTAAGCGACCCTGCGCAGAAAGAAAAACTCATAACCAAGGTTACATAATTATACGTCTAAACTATTGTGAAAACAATATATGGGCATCTTTTTCTACAGCATTTTCAATTGCTGTTCTGCGCATAGAAGGTCGCTTACATTTGGCAATCCCTATACAATTATTATATAGTACAGTCAATGAACGCTTCAAAAAGCGATGTAAACAACAGAGAAGAGGGGAATTTTTTTGCTCAGAAGTGTGTTTTGAGTAGTTAGGAGGTACAAATACTACAACTCTCTGGTCCTAGTTATATGGTTAAGGGTGGGAGAGGGTGGAAAGGTGCCGTTTTTGGGCTTTTCGCTTATATCTCGAAAACGATAAGTCTTAAAAAACTATTCTATTAAATTTTCTACAAGATCGCTTGGATTCATTTTTTCCCGATTCCTTATACCCACTCACAAGAAATTTCAAATTGTTGTAACTCCGACCCTGTAGAAGATAACATAGCAACGGAAATTTAATACTTTAGAACTTCTCTTCTACATATAGACATTATTGGAAAACGAAGGGATGAGATGCTAGCTAGAGGCAAAAGTTTGATGAAAAAATGTTTTTCATACATTAACGAATTTGTTGGGCGTACTTTTCGGACACTGAGCAGGAGTATTAGGCATTAGGCTTCTCTAAAAGATAAAACAATTTAAAAACTTAATTTTATTGGAATTTTATCGGAATAAAATTTGTTTAATTTAAAATAATTTCATGTTTTTCTTCTGGATATTTAGCATTAATTGCAGTCAATACTTCTTCGCTTAATTTATTTCCTTCTAAGAGAACTCTCTTCAATGAAGGCATAGTTTCAAAAACTTGTGGATTTAAGTCACTAATACTGTTGTTGCGTAAATCAAAATTATACACTTTATCCAAACCAACAAGTTGTGTGGCATCGATCGTCTTTATTTTATTATCGGCCAATTCCAATTCGAGCAATTGGCCCAAACCTTTAAATGCGTCTTTTTCTACGGTTTCGATGTTATCGTGGTTTAAATACAGGCGTTCTAAATTTGGCAAAAATGCAAACATGTTTTCTTTAATAACGTTTAATTGATTTCTTTCGTATCGTAACGTGTTGAGTTGTGGAAGAGTTTTAATTTGTTCCAAAGGTATGGAAGGGAATTTGTTATCGGATAAATACAAATCGACGATGTCGGGTGTAGATGTAAACAAATCACTTTCCAAATTTTCCAATTGATTCGACCCAATGTTTAAAGCTCTTAGTTTGGCGAGTGGTTGTAAGGTTTTGGGTAAAATAGTTTTTAATAAATTGTTACTTAATTCCAACGAATCTAAAGATTCTAATCCAATAAAAGTTTCTTCTCCTAATTCTGCCAACTGGTTGTGGTGAAGGGTGAGATACTCAATTGTTTTTAAATCTTCAAAAACTCCAGTTTCGATTTTGTTGATTAGATTGTGGTCTATGTAAAGTTGGCGTATTTTTTCCAAGCCCAAAAACACTCCAGCGCTTAAAACATTTAAATTGTTTTTGTTTACGTGCAAGTGCTCCAAATTTGGAACGCCTTTGAAAGCGTTACTTGGTAGCTCTTCGATTTTGTTATTTGAAACGTACAAAAATGCCAAATTGGATAACCCTTCAAAACTTCCACTTTCAACTTTATTAATTCTATTGTTTTCCAACGATAAATACGTAATATGTTCTAAACCTAAAAAGGTATCAGGCTTCAATTGTTTAATTTTATTTTCACTCACGAAGAGCGATTTGAGTAGTTTATTTTGAGCAAAACTCCTAGGAGCAATTTCTTCGATTTCATTTTCTGTTAAATCCAAAGTTTCCAATTTTGTTAAGCTACTGAACATATTTTCATCGACAATAGTTAGCTTATTTTTTCCCAAATACAAATGGGTCAAGTTGGGGAAGTTTTTGAAAACTTCGAGAGGTAACTGCGTTAACTTATTTTCTTCTAGACTTAAAGTCCTTAAAGCCTTGAACGAAGCAAACGTAGCGGCGTTAATCGTAGTCAAAAGATTGGTTTTCAATTGCAAATTGTGGAGCTCTTCTAAACCAGTGAAAGCTTGTGGATCGATAGTGGCGATTTCGTTATCGTGTAAAATCAATTCTCGTAACTTCTTGAGGCCTTTAAATGAGTTCGCTTGTAAAGAAGTCATCTTGTTATTGCTCAAGTTGATTGAGTTGAGATTGGTGTTATCTTGAAATAATCCATCAGGAAGAACTGTGAGTTGATTGTTGCTTAAATCAGCGCTCGTTATCAATTCGAGTCCTTTGAAAGCGTCTCCTTCCAACTTTGAGATCGAATTAGCACCCAAACTAATGCCTGTGAGTTTTGTTAGATTGGTGTACAAGTTGGTTGGTATTTCTTTAAGTTTGTTTCTATTCAAGTTTATTGATTGGACGTTTGTGAGTGGAGCAAAAACTCTATTATCTAGTTGGGTTAATTTGTTATTTTGGAGCTGAAGAAATTCCAGGTTCGACTGGTCTTGGAATAAATTGTTTTGTAAACTATTTAACTGGTTATTTTCTAAATTAATCGTTTGCAATTTGGTTAAACCCTTGAATAAGTTTTCGTCTAAAGCTTCGACCAAGTTTTCTCCCAACCAAAAAGTTTTAAGCTCCACAAGAGATTTAAGCGAGTCAATTGGTATTTCTTTAATTTTATTATTAAACAATTCTAATTCTTTCAAGTTAACTAAATTTTTTAAAGCGTCTTTTCTCAATTCTGTGTAATTATTGTAATGCAAGTCTAATTCTTCCAAAGAACGTAAGTCATCGAAAATGCCTTCTGGAAAATCTGACATTTCGTTACCATAAATTGTTAATTTTTTTAAATGGGGGATCCCGAAAAACGCCTTCTTGTCGACTTTCGAAACTGTGCTAAAACCAATTTGAATTTCTTCCAAATTGCTTAATTTTTCAAAAACATTAGCTGGAAGTTCTATATTAGTGTCATAAATCATTTTAATAATCTTAATATGTTTGACATCTTCGAATAATTCTGAAGTTAAAAAGTTGATGTTACTTTCGCTTATTTCCAAACCACGAAAATCTTCAATTTTAACAATTATTTTTTCGTTACATTCCGAAATTCCACGTTTTAACTCATCGGCTGAATTAATATGTTCGCAAGCGATGGCATCCCAAAAGCGATAATGGCAAATTGGTCCTGATTGTGATTTAACTTGAACCAAAATGTAAATTAAGGAAAACCAAAAAACTGACTTTGTTATCATTTTTTTCAAAATCTGAAAAAAAAGTTCTATTTAATCAATTTACTACATTTATAGTATGGATAAAAAAAAGTCCAATTTGAATAAACAACTTACTGACCTTTAGAACACAAAACTTGTTTGAACTTCTAACTCTATTTCTTTAAAACTAAATTTAATTAAGATAAACCTTCTTATATAGCTCCTTGATAAGGAGGTAAGTATCAATTTTTAAATAGCTGAGGTCATTTAATAAGAACATTAATAATTGACCTTTCTTCTTACGGTTAATCGTTGATAAACAAATAATTATGTTGCTTTTTAATGATAACAAGCTTCTAAAAAGCAGTAGTGTACATATCGTGACGATACAATGTCGATAACCTAATAGCGTATTCGATTGGGACCGCACCGACACGGAGCCAGTGCGGTTCAACACCGGTGGAGTGCAATCACGTGATTGGTTTACAACACCAACACCAATAAAACACGTAAAACTGAGGTAGTGCAAATAAAACTACACTAGTTCAACCAATCGAATACGCCATTAGTTATTGAGTGATCTCTTATAAATACGCATGATGGCTTTACATGTACACTGAACCATGCTATAGAGCGTTTGAGGTTTGATTTAGATTTACTGTGACCAGGTTGTATTGTGTTTACATTTTTTACAACTCCACTTTTTACACGGCCATAGACTTGCTATGAGAGACAAAGTAAAAATCACAACCCTGAGTACGCCACTGCTTCTTTACATGTAACTGTTTTTGCTGATGAGTATTTTTAAGAAGTTGATGAGGTTTAGTTATTAATTAGCAAATAAACAAAACTGACGTAATAGACAGTTGGCTTATGTAAGCGCAACAACAAGAATTTGACTGAAGCTTTTGCGAATTTTATCATGTGACCTCAAGATAATGAAATAAAAAGTAAAGTTTGGTCTTTTGAGTGACTATAACGCGATTGTGTTAAATGATTAAATATGGCTTAAAGTTGATCTATCATTAAGCTTTTACAAGTCAGAAATCTTACGACAGTACAGTCAGCTTCTCAAAGCTCTCAAAAGTACCTAAATTACATAAAACAATGTTTCAGTAAACAAAAACAATTATTTCGAGTAACAGTCTATACAGTCAAATGTTTGTTTAGATGTTAATTTACATATAATTTTTAATTACGATAAATTTTGGCTATTTTTTTCTGATTACATTTGTTAATGTTGTGTAATCATCTAATCGTAATTGCCAAATTTCTTTATTATAGTTTTATTTCAATTTATTCCGCGCCTTAATAAAAGCACGTAATATTTCAGCCAAGAACAATTCCTGGAAAAACGCAGTGCTGGGTTTTGGCAAATAATTAATTAAAAGGTGCAATCAAATTTTGTTAAGCCTCTTGTTATACCAATTGATAAACGTTATCGTAGTTTTAACAAAATCGTTGCTATTGGATTGAAATCTTCACTCCTGCGATGTACGATTTCTATAGTGGCGTGCACATTAGTCGAAATTTGATGTTATATTTGAGAAAATGTGTCGGTCAATACTTTGCATGTTTAAGGTTTAATTAGAGTAAAAGTCTCAGTTTTTTTTTTAATTACGTGAATTTAATTAGGACTATGATATGGAAATGTTTTAAACGAGGTATACCTATCTAACAAAGCTTTGTAGTTTTAACTTCCTTTAAAAAGATCGAAAACCATCGACTAACAAAATTAACATCTTTTCGTTTTGTTTCAGATGAGTGGAGCATCATTTCGCTATTGAGACAGGATCTCCATTAAAGGTAAGTCTTCAAGGTGGATTAATTTTAAATATTTCACTGATAACGATTTTTGAGAAACTTTTCGGATCTTAAAAGTAATAGACCTACCTACTCGTATCTAACTTTAAATTTTTAAAGACTTGTATGATGCGGATTCGGAGTTATGATTTTTTGAATGTCAAAATTTCAATAATCTCTAATTTCTTTTGTAATAAAAATAAAAACTTGAAATTGGATATTTATATCAATCCAATGAATATCTATTATTTGACACTATTTTCGGTTAAGAAAACGCTTCCGGTTAAACCGGAAATTTCAAAAATATCAAATTTTTGGGAACACCCTGTATATTTTTTAATAACTTGAAAGATCGTAAGGATAGCTATTACACGATACCAAACATTTTATATTTTGACTTCCGGTTTAACCGGAAATGGAATTAAAAGGCTTAATTTAAATGGAACACGCTGTATTTTTCAATATTTTGAAAGCTTGTAAAATTAGCTTTCTTAACATATTGTAATTTGTATATTTTAAACTTCAATTTATGTCAAATTTTACAAAAAAAAAAGGAAATTTTTGAAACAGTTTATACTAAAAATCTTAATTACAGTCCCAGGTTCAATTCCGGACGGAAGCAGTTTTAAAGAAACTTTTTTTTAAATTTAAAAAAAAAAAATTTTTTAATGTTATGTAATTTACATTAACTTAATGTAATTAATAATAAGAACAAAGGATGTGGCCATACAAAGCACTTTTTCCTGTCCGTAAAATATAATTTTATATTTTTTTTTATTAAAATTTAATTTGATATCTTCTAAATGAAAGTTTTAAACTATAAACTTTTAAAGAACTACACAAAAAAATACAACAGGAAAAAGTTCCTCGTATGGCCACATCCGTTGTTTTTGTTTATTCTGGTGTTGGATTGAAAAAGCACAATTTTTTAAATACCGCGCGGATAAAAATATGGTTTCGCTTTTATTTGAACTGAAAATGTTTTAAAAGAAGGTCTTTCCTCTTCTAATTAACGAAATCAAAAAAAATTAAATTGATAATTTTATTTTTCGTATACAAAGCCAATCATATTTTACAATTTTCAGTCACATGAATTATATTTTACACGAAGAAAGATTATTAACTTTTAATATAAGTTTTATTAATTTAATAATTATTACAGTAATTTGCAATGCAGCATAACGATGCTAAATATGGACTAACTAATAAAATACAATTGGACCCTTTTATAAACTATTAAAGATAAGGGTTAGTAATACTTTGAACTTGTTTTCTTCCTAAAGGTTAAAATACATTATTTGAATCATTCAACATTATACATTTAAAAGTTTAAAGCAAATAGTTAATATAGGATTATTTTTCTAAGATTGCGATTTTGAAGTTTCATAATGAAAGGACAGTGTTGCCACATATCAACAAATCAAGCTAAAAAACATTGAATTTCAAACAAATAGAATTGTAATGTGACAACTCTGTACATGGATGCCAAATTAAAATAGTCCCTAACTGCATTGTCTCATCACATTTCTAACTAACTTTAGGTTTGTTCCGGTAAGTGTCAAAATCGCAATCTTAGAAAAATAATCCTATAGCAGTCAAAATGAATTAGTGTTTGAAAATAAATTCATAGTATAAATGATAAGTGATTAACCCTGAGTCCTATAAAGCTTGGATTAGCTTAGTTCAACAAGTAACCTCAAAATGGAACTTTTTATTTAATAATAATCAATGCTGTTTCATCAAAAACAGCTATGGGCAAGTTAAATTAATTGTAATTCGCCATTAAAGTGTTATAGTACCAGGGTAAGAATAATAAAATAATAATGAATAATAGATATAGGTAAAAAAATAAAATAATAATATAGGTAAATTAACTCATGTTCATTTTTACCCAATCACATGAAACTTGAAATCATGAAACATGAATCTTCCAAGTACATTTTTTTGTCATGAATGTGTTTTGAGTAGTTAAACAACTCACCGGTCCTAGCTAAAGGTATGGCTATGGAAGCGAGGGGGTGGAAATGTCCCGCTTTTTAAATTTTCTACAAGATTATTAGGATTAATTTTTTTCTCGATTCTTTATGTCCCCTAACAAAAATTCGCCGGTTGAAGATAGCAAAGGATACATAGCAAAGGACACCGTAGACTTTTACGGGATAATGAAGAGCTGAAATGCTAGAAGCAAAATTTCGACAAAAAACGTAAGACAAATTATGTTTTTCATACATTAAAGATTTTGTCGGGCGGACACTAAGCAGGAAGGCTTAGGCTCCTCTAAAAAACAAAACAATTTAAAAACTTTTATTTAACACTTAGAGTACCAGCCGGGTCCATCGGACCCGAATCGCACTTTCAATTCAGTTTTTCTCATTCAAATTTGAAAATTATGAGTTGTTCTTTTGAGACTTTTTCTAACTTCCTATTTTGAATAACTATTTCTAATTTTTTTCATTTAATCAACTTCCTTCCCTATGTAATAAAAAAAGCAGCGCCGCGTACCAGCAGGATCCGACGGACCCGTACAAATAAATAATAATAATAATAATAATAATAATAAATGAGTTTATTCTGCAGTAACAAAGAAAAACAATTAGTTATTACATGTTATAAAGTAGTATGTTACAGAAAAGGTCAGCAATCAATTCTGCAGCATTAAATTGCTTGCAGAATTGGTCTTCCCTGCTGCCTATGTATAATTCATACTTAAACTTAAACTGTGCTCATAACCCCTATTAATAATACAAAAATAACCGAAAACAATTCCAGAGTCGCAACACTCACAGTACAATTTCAAAATTAAATTAAATTTTAGGCAATGAACTAAAGCTAGTCTTTAGATATATTTTAACATTTGCTGTACAGCTTAGTGAATTACTCATAAAAAAATTAACAATTTTTGGAGCAACATATGAAAAAGATCCCTGAAACTGGGCCGTCTTGTGGGCAGGAACAGTAGCGAGCATTTTTGAACGCGTGTTTAAATTATGAATCTCATTGCGATACTTGACCTTAGCATGCAAATACAAGGGAGTCTTTTGATTTGTAACTTTAAAGCATAAATTTGAGTAACTCAATACTCGTCGCTGCGTTGTATTCAGCCACCCAAGAGCACGCAAATGTGGCGCTATATGAACCCGTCTTCGCAGGCCACAAATGAACCGAACACACGCATTCTGGATCCGCTGCAGTCGAACTCTATTGTATTGAGTCAAGCAAGGCCCGTACACTACATCGCAAAAACGCATATGCGACAACACTAAGGCTTCGCACAAAATGACCCTAGTTTTAACACCCAACACAGCACGACTGCAGTATAAGAGTCTCAAACTAGCGTAAGAGTTCCTGATGATGCTATTAACATGCGCATCAAATCTAAGGTCGGAGTCCATATATAGCCCAAGATTTTTTGTTAGATCTGTATACAAAACGGGCTCGTTATTTATCATAATGCTAAGGTGTGATATGCATTTTTTTCGGGCATTCTTTCGACCAAAAAGCATGACGCGTGACTTTGAAGGATTTAAAGACAAACAATACCTGTGCGACAGTTCATATAAAGAATTAAGATCAGAATTAATAAGGAAATTAGATTGCAATATTTGATTTTTATGACTCGATAAGTAAATTTGAGTATCGTCAGCGTAAAAATGACTTTTCGTCTAATTCAGGCACTCGTGGAAAGATGACGTGTAAATAATATACAACAGCGGACCCAAGATTGATCCTTGGGGAACTCCACTAATGCATTTTAAAGGACTGGAGTATGAGTGGTTGTATTTCACAATTTGCATTCTGTCGAACAAGTAGCTCATCATCAATTTCAAGGCATCAGGTTTAAATCCAATATTATGGAGAATTGCTGTCATAAGCTTATAATTAATTCTATCAAACGCCTTTGAGTAATCTAAAAGCACAAGGGTAGTGACCATATCTTCATCGGTAGCCGTTACAATATCATCGACAATATTAAGAAGTGCCGTACCGCAACCGTGATTTGCCCTAAAACCAGATTGATTCTTGGGGATTATAAGATTTTTATTTAAATGTACTTTAATTTGTTTGGACAGCAACTTTTCAAAAACCTTAGAAAGTGTTGGCAAAATACTTATTGGTCGTAGATCTTTAAATTCAGACGGATTTTTAATTTTTGGTAAAGGTATCACATGTCCAATTTTCCAATTATTTGGAAACACGCCAACCTCAATAGAGTAATTGATTATATGAGTTAGGTATTTAATAATATGAGGAGAGCATTTTAGCAACATTTTAATACTAATGCCATCGGCACCGACAGCGCCAGATTTGATGCTCAACATCGCGGAACGCACCTCCCCCTCAGTCACAAACATAAACTCAAAACTACCAACATCGGTTCTAACATTACTGGATAAGCGAGTAAGAGTTTCATTGTCAGGAATGTCATGTGTTTGAAACGAATCTACTATTATATTTAATGGAATTGCCGTTATTTTTTTGAATATTTTGGATGAATCCGTATATTTCGGGCCTGCTGAATCGATCTGTGACCATACCGAATTCGTTTGAGCACCCCTTGGGTGCAAAACCCTTATTTTCCTCATCAACGTTGTAAAAATCCTCTTCTAAAAGGGGTCCAGTAAAATGATACTGCCCCTTTGGTTAATGAAATGAAACTTGGTAGATAGTTTACTGGAACCGTATTCTGTACGATGAGACAAAAAAATATTGATAAACAATGCCTTACTGGCATGATTTCAAAATTTTTGATTGTTTTTAACAGCACTATAGAGGCAAAAATGGCGTTTATAAGCCCATGGAGTTACTCAGATGGATTCCAAATGGTCACAGATCGATTCAACACCCTTAAAATGTAGGGCAACAATACTTTTCACGACAAAATGCTGCCAATATCCGCCAATATCAGATCTTTTCACAAAGAAAGTACGGTAAATATCAGATTTTGAAAAAAGTGGATGTGGAGCACCCCCTTGAATATTTATTTGGTCTTATTGGACAAAATTACTCTATATGGTTCCAGTAAACATTATGTATCGAGTTTCATTCCATTTATTAACAAAAAGTGCAACGTAGCTGAGGTATTCGCCATGTATAGCCCTCATTAAAGGGGGTGTACAGCAGCCCCCATCGAATATTTTTTAATTCTCATTGCAAAAAATTACCCTATATGGTTCCAGTAAACTATGTGCCGAGTTTTATTCCATTAACCAAAAGTGCAGTATCATTTTACGTGTAACCGCATTAATAGTAGAAATAAATACTCAGAGTGATAGTGAAATAAGCGAAATTCAAGAAGGGTGAAATTGAATTATCAATTTTTTATTATCAACATATAAACAAAATAAATGCATAAAAACGAAAAACGTATTATTATTGCGTTTAATGTACACTCGGGTCCGTCGGACCCGGCTGGTACTTCTCGCATAGTTTTTTTCTTGGTACTCTAAGTGTTAAAAAGAAAATTTTTAAAAGAATTTTAAAAGAAAATTTGTTTAATTGCGAATAAATTTATATGGGTTTATTTTACTATTAATTGCAGTTACTACTTCTTCGCTCAATTTATTTCCATCTAAGAGAAATCTTCTCAGTGAAGGCATAGCTTCCAAAACTTCCGGATTTAAGTCACTAATACTGTTGTTGCGTAAATCAAACTCAATCAATTTATCCAAACCAACAAGTTGTGTAGCATCGATCGTCTTTATTTTATTATCGGATAAATCCAATTCGTCGATGTCGGGTGTAGATGTAAACAAATCACTTTCCAAATTTTCTAATTGATTCGACCGTATGTATAAACCTGTTAGTTTTCTGAGTGGATGTAGGGTTTTTGGTAAAATAGTTTTTAGTAAATTGTTACTTAATAGCAACGCATCTAAAGACTCTAGTCCAACAAACGTTTCTTCTCCTAATTCTGCCAACTTGTTGTTCTCAAGGATGAGACGCGCAATTGTTTTTAAACCGTCAAAAGCTCCATTTTCAATTTTGTTGATTTGATTGTGTTCTATGTGAAGTTGACTTATTTTTTTCAAGCCCAAAAAGACTCCAGCGCGTAAAACTTTTAAATTGTTGTTATCTATGAATAACCAATCCAAGTTTGAAAGGCCTTTGAAAGCGTTACTTGGTAGCTCTTCGATTTTGTTATTGGATAGGTACAAATGTACCAAATTGGAAAAACCTACAAAACTTCCACTTTCAACTTTATAAATCTCATTCTCTTGCAACGATAAAGACCAAAGTTTTTTTAAACCTAAGAAGGTATCGGGCTTCAATTGTTTAATTTTATTTCTATCCAAGTTGAGAAACATGAGTGCTTTATTTTGGGTAAAACTCCGAGGAGCAATTTCTTCGATTTGATTTCCTGATAAATTCAAATCTGTCAATTTTGTTAAGCTACTAAACATATTTTTATCAACAATAGTTAGCTTACTTTGGTTTATTGTCAAACCACGCAAATCTTTAATTTTAATACTCCACTCTTCGATACATTCCGAAATTGCACGTTTTAACTCATCAGCTGAATTAATACGTTCGCATGTGATCGCATTTTCATATGAGCGATAATAGCAAATTGGTCCTGATTGTGATTGAACTTGAGCCATATTGTAAATTAAGAAAATCCAGAAAATTGGTTTGGTTATAATTCTTTTTTTAAATCTGAAAAAAAAAGTGTTTTTGTCAATCAATTTACTACATTTATGGTATGGATACAAAAAGTCCAATTTAAATAAACGTCTTACTGACCTTACGGAACACAAAAGTTGTTTCAGCTTTTTACTCTATTTCTGATTAAATTTGTTAATGTTGTGTAACCATCTAATCGTAATTACCAAATTTCTTTATTAGTTTTATTTCAATTTATTAAGCACCGTTCAAACGCACATAATATTTCAGCCAAGAAGAATTCTCTAATAAATACAATGATGTGTTTTTTTTTGGCAAATAATATTAATGAAAAAAAGCAATAAAATTTGGTTAAGCCTCGAGTTATACCAATTGATAAACGTTATCTTATCGTATTATTATCAACATTGTTGCTATTGGAATTAAATTGTAAGTTTAACGTTGTAACGATTCCTTTTCGTTCCTATTTTATTTTTCTTTTATTTCTATAATCTTACCTAATCTCTGCTATCTTTCCTTTTATATTTTCTTAAATTGTTGCGAATTTAATTTTACCATGCGTATTTGTGGTTATGTTCATGTAACAACTACACCTTTTCCAGTTGTAATTCAGAATACATCAATTGTAATTCAGATTAGTCAATTGTATTTCAGAAAATATCACTTGTAATTCTAAATAGTCAATTGATTTTCAGAAAACATCACTTGAAATTCAAAATAGTCAATTGATTTTTAGAAAACATCAATTGTATTTCAGAATAGTCATTTAATATTCAGAAAATATCAATTAATATTCAGAAAGAATTTCTGAAAATCGATTAATATCTTTCGAAAATCAATTGACCATTTTGAATTACAAGCGATGTTTTCTGAAAATCAATTGACTAATCTGAATTACAATTGACATTTTCTGAAATACAATTGACTAATCTGAATTACAAAGAGGAATTGGACACGTTTTTTTTTTAATTTTTTTTATAAAACTTTAGCTTATTTAGTGCTTATTTAGGTCTTTTTATTTTTGCTGTAACTTGTATATTAAGCACAAAACTCTTTGTGACGTCACTTGAGAGTTTTGCACATGCTACTATGTTCTTTTAAGGTTTAAGTTCAGACTGCGTTTTTTGAGCCACAAGTTCAAAAATTATGAAAAAAATATATGTTATGTAATACCTAGAGTTAAACAACATTTATGTAATTTTTATCAAAATCCTAGCCGTGGGTTTTGGATAACATCAAGAAAACGGTAAACAATAGTTTTTTTGCAATTTATTCCCAAAGTAAAGTACAGAATTTTCTCAATTTGCTTCTACAAAATGTAATCGAGTTTCTATCAAAGTTGTAATAATTTGAAAATTTTTGAACGTGTGGTTTTCTTTCTACGACTGAAGAAGTTAGAAAAATGCACACAATTTGATTGTTCTTTAAAGTTTAATACAAATCAATGTAGAAAATGATGGACATTGGTCTACAGGGTGATTCAAAACTCGAGACGAAAAATAAAATGCCATATTTAACGTCAAATTTTGAGTCAAAAATGTTAAATAAATTTTTGTCCTATCGGATCTCGTTTCCCAGATAATAGTTTCCAAAGTTTCTAGAAGAAGTTCATTTTTTGTACAAAAACAAGAGACATAACAGGTCGTCCAAAAACAAAACTGAGGATAACATTTGGAACACTTGTTATTATAACATAATTTATTCATAGTATTAAAATTATTTGCATTCAAAATTAATTCAATTTTGAAATTGAAAAATTTGGATCTCTCTAGGAAAGTTGAACTCGATTATCTCTGAAACCAAGCAAGATAGGAAAGAATTTGTTATATATTTTTTGCTTAAAATTTGACTAGGAATGTGACATGTCATTTTCCGATTTTTCTTTTTTAAAGGCTTGCCTTGTTTTTTAATATTTAAATATTAACTTCTACTGGAAACTTTGAAGTCGATGATCTTGGAAACCAAACCCAATCGGAAAAAATTTTGTTTTACATTTTTTGCTTAAAACTCGATGCTGATTATGACATTTTATTTTTCGCCTCGAGTTCTGAGTCACCCTGTATAGTAGCTCATTATGCACAAAAACTGGACCAATTATTTGAATTTTCAAAAAAACAATAAAATTTACGAAAGAGAAATATTAAAATTTATAAGTATTTGACAGAGCTGTCATCAGCGCCACCACATTAAAATACATATAAATTTTGCGGATGAAATGCACACTGTGCATATTAGGGTGCTTCTTATTTGCCCTACTTGTGAATTTTTTTTCTTACGTTAATCAACTCTAAATAATTCAAAAAAAATTATCCATTATTTTTTTTGATAGCGGCCATTACCAACGGGGTCGAAGTTTCTTCGTCGAAGTTATTAGTCATTAGTTATTATATTATTAAAAGAAAAGAAAATGCAAAATTGCAAGAAGAAATTGATTTGTTTAAATGTTCCGAGGGTAGTCGGATTACCATATTTAAAAATTATATTTTTTAAACAATTTATTTTTTTTAATCTACATTTACAGTCCAGTCAATGGACGCTCTAAAAAGAGCTGTAAAGTGTAAAGGGCAAGAAGAGGGTGCATTTTTTGAAGGAAGGAAGGAAGGGAGGGGGTGGAAATGTCCCGTTTTTTGGGGTTTTCGCTTATATCTCGAAAACTTAGTCTTAGGAAAAAGTTATTCTTATCACAATGAAAGCTATTTCAATTTTCTTCAAGATTATTAGAAAACGAAGGGCTGAGATGCTATAGAAGCAAGAGTTTGACAAAAAACGTTTTTTTTCATTCATTAACGATTTTGTCGGGTGCACAATGAGCAGGGAGACTTAGGCTCCTCTAAAAAATAAAACAATTTAAAAACTTAATTTTATTGCAATTTTAAAAGAAAATTTGTTTAATTGCAAATAGTTTTGTTTTTGTTCTGAATACTATAGTTGAGTTTCACAAATGTAGACAGTTATGTCATTTATAGAATAAAGACGAGATTACATCGAGATTTTTCGGTACAGCATTATGAACAATCGTTCGTACTCGGATCCACTTCTACTACTAAGCTTCTGTCAGCTTCTGTCAAATTATAGTAAAGTACGTTATTCTATTAAAGCGGCACGTGTTTTCTGCATCTATCTCAATAGAAGCCGCGCTATAGCTAGCTAAATTTTGTGAACACATATTAGGATGAGTCACTATCTCGAATTGTGAGATTGAAGTATAAATCAAATTAAAGCGAACGAACGAACAAACAAACAAACGAATTCATTATCATTAACAATTAATTAATAATGAATTCGTTTGTTTGTTCGTTCGTTCGATCGTTCGTTCGCTTCAATTTTAAGCTACCATAAATTGCAGTTAATACTTCTTCGGTCAATTTATTTCCATCTAAGAAAACTTCTTTCAATGAAGACATAGCTTCAAAAACTTCCGGATTTAAGTCACTAATATTGTTGTTACGTAAATTAAAATAAGATACTTGATCCAAACCAACAAGTTGTGTGGCATCGATCGTCTTTATTTTATTATTGGACAAATCCAATTCGACCAATTGGCCCAAACCTTTAAATGCGTTCTTTTCTATGGTTTCGATGTTATTGTGCTTTAAAAAGAGGGTGTCCAAATTTGGCAACAATGCAAACATGTTTTCTTTAATAATGTTTATTTGGCTTCTTTCGTATTGCAACAACTTGATTTTTGGAAGAGTTTTAATTTGTTCCAAAGGTATGGATGGGAATTTGTTATCGGATAAATCCAAATGGACGATGTCGGGTGTCGATGTAAACAAATCACTTTCCAAATTTTCCAATTGATTCGAATGTATATTTAAGAATCTTAGTTTGGTGAGTGGTTGTAAGGTTTTTGGTAAAAGAGTTTTCAATAAATTGTTCCTTAATTGCAACGATTCTAACGATTCTAGTCCAACAAACGTTTCTTCTCTTAATTCAGCCAACTTGTTGTGGGCTAGGGTGAGCTCCTCAATTGTTTTTAAACCGTCAAATGCTCCATTTTCAATTTTGTTAATTTGATTGTTGTCTATGGAAATGTGAGTTATTTTCTCCAAGCCCAAAAAGACTCCAGCGCGTAAAACTTCGATTTTGTTCTTGGATAGGTACAAATATACCAAATTGGATAAACCTACAAAACTTCCACTTTCAACTTTATTAATTCCATTGTTTTCCAACGATAAAGACCCAACTTGTTCTAAACCTAAGAAGGTATCAGACTTCAATTGTTTAATTTTATTTCCACCCAAGTAGAGCATTCTGAGTGGTTTATTTTGGGCAAAACTTCGAGGAGCAATTTCCTCGATTTGATTTCTTGATAAATCCAAATTTTTCAATTTGGTTAAGGTACTAAACAGATTTTCATCAACAATAGTTAGCTTATTGTTTCCCAAATACAAATTGGTCAAGTTGGGGGAATTTTTGAAAACATCAACAGGTAACTGTGTTAGCTTATTTTCATTTAATCTTAAAGTCGTTAAAGCTTTCATCGAAGCAAATGTAGCGGCGTTAATTGTAGTCAAAAGATTGGTTTGTAATTTCAAATCTTCGAGCTCTTCTAAACCAGTAAAAGCTAGAGGATCGATAGTGGCTATTTCGTTATCATTTAACATCAATTCGTGTAACTTCTTGAGGCCTTTAAATAAGTTCGCTTGTAAAGAAGTCAACTTGTTATTGCCCAAGTTGATCGACTTGAGATTGGTGTTATCTTCAAATAATCCATCAGGAAGAACTGTGAGTTGATTGTTGCTTAAATCAACCCTCGTTATCAATTTGAGTCCTTTGAAAGCGACCCCTTCCAACTTTGAGATCAAATTATCACCCAAACTAATGCCTTTGAGCTTCTTTAGATTGGTGTACAAGTTGGTTGGTATTTCTCTAAGTTGGTTTTTTTCCAAGTTAATTTTTCGGATGCTTGTAAGTGGAGCAAAAACTCCATTATTGAGTTGGATTAGTTTGTTATTATTGAGTTGAAGAGTTTCCAGACTTGACTGGTCTTGGAATAAATTGTTTGGTAAACCAGTTAACATGTTTTTTTGTAAATTAATTGTTTCCAATTTGGTTAAACCCTTAAATAAGTTTTCGTCTACGCCTTCGACCAAGTTTTCACTCAACCAAAAAGTTTTAAGCTCCACAAGAGATTTAAGCGAGTCAATTGGTATTTCTTTAATTTTATTATTAAACAATTTTAACTCTTTCAAGTTAACTAAATTTTTTAAAGCGTCCTTCCGCAATTCAGTGAAACTATTATAATGCAAGTCTAATTCTTCCAAAGAACGTAAGTCATCGTAAATGCCTTCTGGAAAATTAGAAATATTGTTATTGATGATAATTATTTTTTTTAAATTGGGGATCCCGAAAAACGCCTTGTTATCAACTTTCGAAACTGTGCTTAAACTAATTCGAAGTTCTTCTAAATTACTTAGTTTTTGAAAAACATTAGCTGGAAGTTCTATATTAGTGTCATAAAACATATTAACGTGCTTAATATGTTTGACATCTTCGAATAATTCAGAAGATAAAAAGTTGATGCTGCTTTGGCTTATTGTCAAACCACGCAAATCATCAATTTTAACACTCCACTTTTCGATACATTCTGAAATTCCACGTTTTAACTCATCAGCTGAATTAATACGTTCGCAATCGATCGCATTCCATGAGCGATAATGGCAAATTGGTCCTGATTGTGATTGAACTTGAGCCATATTGTAAATTAAGAAAATCCAAACAATTGGTTTGGTTATAATTCTTTTTTTAAATCTGGAAAAAAGTGTTTTTGTCAATCAATTTACTACATTTATGGAATGGATACAAAAAGTGCAACTTAAATAAACGGCTTACTGACCTTAAGGAACACAAAAGTTGTTTCAACTTTTTACCAACGTATATGAACGTATATGAGTTCATATACGTTGTTTTTACTCTATTTCTGATTAAATTTGTTAATGTTGTGTAATCATCTAATCGTAATTGCTAAATTTCTTTATTAT
Organism: Malthinus seriepunctatus; assembly: GCA_963924605.1. NCBI lineage: Eukaryota > Metazoa > Arthropoda > Insecta > Coleoptera > Cantharidae > Malthinus > Malthinus seriepunctatus. The sequence goes on from OZ004603.1 coordinate 38,021,850, forward strand.
AATTTTATTTCAATTTATTAAGCGCCGCGCCGGCACCGTCGCCAATTTCAGCCCAAGAAGAATTCCCTAAAAAATACAATGATGCGTTTTGGCAAATAATTAATGAAAAGAAGCAATAAAATTTGGTTAAGCCTCGAGTTATACCAATTGATAAACGTTATCTTATCGTATTTTACTTTTCTTTTATTTCTGTAATCTTACCTAATCTCTGCTATCTTTCCTTTTATATTTTCTGAAATTTTTGCAAACTTAATTTTATGATGCGTATTTGTGGTTATGTTCACTTAACACCTAGTAGGAGGTGATTCATAGAGAGGTCCGTAAAACATTAACATTATATTAACTATTTCGTCAATGAATATAGATTTATTTTTTATGGACCTCGAATTCATGGTATGTTATGACTCAACAGGTTGGTTACTTGACTTAAGTAGTGGGTTAGTATTTGTTCCCGTTAGATGACGCTAGTAGAATCGTTTACATTATTTTATTTGATTTATTGTTAATTTCCCGTGATTTTAAATTGCGGAAATAGATTTGTCTGGTTGATATCGGATTGTGGATTTTTCTAGGACATTATTTCTGAATTGACGTTGTTAAATGGTTGGCGTTTCGTTATAGTCCAATAGATAAGTACATCTTACCTTACAAAAGGTCATGTAGTTTTGGATTTTGGATATGTTGTATGTACCTAGGCCCTTATTAAAAATCCAAGTTTTAAAATTCGGCGCCCGCCTGTGTGCGCTTCAGTACGGCCACTTTTGTGTCACTTTTTTAAGTTTTTGCTCGATAACTCTTTACTACTGCGTCCTACAAAAAACATTATTTTAACCTTTTTTCTAGAGCACAAAATTTGCTACAATTTATTCCAATAACATGTTTTTCTAAACCTTACAGTTAGCGAATTTAATGTCAATTTATGGTATTCAATTAAACATCATTGAAACTTGGAACTTACCAAGTGGATAATTGTAATAATTTAAAAAAATATTTCTTATGAAAATTATAACTCACAACCGAAAGAGTTGTGATTTATAAAATTTTGTTACTTATTATTAATTTTAAGAATTTTTGCCCAAGTCAAATTCAACGTTTTTTGGTCAAAATTGATTTCTCTATTAGTTTAATTATTTCGTTTAATTTGAACTTAGGATCGTGGAGTCAGCTGACATTAGCAATACAGCTCAGGTAGCAATAACTATTTTATTGTAAAAGACTCATAAATTTAAATTTTTGTTTGTGTTTGAATATTTTCCATCAATAATTCAGAACTCGAGGCGAAAAATAAAATGTCGTAATCAGTGTGGAATTGTAAGCAGAAAATGTAAAATAAATTTTTTTTCGATTGGATTTTGTTTTCGAAATAATCGATTTCAAAGTTTTCAGAAGAAGTTAATCTATAAATATTAACAACAAGGCAGGTCTTTAAAAAAGCAAAATGGAATGTCATATTCCTAGTCGAATTTTAAGCAGGAAATAAATATGTAATAAATGTTTTACCGATTTGGCTTCTTTTCCAAGATAACGAGATCAGTTCAAGAAGTTTCCCATAAAGATCCAAAATTTTAAGTTTCAATTGGACTAATTTTGAAAAGAAATAATTCAAATAATATGTGTAAATTAATTTATTAAAAGTGTTTCAAAAGTTATCCACACGCACTAATAAAAGCTGGAGAGTGTTTTGTTTTTGAACGGCTTATCTTGTTTATATGCAAAAAATTAACTTCTTCTGGAAACTTTGAAAACGATTATCTGGGAAACCAAACCCTATAGGAAAAAAAATTATTTTACATTTTTTACTCTAAATTTGACGCTGAATACGACATTTTATTTTTCGCCATTTACTGACATTTAATTTGTTAATAAAAATTGAGGATCAAGCTGCTCTAGAATTAAAACAAAAGCCGGTATAACAAAACATAAATCCATGCTTCGATTGCGACTAATTTTATTTCTTTATTTGTGTTTATTACAAAAATAACTGAGTAAACAATGATATTAATGTACTTCATAATTTAGGAAATAAAAACTTTAAAAAATTGTTAAAGGTGTTTAAATTTCAAAATCTCGGGTTGTAATCGAAGCATGGATTTATATTTTGTTATACCGGCTTTTGTTTTTATTCTAGAGCAGCTTGATCCTCAATTTTTATTAGCAAATTAGCTTATTTGAGTACAAAATATAAAAATAAATACTCAAGTAATAAACATTTTGAAATCAGCAAAAAAGGTTCTATGAGATGGCGCTAAAACAAAAGATTGCGCCTATTTAAAAAACTAAAGTTTACGATGGTTCCAGAAAACCGAAACGTTTGTAGAATACAAAATGGCTTAGGAGAAGTTCGCTCAAATTTTAAAAATTTTTGATAAGAAAAATAAAGTCAAAAAACGGAAAATCAATTTTTTGTTTTATTGTCAATAATTCAAAAACAAAAGCAACTAGGGCACTTTTCTTTTTAGATTATTAGTTGGCATAAAATTCCGCAACTTTGCCCCAATTTAACCGTTTCTCTATCTCTTCAAATAAGCGAGATCCCTATGCTGCCGGTAGAATTTGAATAACCCTGTATATGGCCTAAGAATTCATTGTTGAAAAATTCAGCTTTCCCCTAATAATTTCCTCTATTTTTTGCTATTTTACTGAAGCAAAAAGTTATTCTTATCAAAGTGAATTTAAATTTTGTACAAGAATATTAGGATTAATTTTTTTCTCGATTCTTTTTGTCCCCTAACAAAATTTCTCATATTGTTGTAACTCCGACCGGTTGAAGATTAACACAGCAAAGGACATTAAGATTTTTCAACTTCTTTTCTGTACACTTTTACTGGAAAACGAAGGGCTGAGAATGCTAGGGGCAAAAGTTTCATCAAAAACGTAAGACACATTTTTTTTTAATACATTAACGTTTTTGGCGGACACTGAGCAGAGAGGCTTAGGCTCCTCTGAAAAATAACACAATTTAAAAACTTAATTTTATCGCATATTTAAAATAAATTAGTTTAATTGCAAATAGTTTTCTGTTAATATTTTGAATATTTGGAATTAATTGCAGTCAATTCTTCTTCGCTCAATTTATTTCCATCCAAGAGAACTCTTTTTAATGAAGGCATCGCTTCAAAAACTTGCGGATTTAAGTCACTAATACTGTTGTTTTCTAAATCAAAATAAGATACTTGATCCAAACCAACAAGTTGTGTGGCGTCGATCGTCTTTAGTTTATTATCGGCCAAATGCAATTCTAACAATTGTCCCGAACATTTAAATGCGTCCTTTTCTATGGTTTCGATGTTATCGTGATTTAAATAGAGGCTTTGCAAATTTGGCAACATTGCAAACATGTTTTCTTTAATAATGTTTAATTGGCTTCTTTCGTATCGCAAAGTGTTGAGTTTTGGAAGAGTTTTAATTTGTTCAAAAGGTATGGATGGGAATTTGTTATCGGATAAATCCAAATCAACGATGTCGGGTGTAGATGTAAACAAATCACTTTCCAAATTTTCAAATTCATTCGACCCCATGTTTAAAGTTCTTAGTTTGGTGAGTGGTTGTAAGGTTTTTGGTAAAAGAGTTTTCAATAAATTGTTACTTAATACCAACAAATCTAAAGATTCTAATCCAACAAACGTTTCTTTTCCTAATTCTGCCAACTTGTTGTGGCCAAGGGTGAGATCCTCAATTGTTTTTAAACCTTCAAAAGCTCCATTTTCAATTTTGTTAATTTGATTGTGGTTTATGTAAAGGTTACTTAATTTTTCCAAGCCCAAAAAGACACCAGCGCGTAAAACTTTTAAATTGTTGTTGTTTATGTGTAAGTAATGCAATTTTGAAAGGCCTTTGAAAGCGTTACTTGGTAGCTCTTCGATTTTGTTATTGAATAGGTACAAATATTTCAAATTGCATAAACCTACAAAACTTCCACTTTCAACATTATTAATATCATTCTTATCCAACCATAGAGACCGAACTTGTTCTAAACCTAAGAAGGTATCAGGCTTCACTTGCTTAATTTTATTTCCACACAAGTCGAGCACTCTGAGTGGTTTATTTTGGGCAAAACTCCGAGGAGCAATTTCTTCGATTTGATTTCCTGATAAATCCAAATATTGCAATTTTGTTAAGCTGCTAAACATATTTTCATCAACAATAGTTAGCTTATTTTTTCCCAAAAACAAATGGGTCAAGTTGGGAGAATTTTTGAAAACTTCAACAGGTAACTGTGTTAGCTTATTTTCATTTAATCTTAAATACGTTAAAGCTTTCATCGAAGCAAATGTAGCGGTGTTAATTGTAGTCAACAGATTGGTTTGCAACTCTTCTAAAACAGTAAAAGCTAACGGATCGATAGTGGCTATTTCGTTATCATTTAACATCAATTCGTCTAACTTCTTGAGGCCTTTGAATAAGTTCGCTTGTAAAGAAGTCAACTTGTTATTGCCCAAGTTGATCGAGTTGAGATTGGTGTTATCTTCAAATAATCCATCAGGAAGAACTGTGAGTTGATTCTTGCTTAAATCAACGCTCGTTATCAATTCGAGTCCTTTGAAAGCGTCTCCTTCCAACTTTGAGATCGAATTATCACCCAAACTAATGCCTGTGAGCTTATTTAGATTGGTGTACAAGTTGGTTGGTATTTCTCTAAGTTGGTTTTCTACCAAGTTAATTGTTTGGATGTTTGTAAGTGGAGCAAAAACTCCACTATCGAGTTGGATTAATTTGTTATTATTGAGTTGAAGAGTTTCCAGGCTTGCCTGGTCTTGGAATAAATTGTTTGGTAAACCAGTTAACACGTTATATTGTAAATCAATCGTTTGCAATTTAATTAAACCTTTGAATAAGTTTTCGTCTAAGGCTTCAACCAAGTTTCCTGCCAACAAAAAGGTTCTAAGCTCCACAAGAGATTTAAGCGAGTCAATTGGTATTTCTTTAATTTTATTATTAAACAATTTTAACTCCTTCAAGTTTACTAAATTTTTTAAAGCGTCTTTCCGCAATTTAGTTAAACTATTAGAATGCAAGTCTAGTTCTTCCAAAGAACGTAAGTCATCGTAAATGCCTTCTGGAAAATTTGAAATTTTGTTACCGATGATAATTAATTTTTTTAAATTGGGGATCCTGAAAAACGCCTTGTTATCAACTTTCGTGACTGTGCTAGAACTAATTCGAAGTTCTTCTAAATTACTTAGTTTTTGAAAAACATTAGCTGGAAGTTCTATATTAGTGGCATCAACCATATAAACGTACTTAATATGTTTGAGATCTTCGAATAATTCTGAAGATAAAAAGTTGATGCTACTTTTGCTTATTATCAAACAACGCAAATCATCAATTTTAACACTCCACTTTTCGATACATTCCGTAATTCCACGTTTTAACTCATCAGCTGAATTAATACGTTCGCATTCGATCGTATTCTCTGCGCGATAATGGCAAATTGGTCCTGATTGTGATTGAATTTGAGCCATATTGTAAATTAAGAAAATCCAAAAAATTGGTTTGGTTAAAATTCTTTTTTTAAAATCTGGAAAAAAGTGTTTCTGTCAATCAATTTACTATACATTTATGGTATGGATACAAAAAGTTCAACTTAAATAAACGACTTACTGACCTTATGGAACACAAAAGTTTTGTCAACTTTTTACTTTATATCTGATTAAATTTGTTAATATTGTGTAACTATCTAATCGTTATTGCCAAATTTCTATATTATAGTTTTATTTCAATTTATTAAGCGCCGCGCTGGCGTCGTCCAAACGCACATAAATATTTCAACCAAGAAGAATTCCAGACAAAATACTATGATGTGTTTAGGCAAATAATTAATGAAAAGAAGCAATAACATTTTGTTAAGCCTCGAGTTCTACCAATTGATAAACTTTATCTTATCGTATTTTACTTTTCTTTTATTTTTATAATCTTACCTAATCTCTGCTATCATTCCTTTTATATTTTCTCAAATTTTTGCGAACTTAATTTTATCATGGGTATTTGTGGGTATGTTCAGGTAACACCTAGTAGTAGATGATTCATAGCTAGGCCCGTAAAACATTATATTAACTATACATTATATTAACTATTACGTCAATGAATATAGATTTATTTTTTATGGACCTCGGATTCATAGTATATTATGACTCAATAGGTTGGTTACTTGACTTTAGTAGTGGGTTGGTAGATGTTCCCATTAGATGGCGCTAGTAGTATCGTTTGCATTATTTTATTTGATTTATTGTTAATTACCCACGATTTTAAATTACGGAAATAGATTTGTCTTGTTGGGAGTTGATATCAGATTGTGGATTTTTCTAGGACATAATTTCTGAATTGCTTTCTTCTTTTTTAATTTGAAAAACTATTTCTTTCATTTACAATTTAAGTTATATTTTTTGAACAAGCAGCTGCATGACAACAAACTAATATTGTTCCTTTGATGTTTGATAAATAAGTTCCTGTCATTGAATTTAAATCTTTTTTTTTCTTGGAGTATTAATAGTCAATATTTATTTAAGTATATATTTTTAACGTTTCGCTTTCATTAAAAATATATACTTAAATAAATATTGACTATTAATACTCCAAGAGAAAAAAAAAGAATTAAAACTAAAGTCAAAAAAAATTTTAAAAATTGAATTTAAAGCTTATCTATTTCTTTCTAAAGAACTCAGCGACGTTTGAAACAATCTCATACTGCAACTTTGTACTTGCAGGTGGTTATAATATAATAGTCTTATTTACTCATATTTGATTTGAAAAATACTGGGCTCAAAATGGGTCGTTACAAGTCCTCAATTATATCGAAGACCATCTACATATAAATGGTCTTTGATTATATTCAGGCGTAAAATAACTGATCGGGCAAATTGCCGCAACTCGATATTTTCCATATTTCTACTCCACTAATAGCAAAATGTTTGTTTTGCTGTTAATTTACAAACAATTTTTAATCGGGTACGATAAATTTTGGCATATTTCTGATTAAATTGGTTAATGTTGTGTAATCATCTAGGTAATCATAATTACCAAATTTTTTAATTATTTTTTTAAACAATTAATTTTTCTGAATCTACATTTATAGTCCAGTCCAATGGACGCTCAAAAAAGAGCTGTAAAGGACATAGAAGAGAGTGCATTTTTTTGTCATGAATGTGTTTTGAGTAGTTAAGAGGTAAAAATACTACAACTCACCGGTCCTAGCTATAGGTATGGTTATGGAAGGGAGGGGGTGGAAATGTCCCGTTTTTTAGGCTTTTCGCTTATATCTCGAAAACAGCAGGTTTAGGGCGTGCGCAAATTAAAAGCGTATAGTAGAGAGTTACCTAGAGTTGTTTGAGATTTCAGCTTGAATCATAACGTTCCTACAAGGATGCAATATGCTCTATACTCTCAGCTTTCAATTTGAGCACCCAAAAACGCTCTGATCTGTGCTACGCTCTGGACTCTATGCTCGAAACTTTTAATTTGCGCACACCCTTAGGAAAAAGTTATTCTTATCAAAATGAAAGCTTTTTAAATTTTCTTCAAGATTATTAGGATTAATTTTTTTCTCGATTCTTTATGTCCCCCCTAACAAAAATTATTGTTGCAACTCCGACCGGTTGAAGATAACATAGCAAAGGACATTAATATTTTACAACTTCTTTTCTGTAGACTTTTACTGGAAAACGAAGGGCTGAGGTGGTAGAGGCAAAAGTTTTAAAAAATAATCTTAAGAAACAAAATTTTTTTTTTCATACATTAACGATTTTGGCGGGCGGCCACTGAAAAGGGAGGCTTAGGCTAGGGTCCTCTAAAAAATAAAACAATTTAGAAACTTAATTTTATTGCTATTTAAAAAAAAATTTGTTTAATTACAAGTAGTTTTACGTTTTTGTTCTGAATACCTAGTATTAAATGCAGTCAATTCTTCTTGGCTCAATTTATTTCCATCCAAGAAAACTATTTTCAATGAAGGCATAGCTTCAAAAACTTCCGGATTTAAGTCACTAATATTGTTGTTGCTTAAACCAAAATAAGATACTTGATCCAAACCAACAAGTTGTGTGGCATCGATCGTCTTTAGTTTATTATCGGCCAAATACAATTCGAACAATTGGCCCGAACCTTTAAATGCGTCCTTTTCTATGGTGTCGATATTATTGTGATTTAAATAGAGGCTTTGCAAATTTGGCAACAATGCAAACATGTTTTCTATAATAATGTTTAATTGGCTTCTTTCGTATCGCAACGTGATAAGTTTTGGAAGAGTTTTAATTTGTTCCAAAGGTATGGATGGGAATTTGTTATCGGATAGATCCAAATCTGCGATGTCGGGTGTAGATGTAAACAAATCACTTTCCAAATTTTCAAATTGATTCGACCTCATGTTTAAAGTTCTTAGTTTGGTGAGTGGTTGTAAGGTTTTTGGTAAAAGAGTTTTCAATAAATTGTTACTTAAATCCAACGAATCTAAAGATTCTAGTCCAACAAACGTTTCTTCTCCAAATTCTGCCAACTTGTTGTGGTAAAGGGTGAGATACTCGAGTGTTTTTAAACCGCCAAAAGCTCCATTTTCAATTTTGTTTATTTGATTGTGGTTGATGTAAAGGTTACTTATTTTTTCCAAGCCCAAAAAGGCTCCAGCGTGTAAAACTTTTAAATTGTTTTTGTCTATGTATAAGAATTCCAATTTTGGAAGGCCTTTGAAAGTGTTACTTGGTAGCTCTTCGATGTTGTTATTGGATAGGTACAAATATTCCAAATTGGATAAACCTACAAAACTTTCACTTTCAACTTTATTTATTCTATTGTTTTCCAACGATAAAAACCCAACTAGTTCTAAACCTAAGAAGGTATCAGGCTTCAATTGTTTAATTTTATTTCCACTCAAGAAAAGCAATCTGAGTTGTTCATTTTGGGCAAAACTCCGAGGAGCAATTTCTTCAATTTGATTTCCTGCTAAATCTAAATATTTCAAGTTTGTTAAGCTACTAAACATATTTTCATCGACAATAGTTAACTTATTTTTTCCCAAATACAAATGGGTCAAGTTGGGGGAATGTTTGAAAACTTCAAGAGGTAACTGTGTTAGCTTATTTCCTTTTAAATTTAATGTCGTTAAGGCTTTCATCGAAGCAAATGTAGCGGCGTTAATTGTAGTCAAAAGATTGGTTTGCAATTTCAAATTTTCAAGCTCCTCTAAACCAGTAAAAGCTTGTGGATCGATAGTGGCGATTTCGTTATCGTGTAACATCAATTCGTGCAACTTCTTGAGGTCTTTAAATGAGTTCGCTTGTAAAGAAGTCAACTTGTTATTGCTCAAGTTGATCGAGTTGAGATTGGTGTTATCTTCAAATAATCCATCAGGTAGCACTGTGAGTTGATTGTTGCTTAAATCAACGCTCGTTATCAATTCGAGTCCTTTGAAAGCGTCTCCTTCCAACTTTGAGATCGAATTATCACCCAAACTAATGCCTGTGAGCATCTTTAGATTGGTGTACAAGTTGGTTGGTATTTCTCTAAGTTGGTTTTTTTCCAAGTTAATTGTTTGGATGCTTGTAAGTGGAGTAAAAACGCCATTATCGAGTTGGATTAATTTGTTATTATTGAGTTGAAGAGTTTCCAGACTTGACTGATCTTGGAATAAATTGTTTGGTAAGCCAGTTAACATGTTTTTTTCAAAATTAATTGTTTGCAATTTAGTTAAACCCTTGAATAAGTTTTCGTCTAAGGCTTCTATCAAGTTTTCTTCCAACAAAAAGGTTTTAAGCTCCACAAGAGATTTAAGCGAGTCAATTGGTATTTCTTTAATATTATTATTATACAATTTTAACTCTTTCAAGTTTACTAAATTTTTGAAAGCGTCCTTCCGCAATTCAGTGAATCTATTATAATGCAAGTCTAATTCTTCCAAAGAATGTAAGTCATCGTAAATGCCTTCTGGAAGATTTGAAATTTTGTTATTGATGATAATTAATTTTTTTAAATTGGGTATCCCGAAAAACGCCTTGTTATCAACTTTTGATACTGTGCTATAACTAATTCGAAGTTCTTCTAAATTACTTAGTTTTTGAAAAACATTAGCTGGAAGTTCTATATTAGTGTTTGAAAGCATATTAATGTGCTTAATATGTTTCACATCTTCGAATAATTCTGAAGATAAAAACTTAATGTTGCTATGGCCGATTTTGAAACCACGCAAATCATCAATTTTGACACTCCACTTTTCAATACATTCCGAAATTTCACGTTTTAACTCAGCAGCTGAATTAATACGTTCGCAATCGATGAAATTCCATGAGCGATAATGGCAAATTGGTCCTGATTGTGATTGAACTTGAGCCATATTGTAAATTAAGAAAATCCAAAAAATTGGTTTGGTTATCATTCTTTTGTTAAAATCTGGAAAAAACGTGTTTTTTTCAAGCAATTTACTACATTTATGGTTTGGATACAAAAAGATCAATTTAAATAAATTAATGAACACAAAACGTGTTTCAACTTCTAACTCCATTTCTGATTAAAGGACCCGGCACTTTTTATTTGAAAAAACGGTTTCAGTCAAATTTGATAAAATTCAATTTATAGATTTTAGTAGTGCCTATTGTCTTTTTTTAAAAATTAAAATTATCTTGATTAATAAAAAAATCAACTTTTTAGTTTTTTCTAAATATCTAGAGAGCTAATAATATTTTTCAAAAAACAAAAGTAGGATCGAGTTGTCTATGAAAGAGGCTACATTTGGTGTAAATTTTTTGTCAATTTTACTCAAAAAACTTAAAAATCAATAAATTCGCCATATTGAAAAAACCAAGCGCCATTTTGAAAAATTGAAATAACAAAAGTTATTAGTATTGGTCAACTCTACCACCTGGTACAGTTTATATTTCTATACAGGTATTCAAATTCGAGTGCCACTATGGGGATCTCGGAAACTGTAAAGACATACAAAGTTGGTTAAATGGGGGCAAAATTGCGTAATTCGATAGAGAATAATATTTAAAACAAAAATTAAAAAATTTCCATAAAGTCTCAAGATTTCTGAAAAAAATCGAAATTTTGGAAAATCTTATTTATTTTTTTCTGAAGTTCTTTTCAAAGATATCCGAAAACTAAAATGACATTTTCATTGCACCTTTCTTGTCTCTACAAGATGACAATTTTCGATTTTTAAAACAACGTTTAGGTTTTGAATTACCATCATCAACCCAAAATTTTTAAATGCTGACCTGCATTTTTTATTTTATTTTTGAGTTTAATATTTTATTATAAATGCAATGACCTACAAAAATAGAATTTTTTTATTTTTTTAAATTTTGAGAATCTTATTTATTTTATTTTGAAGTTATTTTCAAAGATATCAGAAAAATAAAAACACATTTTCATTGCACTTTTTTTGTCTCTACAAGATGGCAATTTTTCGTTTTCAAAACAAAGTTTCGATCTTGAATTACCATCACCAACTTAATTTTAATTTTAAATACGGACCTGCATTTTTTAATAAGTCGTCGCATTTATAATAAAAATGTAAACTCAAAAATCAAAAAAGGTGCAAGGAAAACGTGTTTTTAGTTTTTTGATGTTTTAGAAAATAACTTCAGAAAAAAATAAATAAGATTTTCCGAAATTTTGATTTTTTTCAAAAATTTCGGGACCTTATGGAAATTTTTTAATTTGAGTTTTAGAATATAATTTGCTATCCAATTACGCAACTTTTCCCCATTTAACCAACTTTGTATCTCTTACAGTTTCTGAGATCCCCACAGTGGCCATCGAATTTGAATAACACTGTATAACAAAAAATATCTGCTACATTAATTTATCAGGACAGCTATCTTAAGAGCTTTGCGGCCTCTATCTCAGAAACGTAAGGGTCTAGAAGTTTTCGCCCATGGAGACTTTTATTCAGGGCAAAATTCTTCAGGCTTTCAGGCATTCAAGGGCAAAATCTAACAACATAGGTACCAAAATTTTATCAAATTTGCTTGAAACCGCTTTTCCATATAAAAAGTGCGGGGTCCTTTGTTAATGTTGTGTAATCATCTAATCGTTATTGCCAAATTTTTTTATTATACATAGTTTTATTTCAATTTATTAAGCGCCGTTCAAACGCACATAATATTTCAACCAATATTTCATATAATATTTCAATTTTCAAATATTTCACAATATTTCAAAATTGTTGCTATTGGAATTAAATTGTAAATTTAACTTTGTAACGATTTCATTTCGTTACTATTTTATTTTTCTTTTATTTCTATAATCTTACCTATAACTTTCCTTTTGGATTTTCTTAAATTTTTGCGAACTTAAATTTATCATGCGTATTTGTGGTTATGTTCACATGTTCACATTACACCTATGACCTCGAGGTCCATAAAACATTATATATAGTATAATATAATGTTTTATCGACCTCGCTATGACCTACTACTAAAAAAGAACTAGTAGTGGGTGTGTTTATGAATGAACAGGTTGGTTACTCGACTTAAGTAGTGGGTTAGTATTTGTTCCCATTAGATGGCGCTAGTAGAATCGTTTGCATTATTTTATTTGATTTGTTGTTAATTTCTCGCAATTTTAAATTGCGGAAATAGATTTGTCTGGTAGGGAGTTGATATCGGATTGTGGATTTTTCTAGGACGTTATTTCTGAATTGACGTTGTTAAATGGTTGGTGTTTCGTTATAGGCCAATAAACAAGTACATCTTACCTTATAAAAGGTCATGTAGTTTTGGATTTTGGGTTACGTTGTATGTACCTAGGCCCTTATTAAAAATCCAGGTTTTGGAATTCGGCGCGCCTGTGTACAACCACTTTTGTGTAACTTTTTTAGGTTTTTGCTCTCAACGAACCAAAATTTATCCCGATTTTCGAACTTTATTGTAACAGCAATTCTTTTTTCTTAATCGGTCGAAACCCTTCCTGTGAGTTTGTGTATAAAATGTCTCAACCCAATTTTCATCGGAAGGCACTTATTCTTCGATTTTAGTGTAAAATTGTAAAATACCCTCGTGTGAAGAAACCGTAGAGAGAGTACTTAGTAAAAGAGTGTGATGGAAAATACTAACTTGATACATGCAAACATTGATGAAATACACTGTTATTTTAATGCATCTGGATATCTGGAATAAAAGTTGGATTGTTTTATATTATATTTTTAGCGCTGCTTAAAAGATAAACATTTTAACAGTAAATTAAAACTAATTCCTAATAGTAAGAAACTTATGCCCGTTTTCACCGACGGTTCCTAATCAATTGCCTACGTAAGAAGTGCCTAACGCTAAGACAACTCCTAACCCGATGTATATAAATTATTAACCATTACGATATCGATACAAGGATACCTTTATTTATCATATTTAGGAACCGTGGTGCACGTGGTTAAGCTTAATTTCGACTTAAAAAATGCTAACGTCAAATTAAGCAATGCCTAACTTTGGGAGTCGTCGGTGAAAAAGGGGCCCCTCTGAAAAATAAAACAATTTAAAAACTTCATTTTATTGCAATTTTAAAAGAAAATTTGTTTAATTGCAAATTAATAGTTTTATGTTTTTATTCTGAATCTAGTATTAAATGCAGTCAATACTTCTTCGCTCAATTTATTTTCATCTAAGCGAACTCTTTCCAATGAAGGCATAGCTTCAAAAACTTGAGGATTTAAATCACTAATATTGTTGTTGCTTAAATCAAAATTATACACTTTATCCAAACCAACAAGTTGTGTAGCGTCGATCGTCTTTAGTTTATTATCGGATAAAAACAATTGGAGCAATTGACCCGAACCTTTAAATGCGTCCTTTTCTATGGTTTCGATATTATTGCCACTTAAATGGAGGCTTTGCAAATTTGGCAACAATGCAAACATATTTTCTTTAATAATGTTTAATTGGTTTCTTTCGTATAGCAACGTGTTGAGTTTTGGAAGAGTTTTAATTTGTTCCAAAGGTATGGATGGGAATTTGTTATCCGCTAAATCCAACTCGACGATGTCGGGTGTAGATGTAAACAAATCACTTTCCAAATTTTCAAATTGATTCGACCCTATGTGTAAAGCTGTTAGTTTTGTGAGCGGTTGTAGGGTTTTTGGTAAAAGAGTTTTTAATAAATTGTTACTTAATTGCAACGAATCTAAAGATTCTAGTCCAACAAACGTTTCTTCTCCTAATTCTGCCAACTTGTTGTCGTAAAGAGTGAGATAATCAATTGTTTTTAAACCGTCAAAAGCTCCATTTTCAATTTCGTTGATTTGATTGTGGTCTATGTAAAGGTTAGTTATTTTTTCCAAGCCCAAAAAGACTCCAGCGCGTAAAACTTTTAAATTGTTGTTGTCTATGTATAATTTATCCAATTTTGAAAGGCCTTTGAAAGCATTACTTGGTAGCTCTTCGATTTTGTTATTGGATAGGTACAAATTTACCAAATTGGATAAACCTACAAAACTTCCACTTTCAACATTATTAATTTCATTCTTATCCAACGATAAAACCCCAACTAGTTCTAAACCTAAAAAGGTATCGGGCTTCAATTGCTTAATTTTATTTCCAGTCAACCAGAGGAATCTGAGTGGTTTATTTTGGGCAAAACTCCGAGGAGCAATTTCTTCGATTTGATTTAGTGATAAATTCAATAATATCAATTTTGTTAAGCTACTAAACATATTTTCATCAACAATAGTTAGCTTATTTTGTACCAAATACAAATGGGTCAAGTTGGGGGAATTTTTGAAAACATCAACAGGTAACTGTGTTAGCTTATTTTCATTTAAACTTAAAGTCGTTAAAGCTTTCATCGATGAAAATGTAGCGGCGTTAATTGTAGTCAAAAGATTGGTTTGTAATTTCAAATCTTCGAGCTCTTCTAAACCAGTAAAAGCTTGTGGATCGATAGTGGCTATTTCGTTATCATTTAACATCAATTCGTGTAACTTCTTGAGGCCTTTAAATAAGTTCGCTTGTAAAGAAGTCAACTTGTTATTGCTCAAGTTGATGGAGTTGAGATTGGTGTTATCTTCAAATAATCCATCAGGTAGAACTGTGAGTTGATTGTTGCTTAAATCAACGCTCGTTATCAATTCGAGTCCTTTGAAAGCGTCTCCTTCCAACTTGGAGATCAAATTATCACTCAAACTAATGCCTATGAGGTTCTTTAGATTGGTGTACAAGTTGGTTGGTATTTCTCTAAGTTTGTTTTTTTCCAAGTTAATTGTTTGGATGCTTGTAAGTGGAGCAAAAACTCCATTATCGAGTTGGATTAATTTGTTATTATTAAGTTGAAGAGTTTCCAGACTTGACTGGTCTTGGAATAAATTGTTTTTCAAACCGGTTAACTCGTTATGTTGTAAATTAATCGTTTGCAATTTGGTTAAACCTTTGAATAAGTTTTCGTCTAAGGCTTCGACCAAGTTTTCTTCCAACAAAAAGGTTTTAAGCTCCACAAGAGATTTAAGCGAGTCAATTGGTATTTCTTTAATATTATTATTATTCAATTTGAACTCTTTCAAGTTTACTAAATTTTTTAAAGCGTCTTTCCGCAATTTAGTTAAACTATTAGAATGCAAGTCTAGTTCTTCCAAAGAACGTAAGTCGTCGTAAATGCCTTCTGGAAGATTTGAAATTTTGTTATTGATGATAATTAATTTTTTTAAATTGGGTATCCCGAAAAACGCCTTGTTATCAACTTTCGATACTGTGCTATAACTAATTCGAAGTTCTTCTAAATTACTTAGTTTTTGAAAAACATTAGCTGGAAGTTCTATATTAGTGTTATAAATCATTTTAACTTTCTTAATAGGTTTGACATCTTCGAATAATTCTGAAGATAAAAAATTGATGCTACTATTGCTTATTGTCAAACCACGCAAATCATCTAATTTAACACTCCACTTTTCGATACATTCCGAAATTCCACGTTTTAACTCATCAGCTGAATTAATACGTTCGCATTCGATCGCATTCTCTGCGCGATAATGGCTAATTGGTCCTGATTGTGATTGAACTTGAGCCATATTGTAAATTAAGAAAATCCAAAAAATTGGTTTGGTTATAGTTCTTTTTTTAAATCTGAAAAAAATAGTGTTTTTGTCAATCAATTTACTACATTTATGGTATGGATACAAAAAGTCCTACTTAAATAAACGTCTTACTGACCTTACGGAACACAAAAGTTTTTTCAACTTTTTACTCTATTTCTGATTAAATTTGTTAATGTTGTAATGTTGTAATGTGTAACCATCTAATCGTAATTGCCAAATTTCTTTATTATAGTTTTATTTCAATTTATTAAGCACCGTCCAAACGCACATAATATTTCAACCAAGAAGAATTCCAGACAAAATACTATGATGTGTTTAGGCAATAATTAATGAAAAGAAGCAATAGAATTTTGTTAAGCCTCGAGTTATACCAATTGATAAACGTTATCTTATCATATTTTATTTTTCTTTTATTTCTATAATCTTACCTAATCTCTGCTATATCTTTCCTTTTATATTTTCTTACATTTTTGCGAATTTAATTTTATCATGCGTATTTGTGGTTATGTTCAGGTAACACCTAGTAGTAGGTGATTCATAGCGACGCGACATCCATGAAACATTAACATTTTATTTGTGATTATATTAACAAACTATTACGTCAATGAATATAGATTTTTTTTTATGGACCTCGCATTCATAGTATGTTATGACTCACAGCTTGGTTACATGACTTGAGTAGTGGGTTAGTACCTATTTGTTCCCATTAGATGACGGTAGTAGTATCGTTTGCATTATTTTATTTGATTGATTGCGGAAATACATTTTAGGCCAGTCAATCGGCAGTTTTTGATAGAAAGTTTTGGAGGAGTTTTGATATTTGAGTTTTTTATGTTTTTCAGGTCGCTGAAAACGAATTTGAAGTTTGCCACCAAAAATTTTTCCCGGGAAAAAAGTTATAATAGTAGCGTCGAACTAAATTTTTTAAGAAAATGCGGAGGGATAGCAATTTTTTTTCACGAATCGCTTTATGTTGGAACGTTAATTATGGGAGAGATTTTTCCAGATCAGAGGCGTGCGGGAACAGGGCCAAAATCGCCTTTGTTTGTTGCAAAACTGCTAGTTTTGACAATATCTTTGATCACATTGAAGATAGCAAAAAAATACATCTTAGGTAATCTGTAACGTATAAAATTACAAAGAAAATGAGACCGATCTGAGCCTAAACGAATATTTCGTTAATGCAGAAAAAAATAGAAACCATAGAAAGGTTATTAATTTTTAAATTTAATTTAAGAAAAAAGTAAGAGGCAAAACTTTTTGAAAATGCTTTTAAAAGATGCTTTTTTATACACAAAAACACTGTACCAAATTTCAACTTTCAATATTTTTTTAAACAACTACAATGGCTAGAAGACTAAAAATTTTCAACCACGAATAAAGTTGGAGCAAATGATGGTAGAGGGTGTAACTTTTTTTCGTAAGAAAGGTACGGCCAAGCACTTTCAAATAATAAAAAATTGTAATTTTTCGTCAACTTCTTCGCCCTTTTTTCGCCTTATGTTTATGAGTAGTTCATCACATATTTATCACTAAGTAAGTGATTTAAATTGTTATTTGTTTACAAAACAGTAAAACAAGTCAAAAACATAAGGCGAAAAAAGGAAGAAGAAGTTGACAAAAAATTACAATTTTCTATTATTTGAAAGTGCTTGGCCATACCTTTCTTTCGAAAAAAAGTTTCACCCTCTATCATCATTTGCTCCAACTTTATTCGTGGTTGAAAATTTTTAGTCTTCTAGCGATTGTGGCTGTTTAAATAAATATTTGAAGTTGAAATTTGGTACAGTGTTTCTTTCTATTAAAATGCATCTTTTAAAAGCATTTTCAAAAAGTTTTGCCTCTTACTTTTTTTTAAAATTAAATTTAAACATTAATGACCTTTCTATGGTTTCTATTTTTTTCTGCATAAACGAACTATTCGTTTAGGCTCAGATCGGTCTCATTCTCTTCGTAATTTTATACGTTACGAATTACCTAAGATGTATTTTTTTGCTATCTTCAATGCGATGAAAGATATTGTCAAAACTAGCAGTTTTGCAACAAACAAAGACGATTTTGACCCTGATCCCGCACGCCTCTGATCTGGAAAAATCTCTCCCATAATAAGCGTCCCAACATAAGGCGATTCGTGAAAGAAAATTGTTATCCCTACGCTTTTTCTAAAAGTGCTGTTTTTTCCATTAATTCGACTCTGCTATAAGCAAAAATAAGTAAAAAAAACTGCTCTTTTTCAAACTTTCGTTTGTAACTCGAAAACTATGCATTTTTTGGCTTCTACAATAAAAATAGTTCTAAGAAAATTTTCTACATTTTATGTCCGTAAGTTTTTTTTGTCAGGCAAACGGTTTCGCCGCGATCGCGCCTCGAAGTTGTTGCAACCTACAGTCCAATGAGAAATGCCACGGTAGTGTTCTTTAACCGTGTTAGTAATCACTCCTACGTCTTTAACTTTAACTCTTTGGGTTTTTTATCTTTTTCAAGTCGCGTAAAATGAATTTGAAGTTTGCCACCTAAAATTTTTCTCGGAAAAAAAGTTATAAGCAAAAATAAGTCAAAAAACTGATTTTATTCAAATTTTTGGTTTTAACTCGGAAACTATGCGTTTTTTTGGTAACGTTGAATGAAAAGAAAATTTAGAAGAAAATTTCATACATTTTAGGTCTGCAAATTTTTTTTTGTCAGGCAAAAGGTTTTACCGCGATCGTGTTTAGAAGTTGTTGCACCTGCCGTCCAATACGAAAAAGCACAGTGCGGCTAAAATGTTGCAATAATCTTGGGAGTTGGACACTAAGGGCATTAACATGGCATTTGTCTATTTTTGTTTTTTTCGATTTCTTCTGGGTTTTTTCAATGCCAGCCACTGCTGGACTTGGTAGTATAGGTAAGTACTCGTAAAGAATGTTCTCTCGCTGCAACTGCAGATGGTAAGCATGCGACAATATGAGTCTTTGTCTCATATGCAACTTTGATGTAGCACTTATGTCTCAACTTGTTAAGTGATGTTACTTCTTTCCAACTGAAGCCGTACAATTAAATAAGAAAACGTTCACCAGCATCAGCAACCATTTTTTGAGTAGCATATGAGGTTTTAAATACCTGGAGGGTACCTGCGAGATCGCGATTGTTATAGTCAGTCAGTCATGAACTTCATTTTTCCGTGATTGAACAAAAAGGATGTGGTATCACAACCACTCATTGCGTGTAAGGAAAATATATTCTCAGCAACTGTTCTACCCACTGCAGTGAGTGGGGAAAATAAAGCTCTACAAACTTTTTCCTTTCCAGGTTTTAAGAAGTAAACATTATCATCTTTGCAGAGGTCGATCAAAATTACTAAAAGGTACATTCTACATCCTCGCCTACAACAAATACAGCTTCATGTTTTGGGGGCAAGAACAAAGCTATGTTCACTATCAGCGAGTCGGCGTCTTCCTTAGCTTGTTTACTCGTCACATAGCCGCTGATGTGAATGTCGTAATAACTAATAAGCGTTGCTAGTAACCGATTTTTGTTTTTTTGATTTGCAAGAAATTTTTCTTTAAACGCTGTGGGAACCATTGTTTCGTCAAATATTATGTGGGCAGAAACAAGTTTTCTTGATCTTCTCAATCGCTCAGCGCACATGGTTCCACCGTCTGTAAGATCATCAGGATAACCATCGCCATCACATAGGTATAATTGTAGCGTTTGGTTACTTATTTTTGACATAAAGAACATATCTATCACAGATGGAAGAAAATGATCGATTGCTATTGCTAGGTCACACAACCCTATCCAATAAGAACCCACCATCTACCACATATACAACTTTGCAACTAAACTTCACATCTGTAATACGTTGGAATGCTTTGTAGTACAAACTAGAGTTGCTTCTTTTTCTTAAAATATCGTCAAAAGAGATAACGAGATAAGGAATCAAGACCAAGATCAAAGGCCAAATGCTCCTCGAGCTCTTCATCCGACTGCTTAGCAATGGTATTTCTTTGGAACAGAGTGGTTGGATTAATTGGAATGGGGTTGCAAGGGGTTGCACTCTGTCACTGCGTTTGAATTTGACACTTTCAGCATCTCCACCAACAACTCTGTTAATGCCCTTAGTGCTCATCTCCCAAGACTTATGACTGCTTATTCGGGCATGAGCCACAATTTCCTTACATCAGTTAAAGTTAAAGGCATAGCAGTGATTATTAACACGATTAAGTAACATTAGCGTCGCATTGTCTCATTGTAGGTGTCTGACTGTAGGTGCAACAACTTCGAGGAGCGATCGTGAAGAAACCGATTGCCTGACAAAAAAAACTTACAGACATAAAATGTAGGAAATTTTATAACTATATAAGTATATATATAACTAACTATTTTTGTTATCGTTCAACTTTTCCAAAAAATGCATAGTTTTCGAGTTACAACCGAAAGTTTGAAAAGGAGCAGTTTTTTTTTACTTATTTTCGCCTAAAACTTTTTTCCCGGGAAAAATATTTGGTGGCAAACCTCAGATTCATGTTCAGCGACCCAAAAAACATAAAAAACCCAAATATCAAAACTCCTCCAAAACTTTCTTACAAACGTCCTTTTCAAGCACCATTTGACTGGCCTATTTGTCTGGAAGGGAGTTGATATCGAATTGTGGATTTTTCTAAGACATTATTTCTGAATTGACGTTAAATGGTTGGTGTTTCGTTATAGGCGAATGGACAAGTACATGTCACCTTACAAAAGGTCATGTAGTTTTGGATTTTAGATTTATGTTGTATGTACTTAGGCCCTTATTAAAAATCCAAGTATTGGTATTCGGCGCGCCTGTGTGCGCTTCAGTGACACTTTTGTGTCAGTTTTTTAGGTTTTTACTCGATAACTCTTTACTAGTGCATCTAACAAAAAACATTATTTTAACCTTTTTTCTAGAGCAAATTAAGAATTAAAAATGCTATTAAGAAATGTCCATAGTTACATTTTGCCATATTAAAAAAAATGAAGTTGATGATGGTTACACAGAGACGAAACGTTGTGGGCAAATTTTAATAGTAGGTCGTGATGGTCGTGGTAGAGAATAAAAAGTGGCCATGAAGAAGTGTTGTTTGTTTTTAAATATTCCTTCTAATAAAGTCAAGAAAAAATAAAATTAAAATTTCAATATTTCAGTGAATATTTTGTGAATATCTTCTAAACTAATTAAAATACCTGCGATTTCTTAACGTCATAATATTGGGCTCCTGATCGCGCAACTTTGCCCCCATTTAACCACCTTTGTATCTTTTACGATTTCCGAGATCCCAATGCATACACTAGAATTTGAAACAGCCTGTATTACTCTCTCTTGCAACTAAAATAAAACCTTTTTTTTAAGAGTGTAAGCACACTATAGCCTCGCAACGTTCGCTTTAGCAACGCTTTAGCTTTTTAAGTGCACGTACCCTAACTACTAGGTAGATTTTAAATATTTATAATAATATACCTATGGTAACTTAAAGAGGTTGAACTTCTTAAAAGAAGAGAACAAGGACCTATATGTTGTTAGTAAGACATTTTTCCATGAAATTTCATCTAGTTTTATTTGCCACAGTTTGTAAAGAGTCTTGTAAATTACCCTGTACCTATAGCAACTTTTATAAAGTGCATAATGATAAAACTGCCAAAAACTAGTATAGTTAATAGTTAAATAGTAAATAACGAAAAAATAAATTGTTATTTAATTCATAAAAAGTACTGTAGTGTAGTCAACGAACCAAAATTTATCCTGATTTTCGAACTTTTTTTGTAACAGCAATTCTTTTTTCTTAATCGGTCTAAACCATTCCTGTGAGTTTGTGTATCAAATGTCTCAACCCAATTTTTACCGGAAGGCCCTTATTGTTCGACTTTAGTGTAAAATTTTGACTTTTTCAAGTTTCCGTTTCACTATTTTTTGAATAACTGCTTATATTGGTCAGATGGGGACCAAAAAATTTTCGTTTTGTTTGTAATGAATCTTTAAAACTGCCTAGTTTAAAATAATTTACATTAATTTCCGAACCTCAAAAAATTCAAAACTGCCGTAATTTGTGGATAGTAGATTTTTAAAGAGAACTCGAGTTTTAATTCATGTTATAGTATGAAACTTTAGGAAACTTTAAAAACCTCGAAATTTTAGGGATAATTCATGACGTAAGTCCTCAATTATATTTAGCCATAATATTACTGATAGGAGCAATTTGCCGCAACTCGACTTTTTTACCCATATTTCTACTCCACTATAATAGCAAATGGTTTGATTTTTTGTTAATTTACAAAGAATGTTTAATTGGGTACGATAAATTTTGGCATAGAGTTATCTATGAATACCTTCGTGTGAAGAAAACGTAGTGAGAGTACTTAGTAAAAGAGTGTGATGGAAAACACTAACTTGATACATGCAAACATTGATAAAATACACTGTTATTTTAGTGCATCTAGAATAAAAGTTGCATTGTTTGATATTATATTTTTAGCGCTGCTTAAAAGATAAAAATTTTAACAGTAAATTAAAACTAATTCCTAGTGAGGAACTTAGTAACCTAGTAAGGACAACGCAAGCGGCGGAACGAGGGGGACTCGACGGTTTCCAACTATATTGACCTAAGAATTGATCTCTGAAAAATTCAGATTTCCTCAAATTATTTCCTCTATTTTTTGCTATTTTACTGAAGTAAAAAGTTATTCTTATCGTAAAAAAAGTAAGAAAGATTTTTTTTTCATACATTAACGATTTTAGCGGGCTGACACTGAGCTGGGAGGCTTATATGCTCGTTTTCACCAACGGTTCCTAAGCAGTGGCTTACGTAAGAAGTGTCTAACGCTAAGACAACTCCTAACCCGATGCATATAAATTATTAACCATTACGATATAGATTTATTTATCTTAGTTAGGAACCGTGGTGCGCGTGGTGAAGCTTAATTTCGACTTAAAAAATGCCAACGTCAAATTAAGCAATGCCTAACTTTGCGGGTCGTCGGTAAAAACGGGCATTAGGCTCCTCTGAAAAATAAAACAATTTAAAAACTTAATTTTATTGCAATTTTAAAAGAAAATTTGTTTAATTGCAAATAGTTTTCTGTTTTTGTTCTTAATACCTAGTATTAAATGCAGTGAATACTTCTTCGCTCAATTTATTTCCATCTAAGAGAACTCTTTTCAATGAAGGCATAGCTTCAAAAACTTGCGGATTTAAGTCACTAATATTGTTGTTGCTTAAATAAAAATAAGATACTTGATCCAAACCAACAAGTTGTGTGGCGTCGATCGTCTTTAGTTTATTATCGGCCAAATCCAAGTCGAGCAATTGGCCCAAACCTTTAAATGCGTCCTTTTCTATGGTTTCGATATTATTGTGACTTAAATAGAGGCGTTGCAAATTTGGCAACATTGCAAACATGTTTTCTTTAATAATGTTTAATTGGCTTCTTTCGTATCGCAACGTGTTGAGTTTTGGAAGAGTTTTAATTTGTTCCAAAGGTATGGATGGGAATTTGTTATCGGATAAATCCAAATCATCGATGTCGGGTGTAGATGTAAAAAAATCACTTTCCAAATTTTCAAATTGATTCGACCCTATGTCTAAAGTTCTTAGTTTGGTGAGTGGTTGTAAGGTTTTTGGTAAAAGAGTTTTCAATAAATTGTTGCTTAATACCAACAAACCTAAAGATTCTAGCCCAACAAACGTTTCTTCTCTTAATTCTGCCAACTTGTTGTGGCCAAGGGTGAGATCCTCAATTGTTTTTAAACCGTCAAAAGCTCCATTTTCAATTTCGTTGATTTGATTGTGGTCTATGTAAAGGTTACTTATTTTTTCCAAGCCCAAAAAGACTCCAGCGCGTAAAACTTTTAAATTGTTGTTGTCTATGTATAAGTAATCCAATTTTGGAAGGCCTTTGAAAGCGTTACTTGGTAACTCTTCGATTTTGTTATTGGATAGGTACAAATATTCCAAATTGGATAAACCTACAAAACTTCCACTTTCAACATTATTAATTTCATTCTTATCCAACGTTAAAAACCCAACTAGTTCTAAACCTGAAAAGGTATCAGGCTTCAATTGTTTAATCTTATTTCCACTCAAGGAGAGCGATCTGAGTTGTTTATTTTGGGCAAAACTCCGAGGAGCAATTTCTTCAATTTGATTTCCATATAACTCCAAATCTATCAATTTTGTTAAGCTACTAAACGTATTTTCATCAACAATAGTTAGCTTATTTTGTCCCAAATACAAATGGGTCAAGTTGGGTGAATTTTTGAAAACTTCAACAGGTAACTGTGTTAGCTTATTTTCATTTAATCTTAAATACGTTAAAGCTTTCATCGAAGAAAATGTAGCGGCGTTAATTGTAGTCAAAAGATTGGTTTGTAATTTCAAATCTTCGAGCTCTTCTAAACCAGTAAAAGCTAGAGGATCGATAGTGGCTATTTGGTTATCATTTAATATCAATTCGTGTAACTTCTTGGGGCCTTTAAATAAGTTCGCTTGTAAAGAAGTCAACTTGTTATTGGCTAAGTTGATCGAGTTGAGATTGGTGTTATCTTCAAATAATCCATCAGGTAGAACTGTGAGTTGATTGTTGCTTAAATCAACGCTCGTTATCAATTCGAGTCCTTTGAAAGCGTCTCCTTCCAACCTTGCGAGCAAATTATCACCCAAACTAATGCTTGTGAGCTTCTTTAGATTAGTGTACAAGTTGGTTGGTATTTCTCTAAGTTGGTTTTTTCCCAAGTTAATTGTTTGGATGCTTGTAAGTGGAGCAAAAACTCCATTATCGAGTTGGATTAATTTGTTATTATTAAGTTGAAGAGTTTCCAGACTTGACTGGTCTTGGAATAAATTTTTTGTTAAACCAGTTAACTCGTTATATTGTAAATTAATCGTTTGCAATTTGGTTAAACCTTTGAATAAGTTTTCGTCTAAGGCTTCGACCAAGTTTTCTTCCAACAAAAAGGTTTTAAGCTCCACAAGAGATTTAAGCGAGTCAATTGGTATTTCTCTAAGTTGGTTTCCTACCAAGTTAATTGTTTGGATTTTTGTAAGTGGAACAAAAACTGCACTATCGAGTTGGATTAATTTGTTATTATTGAGTTGAAGAGTTTCCAGGCTTAACTGGTCTTGGAATAAATTGTTTGGTAAAGCGGTTAACTCGTTCCTTTCTAAATTAATATTTTCCAATTTGGTTAAACCTTTAAATAAGTTTTCGTCTAAGACTTCGACCAAGTTTTCTCCCAAAGAAAAAGTTTTAAGCTCTACAAGAGATGTAAGCGCGTCAATTGGCAGTTCTTTAAATTTATTATTAAACAATTCTAACTCTTTCAAGTTAACTAAATTTTTTAAAGCGTCTTTCCGCAATTCAGTGAAATTATTAGAATGCAAGTTTAATTCTTCCAAAGAACGTAAGTCATCGTAAATGCCTTCTGGAAAATTTGAAATTTCGTTACCGATGATAATTAATTTTTTTAAATTGGGTATCCCGAAAAACGCCTTGTTATCAACTTTAGATACTGTGCTATAACTAATTCGAAGTTCTTCTAAATTACTTAGTTTTTGAAAAACATTAGCTGGAAGTTCTATATTAGTGGCATCAACCATATAAACGTACTTAATATGTTTGACATCTTCGAATAATTCTGAAGATAAATAGTTGATGCTACTTTCTCTTAATGTCAAATCACGCAAATCATCAATTTTAACACTCGATTTTTCGATACAATCCGAAATTCCACGTTTTAACTCATCCGCTGAATTAATACGTTCGCATTCGATCGCATTCTCTGCGCGATAATGGCAAATTGGTCCTGATTGTGATTGAACTTGAGCCATATTGTAAATTAAGAAAATCCAAAAAATTGGTTTGGTTATAATTCTTCTTTTAAAGTCTGGAAAAAAAGTGTTTTAGTCAATCAATTTACTACATTTATGGTATGGATATAAAAAGTAGATACCTACAACTTAAATAAAGACTTACTGACCTTACGCAACACAAAAGTTGTTTCAACTTTTTACTCAATTTCTGATTAAATTTGTTAATGTTGTGTAATCATCTAATCGTAATTGCCAAATTTCTTTATTATAGTTTTATTTCAATTTATTCCGCGCCGTTCAAACGCAAATACTATTTCAGCCAAGAAGAATTTCTTAAAAAATACGATGTGTTTTGGCAAATAATTAATGAAAAGAAGCAATAAAATTTGGTTAAGCCTCGAGTTATACCAATTGATAAACCTTATCTTATCGTATTTTATTTTTCTTTTATTTCTATAATTTTACCTAATCTCTGCTATATCTTTCCTTTTATATTTTCTTACATTTTTGCGAATAATTTTATCATGCGTATTTGTGGTTATGTTCAGGTAACACCTAGTAGTAGGTGATTCATAGCGACGTCCGTAAAACATCAACATTTTGTCTGTGATTATATTAACTGTTACGTCATTAAATACCTATAGATTTATTTTTTATGGACCTCGGATTCATAGTATGTTATGACTCTCACAGCTTGGTTACATGACTTGAGTAGTGGGTTAGTACCTATTTGTTCCCATTAGATGACGCTAGTGGTATCGTTTGCATTATTTTATTTGATTTATTGTTAATTACCCGCGATTTTAAATTGCGGAAAGTATATCTTACCTTACAAAAGGTCATGTAGTTTTGGATTTTTGATATGTTGTATGTACCTAGGCCTTTATTAAAAATCCAAGTATTGGAATTCGGCGAATTCAGTGTGCGCTTCAGTGACACTTTTGTGTCAGTTTTTTAGGTTTTTGATCGATAACTCTTTACTAGTGCATCCAACAAAAAACATTATTTTAACCTTTGTTCTAGAGCACAGAATTTGCTACAGTTTATTCCAATAACATGTTTTTCTAAACCTTACAGTTACCGAAATACAGAGCTTCAAATTTAAAAAAAGTGTGTTTTTATAAATTAATGAAATTATATATTACTAAATTCTACTAGTAAGTATTCAAACTTTTAAGACGCTCTTACTTGAAAACCAATAAAAATCGGACTACAACTTTTGGTCTTTTTCGTCTTATATTTTACATGGAAAATACACCCTTGTCGTTTTGTGCGTTTCGCCCGACTCACCCTTTATATAATATTCTTTGTATTGTGGTCATATTTGTAATTTTTATGCATGACTTTAAAGCTTAGATTCTTTGCTCGTTGAGTTTATTTAATTTTATTTAAATTTTAGTCCGTGTAAAACGGCGCTTAGACAAATCTAATGGACGAGAAATCGCATAGAAATTTTATAATTTTAAATAAAAAAAAATTCTTTTTTGGGCACGTCATTGCATTTATAATAAGGAGCTAAACTCAAAAATTAAATAAAAAATGCAGGTTCGTATTTAAAATACGAACCTTAGAGTTGATGATGGTATTTCAAAACCGAAACGCTGTTTCAAAAATCTAAAATTGCCGTCTTTTACAGACAAAAAGATGCAACGAAAATGTGATTTTAGTTTTCTGCCATCTCTGAAAACAACTTCAGAAAAAAATAAATAAGATTTTCCGAAAAATCGCTTTTTTTCAGAAATCTCGGGACCTAATGGAAATTTTTTAATTTTCTCTTTTGAATATTATTCCTTATCCAATTACACAACTTTCCCCCATTTAACCAACTTTGTATCTCTTACAGTTTCCGAGATCCCCATGTTGGTCCTCGAATTTGAATAACCCTGTACCTATATGAAATATGAAAACGTAAGACAAATTATTTTTTCATACATTAACGATTTTGTTCGGCGGACACTGAGCAGGGAGGCTTAGGCTCCTCTAAAAAATAAAACAATTTAAAAACTTAATTTTATTGCAATTTTAAAGAAAATTTGTTTTTGTTCAAACGTCAAAAAAAGTTAACATTTTGTTACTGAACAAGTAAGGTTAAAGTTCTACTTTTACATCCTAGGAGGCAAAAGTGAACTTTTACCTCCTAGGAGGTAACTTTTACCTCCTAGGAGGTAAAAGTAAATTCTAACCCAAAATATTAACAACAAATTGTAACGTAAAATGATATTTCTAAGCATTTGTAATGTAAAAAGGTAATGTTTTATAAATTTTCTGTTATAATTTATTCGTTGCGTTTAATAATTAGCTTCTTTTTACAAGTTAAAGTTAATTTATAAAAATATTTGACAATTGAACTACACATAATTTTCAAGAGATGGCGAGACACTTCAAAAAATTTTTTTTTGCTTTTTCTAAGTTTTACGTTTGAAGAAAAAATTAAATGTGTAATACGGAGTAAAAATACTTTTTTTGGCTCGTCACTCAACTTCGTTTCGTCTGACAAGCTCTACTGACTAGCCTAAAAAAAGTGACATTTTTACTCCTAATCAAACAATATACTATTAATTGCAAATAGTTTTATGTTTTTGTTCTTAATACAGTATTAATTGCAGTCAATTCTTCTTCGCTCAATTTATTTCCATCCAAGAGAACTCTTTTCAATGAAGGCATAGCTTCAAAAACTTGCGGATTTAAGTCACTGATACTGTTGTTTTGTAAATAAAAATAAGATACTTGCTCCAAACCAACAAGTTGTGTAGCATCAATCGTCTTTATTTTATTATCGGCCAACTCCAAGTCGAGCAATTGGCCCGAACATTTAAATGCGTCCTTTTCTATGGTTTCGATGTTATTGTGATTTAAATAGAGGCTTTGCAAATTTGGCAACAATGCAAACATGTTTTCTTTAATAATGTTTAATTGGCTTCTTTCGTATCGCAAACTTTTGAGTTGTGGAAGAGTTTTAATTTGTTCCAAAGGTATGGATGGGAATTTGTTATCGGATAAATCCAAATTGACGATGTCAGGTGTAGATGTAAACAAATCCCTTTCCAAATTTTCAAATTGATTCGACCCCATGTTTAAAGTTCTTAGTTTGGTGAGCGGTTGTAAGGTTTTTGGTAAAAGAGTTTTCAATAAATTGTTACTTAATACCAAGAAATCTAAAGATTCTAATCCAACAAACGTTTCTTTTCCTAATTCTGCCAACTTGTTGTGGCCAAGGTTGAGATCCTCAATTGTTTTTAAACCGTCAAAAGCTCCATTGTCAATTTTATTAATTTGATTGTGGTATATGTAAAGGCTACTTATTTTTTCCAAGCCCAAAAAGACTCCAGCGCGTAAAACTTTTAAATTGTTGTTGTCTATGTATAAGTTATCCAATTTTGAAAGGCCTTTGAAAGCGTTACTTGGTAACTCTTCGATTTTGTTATTAGATAGGTACAAATATACCAAATTGGATAAACTTACAAAACTTCCACTTTCAACATTATTAATTTCATTCCTATCCAACGTTAAAAACCCAACTAGTTCCAAACCTAAGAAGGTATCAGGCTTCAATTGTTTAATTTTATTTCCACTCAAGTAGAGCGATCTGAGTTGTTTATTTTGGGCAAAACTCCGAGGAACAATTTCTTCGATTTGGTTTCCTGATAAATCCAAATTTTTCAATTTTGTTAGGCTACTAAACATATTTTCATCAACAATAGTTAGCTTATTTTGTCCCAAAAACAAATGTAACAAGTTGGGTGAATTTTTTAAAAGAGGTAACTTCGTTAGCTTATTTTCTTTTAAACTTAAAGTCTTTAAGGCTTTCATAGAAGCAAACGTAGCGGCTTTAATTGTGGTCAAAAGGTTGTTTTGCAATTGCAAATTTTGGAGGTTTTCTAAACCAGTAAAAGCTAGTGGATCGATAGTGGCTATTTCGTTATCATTTAACACCAATTCTTGTAACTTCTTGAGGCCTTTAAATAAGTTCGCTTGTAAAGAAGTCAACTTGTTATTGCGCAAGTTGATCGACTTGAGATTGGTGTTATCTTCAAATAATCCATCAGGAAGAATTGTGAGTTGATTGTTGCTTAAATCAACGCTCGTTATCAATTCGAGTCCTTTGAAAGCGTCTCCATCCAACTTTGAGATCGAATTATCGCCCAAACTAATACCCGTGAGCGTCTTTAGATTGGTGTACAAGTTAGTTGGTATTTCTATAAGCTGGTTTTTTCCCAAGTTAATTGTTTGGATGCTTGTAAGTGGAGCAAAAACTCCATTATCGAGTTGGATTAATTTGTTATTATTGAGTTGAAGAGTTTCCAGACTTGACTGGCCTTGGAATAAATTGTTTGGTAAACCAGTTAACATGTTATTTTGTAAATTAATTGTTTGCAATTTAGTTAAACCCTTGAATAAGTTTTCGTCTAAGGCTTCAACCAAGTTTTCTTCCAACAAAAAGGTTTTAAGCTCCACAAGAGATTTAAGCGAGTCAATTGGTATTTCTTTAATTTTATTATTATACAATTTTAACTCTTTCAAGTTAACTAAATTTTTGAAAGCGTCTTTCCGCAATTCAGTGAAACTATTAGAATGCAAGTCTAATTCTTCCAAAGAACGTAAGTCATCGTAAATGCCTTCTGGAAAATTAGAAATATTGTTATCGATGATAATTAATTTTTTTAAATTTGGGATCCCGAGAAACGCCTTGTTATCAACTTTCGAAACTGTGCTTAAACTAATTCGAAGTTCTTCTAAATTACTTAGTTTTTGAAAAACATTAGCTGGAAGTTCTATATTAGTGTCATAAAACATATAAACGTACTTAATATGTTTGACGTCTTCGAATAATTCTGAAGATAAAAAGTTGATGCTACTTTGGCTTATTGTCAAACCACGCAAATCATCAATTTTAACACTCCACTTTTCGATACATTCCGAAATTCCACGTTTTAACTCATCAGCTGAATTAATACGTTCGCAATCGATCGCATTCCATGAGCGATAATGGCAAATTGGTCCTGATTGTGATTTAACTTGATCCATATTGTAAATTAAGAAAATCAAAACAATTCGTTTGGTTATAATTCTTTTTTTTTAAATCTGTAAAAAAGGTGTTTTTGTGAATCATGGATACAAAATTTCCATTTAAATAAACAACTTACTGACCTTAAGGAATACAATAGTATATTGTATTATTAGGATTACAAGTGTAACTTTGTTTGGCTAGCAATTTTGGATTTGCAAGGCGAAGCGAAGCGTAACCGAGCGGATGCAAAAACTAGCGCGCCAAACAAAGACACTTTTAATCCGAACGAGACATACTATTTTTTCTGCAACCGAAGGAATCGAATTTAAAATAATAAAAATTAAGATGAGAGAAATCAGAAAACGCTACTAAAAACGACTCTTCTTGATTTTTGTTTGCAATTATCTTTATTCTGTCAGAAGGCTTCTACCCTCTGGGGGCAATATTCAATGGTAAAGGCAATGGTAAAATTGGGTAAATATTCAGAAATTTTCAAAACTCGGTGCCTTTCTAAGAAAAAGAAAATAATGACTACAGTCCCATTTTTTGGTTATTTAATTTTGTATCGATAATTAAAAAAAGTAAACAGGTACCATAATACCTAGTTGTGTATTTTTTATACATCAGTTGCCATCTGTATACAGGGTGTGTCCGAAATAGGTGGACAAACTTCAAGGGGACGTTCCTTACCTAAAATTAAGGTACCCGTATTTTTTTGTTTTGGTCAATTCAAATTTTTGAGCAGTGTGGGAGCCCCTAACCGCGGGCCCCCTAAAACACTATTTTGTTAACATTTTAGAAACCCCTTAACGAATTTTAATTAAATTTGGTATCGGAACTATTTAAGTAAATTAACATAAGTACCATACCCTACTTTTGTAAAGTCGCTAGGGGGCGCTAGGTACGGGCAACTGGTTTCGGTTTTTCTGCAATAACTTTTTTAGCCAAAATATTTTTAAATTATTTTATTGCATAATTAAATGTACAATTTCATTATCTAAAAAAAAGTATTTTTTAATCTTCTTTTTAAGATACACGGTTTTCGAGAAAAAGACGAAAAATACAGGCTGAATGCAAAAATTTTGAACTATTTTCTATACCAAAAGATAGTCGGAAAGCTGATTTCTGATTTTTAAAGATTGTGTTTATTTTCTAAAATAAAATTGCACTAAAATTAGAGAAATTATCAACCACAAGCCGAGGGGTCAACCACTGTTCTGAATTTGTACACTGACTGCAGTTGACTGCCCATGACTGCATATGCTATGGCTGCCATTGACTGCAGATGACTACCATTGACAGCTCAATATTTGTACATTGACTGCAGAGAGTGGATAACCCCTTGCCACAAGCTTTGAAAATGAAAAATCAACTTTCCTACTTCTTTTTCATTTCACACAGCTATCTTTTTATTGAAAAAATAGTTAAAAATTTTCGCATTAGGTCAGTATTTTTCGTCTATTTCTCAAAAACTGTGTATCTTAGGAAAAAGATACAATGATACTTTTTTTTAGGTAATGAAATTTTACATTTAATTGTGCAATAAAAAAATATAAAAATGTTTTTGCAAAAAAAGTTATGCAAAAAAACCTAAACCAGTTGTACATAACTAGCGCCCTCTAGCGACTTTAACAAAAGTAGACTAAGGTACTTATGTCAATTCACTTAGATAGTTACCATACCAAATTTAATTAAAATCCGTTAAGGAGTTTCAACTAGGTTAACAAAATAGTGTTTTAGGGGGCCCGCGGTTAGGGGCTCCCACTCCGCTCAAAAATTGCAATTGACCAAAACAAAAAAATACGGGTACCTTAATTTTAAGTAAGGAAAGTACTCTGGACGTTTGTCCACCTATTTCGGACACACCCTGTATATTATTTAAATCTGTACGATTTTAGTATTAAGTTACTTTTAAGGCGAGGATTAAAAGTGTTGCTTAGCAACGCGGATATTTTTATATTACTAGTAACACAAACGTCAACTTTTAATGTCAAAAATGGTATTAAAACAGACGTCATTTAAGACGGTTACAGAAAAAAGTTTTTTCAACTTCTAACTCTATTTCTGATTAAATTTGTTAATGTTGTGTAATTATGTAATCGCAATTGCAAAATTTCTTTATTATAGTTTTATTTCAATTTATTAGGCGCCGTCCAAATCCAAACGCACATAATATTTCAACCAATATTTCATAATATTTCAATTTTCAAATATTTCACAATATTTCAAAATTGTTGCTATTGGAATTAAATTGTAAGTTTAACTTTGTAACCATTCCATTTCGTTACTATTTTATTTTTCTTTTATTTCTATAATCTTACCTAATCTCTGCTATCTTTCCTTTTATATTTTCTTAAATTTTTGCGAACTTAATTTTATCGTGCGTATTTGTGGTTATGTTCACATACTCACATGTTCACATAACACCTACTACTAAAAAAACATAAAAAAACAAAAACTAGGTAGTAGATGTGTTAAAAGTTATCATTGAACAGGTTGGTTACTCGACTTAAGTAGTGGGTTAGTATTTGTTCCCATTAGATGGCGCTAGTAGTATCGTTTGTATTATTTTATTTGATTTGTTGTTAATTTCTCGCGATTTTAAATTGCGGAAATAGATTTGTCTGGTAGGGAGTTTTGATATCGGATTGTGGATTTTTCTAGGACGTTATTTCTGAATTGACGTTGTTAAATAGTTGGTGTTTCGTTATAGGCGAATGGACAAGTACATCTTACCTTACAAAAGGTCATGTAGTTTTGGATATGTTGTATGTACCGTACCTAGGCCCTTATTAAAAATTCAAGCTTTGGAATTCGGCGCGACTGTGTGCGCTTCAGTACGACCACTTTTGTGTCACTTTTTTAGGTTTTTGGTCAATAACTCTTTATTAGTGCGTCCAACAAAAAACATTATTTTAACCTTTTTTCTAGAGCACAAAATTTGCTACAATTTATTCTTGTAAGATGTTTTTCTAAACCTCACAGTTACCGAAATACAGAGCTTCAAAGCACAAATTTTTTCAATAAGGTAGGGAAAACTACCACAAAAAAGACAGTCTTCATCATCTTAACGGTTTATTAGTTCAATTTAAAGACAACATGAGTAACACTTTGTAGCCATGTGATTGTATTGTACTCTGCGGTCGATTGGCTTCTAACCCTTACAGAACTGCGACCAGTGTTGATCTTTTGTTCATTACCCATATGATAGATCTGTGCATAAAAAGTTACAAATATGAGCACAATACGAAGAATATTATATACAGGGTGTGTCGGGAGCAACGCACCTAACGCCAAGGGTGTTTTTTACATGTAAATATGAGACGAAAAAACCCAAAAGTTGTAGTCCGATTTTTATTGGTTTTCAAGTTATTAAAGGTTTGAGTATTTAGAACCTATAGTGAACTCAATCCGGGGACACACTGTATAATATTCTTTGTATTGTGGTTGTATTTGTAACTTTTATGCATGACTTTCAAGCTTAGATTCTTGACTCCTTGAGTTTATTTAATTTTATTTTTTAGTCGTGTAAAACGGCCCTTAGACAAATCTAATGGACGAGAAATCGCATGCTTGAGCTAGAAATTTTCGGTATTCAATCACAAACAATCCCTTATCATAGTTTTTTTATCATCCGATAATACAAAAGTGCAAGAAGAAATTGATTTGTTTAAATGTTCCGGCAGTAGTCGGAACCTCGTAACTTTAGGGATAATTCATGACGTAGTCCTCAATTATATTCAGGCTTAAGATGGGAGCAGATTGCCGTGTAACTCGATTTTTTTTCATATTTCTACTCCACTAAAATAGCAAAATGTGTGTTTTGTTGTTAATTTACAAATAATTTTTAATTGGATACGATAATTGGATACGTAATGGATACGGCACATTTTTTCTGATTAAATTGGTTAATGTTGTCTAATCGTCTAATCATAATTATAATTACCAAATTTTTAAATTATTTTTTTAAATTTCAATTTCTTTTTACTACCTCTCCGGTCTATCGGGTCTATCCCTATATGGGATATCATAATACATATCCCAATATAGCTAAGGGCGGGGGGGGTGAGTGTAAAGGTCCCATTTTTGGGCTTTTCGCTTATATCTTGAAAACTGTGGGTGTTGGGGAAAAATTATTCCTATCAAAATGAAAGCTTATTAAATTTTCTACAAGATTGCTTGGATTCATTTTTTCTCGATTCCTTATATATCCGCTTACAAAAATTTTAAAATTATTGTAACTGCGACCGGTTGAAGATAACATCATAACAAAGGAAATTTAATGGTTTACAATAGGGCTGGGCGATACCTCGAATCAGGTATCAAGTATCGATACCACGACGGTATCGATACTATTCATAAGTATCGAAGTATCGAAAGTATCGAGGTATCGAAAGTATCGAGGTATTGAAAGTATCGAGGTATCAAAAGTATCGAGGTATCGAAAGTATCGAGGTATCGAAAGTATCGAGGTATCGAAAGTATCGAGGTATCGAAAGTATCGAGGTATCGAAAGTATCGAGGTATCGAAAGTATCGAGGTATCGAAAGTATCGAGGTATCGAAAGTATCGAGGTATCGAAAGTATCGAGGTATCGAAAGTATCGAGGTATCGAAAGTATCGAGGTATCGAAAATATCGAGGTATCGAACGTATTGCGGTATCGAAAGTATCGAGGTATCGGAAGTATCGAAGTAATGAGAACCTACCTACACTTGTTACAGCGGATCGTTGCCGGTGCAAAACTCGGCTAAGTACGCAAAAACACGCAATCTGATACGTAGTGTAGCAACTATCTTTGTTGGCGCTGCGTAATATAACGTTAAATTGTTAGGACGTATGTGGTGTTTTCATATTGGTGTATTACATACAGCGGCAAAGATTCCCCCTGGAACAACTACACCTGTAAAAACATTTTTTTCAACTCCCGTAGGTACCTCGATACTTTCGGTACTTCGATACTTTCGATACCTCGATACTTTCGATACCTCGATACTTTCGACCCTCGGTATCGTTATTCGATACCAACTAAGGTATCGATACTTCGAATAAGTATCGATACTTTACCCAGCCCTAGTTCACAACTGCTTTCTGTAGACTTTTACTGGAAAAGGAAGAGCTGAGGTGCTTACTAAAGGCAAAAGTTTGACAAAAAACGTGAGGCAAAAATTTTTTTCATACATTAACGATTATGACGGGCGGATTTCTCGAACACTGAGCAGGGATGTATTAAGGTCTATTCACACGCAACCGTGATTGTTCCGTGCCGTATCCGCACAGTGAAATTCTGAGAGCGCTTTATTTTAACCGGGCAGTACGATTCACACACGTCAGTGTTGTATCCGTGATACAACCTTCAGTGGTAAAACGATAAAATTTACAAGTACGTATATTAGTTCGTATAAGAAACGCAAACAATAAAAAACTAACTTTTTTCTAAGGACAACTGCGGAAAAAATTACTTGCACTTTGTGTTTTAATTCTTTTCCTATATAAGATATCTTATGTTACTGAGCGGAGACGAAACGACGTCGAAAGCAAAATCCCGGAACCAACACTGACCAGTGTGAATAGAGTCATTTAAAAGCACGTCTCCGATAATTTTGATAACATTTGTGACGGCACGGAGACGTCACGTCACGGAAGCATCACGTTGTGTGCGTGTACAACTTTAGGCTCCTTTAAAAAATAAAACAATTTAAAAACGTAATTTTATTGCAATCTCAAAAGAAAATTTGTTTAATTTAAAATAATTTCATGTTTTTCTTCTGGATATTTTGATATTTAGCATTAATTGCAGCCAATACTTCTTCGCTCAATTTATTTCCATCCAATAGAACTATTTTCAATGAAGGCATAGCTTCAAAAACTTGGGGATTTAATTTACTAATATTGTTGCTTTGTAAATCAAATTTATACACTTTAACTAAACCAACAAGTTGTTTGGCGTCGATCGTCTTTATTTTATTGGCAGATAAATCCAATTCGAGCAATTGGCCCAAACCTTTAAAAGCGTCTTTTCGCAATTTAGTGAAATTATTGTAATGCAAGTCTAATACTTCCAAAGAACGTAAGTCATCGTAAATGCCTTCTGGGAAATCTGACATTTTGTTACCGAAAATCCTTAGTATTTTTAAATGGGGGATCCCGAAAAACGCCTTGTTGTCGACTTTCGTAACTGTGCCAAAACCAATTTGAATTTCTTCCAAATTGCTTAATTTTTTAAAAACATTAGCTGGAAGTTCTATATTAGTGCTCCAAAGCATTTTAACAATCTTAATATGTTTGACATCTTCGAATAATTCTGAAGTTAAAAAGTTGATGTTACTTTCGCTTATTTCCAAACCACGAAAATCTTCAATTTTCACTTTCTCTTTTTTGATACAATCCGAAATTCCACGTTTTAACTCATCCGCTGTATTAATATGTTCACAAGCGATGGCTTTCCAAAAGCGATACTCACATATTGGTCCTGATTGTGATTTAACTTGAACCAAAATGTAAATTAAGGAAAACCAAAAAACTGACTTTGTCATCATTTTTTTTCAAGATTTGAAAAAAAAGTCCTTTTCAATCAATTTACTATACGTTAATAATATGGATAAAAAAATAGGAACACAAAACTTGTTTGAATTTCTAGCTCTATTTCTTTAAAACTAAATTTAATTAAGATAAACCTTCTTATATAGCTCTTTGATAAGGAGGTAAGTATCAATTTTTAAATAGCTTATTTACTAAGAACAATAATAATTGGCCTTTCTTCTTACGGTTAATAGTTAATAAACAAATAATTATGTGGCTTTTTAATGATTACAAGCTTCTAATAAGCAGTAGCGTACCTATGGCGACGATACAATGTCGGTATAGTCTGTTCATATCTTTTAGAAGTTGACGTCTTGAATTTCACTGTGGGGGCCTCATAAATTATTCAAAAAGGTTCAACATCTTTCCCTTAAATTTGTTTATAAAAGCATTTTAAAAGAGAAGACATCTGGTAACAATCATATTATAGTAAACCGAGTTGTAAACCCGTTTAAAGGAACTATATTTTGGTAATTGAAGTAGAGCTTCTGTAGCTTGCTGTAGCTAGCTGAGCTAGCTGTAGCTAAATTTGATTTCTAAATACTCAAAATCATGCAATTAAATACAATTAAATTTAATCCGAACTGTACCTAAACACTAGAAAATGCTTCTAAATACACAATTGTATTAGACAATTTGGGTTTTTTATACTTTGCTTAATTACTAATTAATGATGATAACAACAATTCAATAATATAGTAATGTTGAAAAGCAATAATTAGCGGGTGGTAAGTGTAGAATATTTAAATTTTTACAATTACATTCTAGGTGATCCTAACAGTTTTTAAACGTAAGGGACAAACGATTATTTATTATACCTGTAGAAACGGTCATTAAAATACAATTCCAAAAATGGAATGCACCAAAATATTTTCTTTAAACTGGTTTACCACTCGGTTTACTACGATTGTTAGCACATGCTGTAGCATTGTAGCACACTCTTGTCTGTTAAAATCCTTTTGTTAAACAAATTTAAGGGAAAAAGATGTTGAACCTTTTTGAATGATTTATGAGGCCCCCACAGTGAAAGTCGAGACGTCAAATTCTAAAAGATATGAACAGACTATACACAGGTATGGATGGGTGTAGTACTGTTGCGGAGCAACACCACTAAGGGCCATTTGTACCACTTCCAGTTAAATTTAAGTTGTAGTTAAACTAGTCGTTGCTTAGGATACGCCCGTTAACAAGTCTAATGGAGAATAAATTTATGTTGTAGTTAGTAGTTAAGGGGAACTGGTGCAAACGGGGTAGTGCAAATAAAACTGCACTGGCACCGCGCTAGTGCAACTGGTGCAACCAATCGAATACGCCATTAGTTATCGAGTGATCTTTTATAAATAAGCATGATGGCTTTACATGTACACTGAACTATGCCATAGAGCGTTTGAGCTTTGATTTAGATTTACTGTGACCAGGTTGTGTTGTGTTTACATTTTCCACATATTACTACACTTTTTACACGCCCATAGACTTACTATGAGAGACAAAAGTAAAAATCACAACCCTGAGTACGCCACTGCTTCGTTACATGTATAGGTAAATGTTTTAGACATGGCATAGGTTTGGTGGGGATTTAGCTGCGCAGTGTTCGTTTAAGTACCGCCCTTAATGCCGAATGCTTACTTCACTTAAATGCAGTAGCGTATCATATGTAATTTTTAATTTTGTTTAATAAAATTTGATCTTTTTAAAAGTTTTGCTTCTTTTCAAACCCCCTAATGAGCAAGAACATTTATTATTTAAAGAATTATTTCCAACTTTAAAAAATAGTTAACTTAAAAATATATAATTAATAATTATATTAATTTTTTGTATTAATTTTAAAAGCACGTCTATGAGACGAATTCGGAGTCCATCGTCAGTAATCGGGCTGCGCTAACTTTATGCCATGTCTGGTGAATCGTACAGTAGCTGTTTTTATTGTTGAGTATTTTTAAGAAGTTGGTGAGGTTTATAGTGGCGTCGAATTACGGGAAAATGTAGTCTGAAACAAAACTTTTGCTAATAGAAATATTATGATTGAATAATGTTCAGGACAGTGTCAGGAATAATGTAGTAAATTTCGGACTTCCAACTCCTGATGCTTTCTTCAGAAAAGTGCCTTTTGTAGTACATTGACGCGTTTTCCTTGACGTTTTATTTAATTTCCCAACTTGTAAACATCGGATCGTAATAAAAAAAATAGGATTATGCGAAATAGACTGACGATCAATTCTAGACCAAAAACGTGTAGTTTGGTTCTGTAGTTTCCGCGAAAAAAATTCTTTTTACCAAATACCGACCAAAAATTGTTTTATTCAGTGCAATGCGAAGAGGTAATAAAAAACTGTTTTGCTCATGGAAAAGATACTTACTTTCATGAGTAGAATCGACCTGCCAAAGTTGAGATCCTCAAGTGCAACCAAACAGTCAAAAAGTGCACAGGAAGTCAGAATTTGTAAGGGTTGCCATTTAATGCGATCGTTATAAAAACGAAATTCTTTTTTTTTTAATAAAAAATTTAAAAATTTAGATAAATTTTTTTTTAAATTGACGCTGTCGACCCACAGATATGTCAGCAGTAATTTTTTTCTTCAAATTACCAATTTTATACATTTTTTTATATTTTATAACATACATAATGAAATATTAAATTTTATAATTTAAAATAATCCAATTTTAAAAATTATAAATGAGAATAAACGTAGATATTTGGTTTTATACGATAAGGTCTTGGCACATTTGGTTATTGTGATAAAATTTTCAATACTTTTATTCCACAGTACGTTTTTAATACGCGAAATGGTCAGGTCGGTGCCTGCATTTTTAATTACGTTTCGTGCTCTTGTGCCTTTTGGATTTTTGAGACGGGTTTTTAAGCTCACCTCTTTGGCTTTAAGGTGAGTTTTATTATTTTTTATTAGATGTCAACGTGTTTTCTGATTTTGTTCATACTTTAAGTGAGTCATTACCTCATTACTCACTAATTTCTGATGTAACTAATTAGTAGTTCAAAATTTTGTGAGGAAAAGGGCAGTATTAATGTTATTTAATAATAAAATGAGATATTTTGATTACTAGGGGGTTTGGTAAATAGCATTTTATCCCCATCGACCTCGAGCTACCCTGTTGCTTTTAAGTAATAAATAAAAAGCCCTGTAACGAGGTTGATATTATAGAAAGACGATCAAAAACTATGATATAAATAATGCAGCAACCCTTTTGGCTATTTATTCAATTAATGAAGTTCTTTTTAAATATTCAAATTCAAATTTTTATCGTTTTACCTGTCTTCACGAATAACCCAATAACCTCTAAAGAACAAATTGACGTTATCCATATATTTAAAACGCGAAAGCTTTTCTTTACCGGTAATTTTAGCGTGCTTCTACTGGATCGATTTTAATGATTTTTTTTTGACTTTTTGTTGACCGGG
Source organism: Malthinus seriepunctatus (assembly GCA_963924605.1). Lineage (NCBI taxonomy): Eukaryota > Metazoa > Arthropoda > Insecta > Coleoptera > Cantharidae > Malthinus > Malthinus seriepunctatus. The sequence continues at coordinate 38,062,666 of OZ004603.1, forward strand.
TAAATAAAGGAATTTTTGGATCGGTTTTTTTTTTTATTTTAATAAGTATACACATCCAATAATGCTTCCACGAATATTTATTAAAAAATATTAAATAGTTTTAACTATTTTTCAAAGGCCCGTAATCTGACAAAAAAAATTATTATAATCTATATGAATGTTGCTATCGTTGTACGTAGTGGTTTTTTTTTTATTTTGATTTTTCACAATATGGCGACCTATTGAAAATATTTTCATTTTTTCGACCGTTTTCTTTTGTTTTTAAACAGTTTAAAAAATAGTAAAAAACAAAATTGTCCAAATCGGCTACGCTTAACCTTAGCCACTACTAAGACGAAGAAAACTAAAAAAAAATAAATTAAAAATCTGTTAAGAATTGTCCGAGTTATCGATGCGACCAGTTCGAAAAAAGTCGTTTCGAGAAAAATGCGTTTAAAGTTTTCCATTTCCAGTCCATTTCTCTCGCAATGAAATCATGTATCTTTTAAAATTTTCGTACCCATATTAAACTATCGAGTCCTGGACCATGTGATGGTTCTTCCTCTTCATCTCCAGGGGTCTTGTTGGCTCTGTTAATTTTCGTAACATTCTGATCGGGAGGTCAAGCGAAAAACAGTCGGCCTACCTGCTCTCACTAAAATCGCTGTAACTTAGTCAATTTTTGAAATTTTGACCTGAAATTTTGTACACATATTTTTGAATATACCCGGTGACACAGGGGTTTGGAACACTCTTATAACTCCGTTATTTATCAATATATCAAAATGAAATTTGATGTGGATTATATTCACATAAATTGCAATTGTTTCAACTACTTGTAAAAATTCTATCACTTCCGATTACGCCGGAAATGAAGTGAACTTTTGATTTCTAAATGGAATACTATATGTATATATTTTTACTTTTTTGAAACCAGCATTAAATTGTGAATATAGTAGCATCAAAAAAATTAATTTTATATGCAAAACAAAATTTTTTTTTCAAAAAATAATCAGTTGTCTAGAGTGCTGTGATGTGGTAAAAAATTATCGGTGAGAGCTAATTATTGTACTATGGAAATTATGTTTGCACCACAGAAGTTAAAAGTTGGTGTTGTTGAGCTTTCAGAAAGTAATTTAGTCACAGTTCCCTCAATAACTTCATTTTTTCAAATGGCATCATACCGGAACAACTCTATCGTTGTATTTAGAAAAAAATACTTTATCTGAGGTGCTATTGTTCCGATATGTTGACATTTGAAAAAATGAAGTTATTGAAGGAAGTGTGACCAAATTACCTTCTGAAAGCTCCACAACACCATCCTTCAGCTTTTGTGGTGTAAACGTAATTTCCATAGTACCAGTACTTCTCAACAATGATTTTATACCACATCACAGCACTCTAGAAACCTGCGTATTTTTTGAATAAAAAATTTTGTTTTGCTTATAAAATAAGTTTTTTGATGCTACTGTATGTATGACTCATCTCTTGGGGATCAGCTGCTTGAGTGCCACTGAACAAGAAAATCCAGTTGGCACATCGAGAACTAGCTTTAGAGATAGTTAACTGGGACAGTTAGCACTTAATTTTTAATCGATAAGAGGGGAGATGAGATTCACCTAAAAGGGATGTCACAGTAAAATTTTACTTTTTATGGAATAAAAGTTATTTTTCCAGTGGATAACCCAAATCAATACCGTTTATGAGTTGTTGGTATGAAGACCTTAACTTTAGCCATGCTGCCACGCTATCAAAACCATTGTAGAGAGTAGCCAATTGTTACTAGTACAGTCCCACCAGCTTTATTAGCTAGCTGAGGGGGCGTGGCCAGCGCTGTGATAGATTTTGAAGTACACTACGAGTTAAAAGTATTTGACCAGTAACTGTCAGTAAAATTGAATATAGGTTAATATTAAGACAGTGAATTTGAAAAGTACTTCAATACAAGTAATTTAGTTTGAGCTACCCACAATGAAAAATCGTAGGTCCGTTGATTAGCCTAGAACCCCCATGAAATATGTTTTAACCGACATTTGTTCTTCTTCAAGGGTTGATAAAGTTTTAGCTAGTTATTTGCATTTTGCTCCACTAACCTTAAGCAAAAGAAACAAGAGACAAAGGAGTTTATGGTTTTTTAGTTAATACTGGACGTGTTTTTAAATAGCTCAAGCACTTGCTCGAGCAAAAATGCATTTTAAAACTGTTCGATGGAACGCTTGCCCACATTTGAAAACTTCGGTTGTTGATTTACCACTTTGGCAAATTAAAGTTACCCCTCAATTTAAGTAGGGGGTGTTATGATGGTAAAATTATAGCCAGTGTGGCCATTAATTGTGAAGCTGACTGTACTTGCATTAAGTGTGAGGAAATATCACGTCATCTTACTTAGTATCAAAAATATCTTCTGTTCCAATGATTCTATCGATATTTGCTTCAGCGAACTTCAATTTTTACAGTAAAATAAATTAGAATTGGACGAATCTTTTCCCTCAATAAATATTTTGAATAAAATTCATTTAGTTATCATATTTTCCGTTTATTGATTTTGTTTGCTGCAGCTGTATCTACTCTGATTCAATAAATCAAACGGACTGTATTTGGACATGATCCGAGGTCGGTTCTCTGAAAACAATTAAAACAATTTTCTTAAAATAAATTTTATTGCAAAACTAAAAAAGATTTCTATAATTTAGAAAACTAGGTTTTTCTCACGGATATCGTATTAATTGCAGTCAATGCTTCTTCACTTAATTTATTTCCATCCAAGAGAACTCTTTTCAATGAAGGCATACTTTCAAAAATTTGTGGATTTAAATCACTAATACTATTGTTGCGTAAATCTAAATGGACGATGTGGGTTGACGAAGAAAACAAATCACTTTCCAAAGTTTCCAATTGATTTGAATCTAAGTTTAAAATTGTTAATTTTGTGAGTGGTTGTAAGGTTTTTGGTGAAATAGTTTTTAATAAATTGTTACTTAATTCCAACGACTCTAAAGATTCTAATCCAACAAACGTTTCTTCTCCTAATTCTGCCAACTTGTTGTGGTCAAGGGTGAGATAATCAATTGTTTTTAATCCTTCAAAAGCTCCATTTTCAATTTGGTTGATTTGATTGTGATCTATGTGAAGTTGGCGTAATTTTTCCAAGCCCGAAAAGACTCCAGCGCGTAAAATTTTTAAATTGTTTTTGCTTGCGTGTAAGTGCTCCAATTTGGGTAGGCCTTTGAAAGCGTTATTTGGTAGCTGTTCGATTGTGTTATTTGAGAGGGACAAAAATACCAAATTGGATAAACCTTCAAAACTTCCACTTTCGACTGTATTAAGTCCATTGTTATCCAACGATAAATATGTAATATGTTCTAAACCTAAAAAGGTATCAGGCTTCAATTGTTTAATTTTATTTTCACTCAAGAAGAGCGATCTGAGTGGTTTATTTTGTGCAAAACTCCGAGGAGCGATCGTTTCAATTTGATTTTTTGATAAATCCAAGTATTCCAATTTTGTTAAACTACCAAGCGTGTTTTCGTCTACAATTGTTAGCTGATTTTTTCCCAAATACATCTTGACCAAGTTGGGAGAATTATTGAAAATTTCAAGAGGTAACTGCGTTAGCTTATTGTCTTCCAGACTTAAAGTTATTAAAGCTTTCAACGAAGCAAATGTAGCGGCGTTAATTGTAGTCAAAAGATTATTTTTCAATTGCAAATTTTCGAGCTCTTCTAAACCAGTAAAAGCTTGTGGGTCGATAGTGGCGATTTCGTTATCGTGGAGCATCAATTCGCGTAACTTCGTGAGCCCTTTAAACGAGTCCGCTGGTAAAGAAGTCAACTTGTTATTTTTTAAGTTGATCGAGTTGACATTGGTATTATCTTTAAATAAACCATCGGGAAGAACTGTCAGTTTATTGTGACATAAATCAACTCTCGCTATCAATTCGAGTCCTTTGAAAACGTCTTCTTCCAACTTAGAGAGCGAATTAGCACACAAACTAATGCTTGTGAGCCTCGTTAGATTGGTGTACAAGTTGGTTGGTATTTCTCTAAGTTGATTTCCATCCAAGTTAATTGATCGGACGTTTGTCAGTGAAGCAAAAAGTCTATTATCGAGTTGGGTTAATTTGTTATTGTTGAGTCGAAGTGTTTCTAAGTTTGAAAGACCTTCGAATAAGTTTTCGTCTAAGGCTTCGATCAAGTTTTCTCCTAACCCAAGATTCTTGAGCTCCACAAGAGATTGAAAGGAGTCAATCGGAATTTCTTTAATTTTGTTATCGAATAATATCAACTCTTTCAAGTTAACTAAATTTTTTAAAGCGTCTTTTCGCAATTCAGTTAAGTGATTAGAATACAAGTCCAGTTCTTCCAAAGAACGTAAGTCATCGTAAATGCCTTCTGGAAAATTCGACATTTGGTTACCCAAAATTATTAATTTTTTTAAATCGGGTATCCCGAAAAACGTCTTGTTGTCGACTTTCGAAACTGTGCTAAAAGCAATTTCAATTTCTTCCAAATTGCTTAGTTTTTCAAAAACATTAGCTGGAAGTTCCACATTACTGTTAGAAACCATTTTAACGGTCGTAATATGTTTGACATCTTCGAATAATTCTGAAGATAAAAAGTTGATGTTACTTTCGCGTATTTCCAAACCACGAAAATCATCAAATTTAATACTCGATTTTTCGATACAATCCGAAATTCCACGTTTTAAGTCATCAGCTGAGTTAATACGTTCACAAGCGATTGCATTCCCCAAGCGATAATGACAAATTGGTCCTGATTGTGATTTAACTTGAACCAAAGTGTAAATTAAGGAAATCCAAAAAATTGACCTGGTTATCATTTTTTTTTTCAAAAGCTAAAACAAACGTTTCTTTTTAATTAATTTTCTACGTTTGTAGAATGGTTAAAAAAATCCAATTTAATAAACAACTTACTGGCCTTCAGTTTAGGAACACAAAACTTCTAACTCGATTTCTTTAAAACTAAATTTAATTGAGATGAAACTTCTTATATACGAGTAGCTCCTTGATAAGGAGGTAAGTATCAATTTTTAAATAGCTGAGGTCACACAACATTAATTGACCGTTCTTCTTACGGTTAATCATTAATAAACAAATAATTATGTTTTTTTGTTAATGATAACCAACTATTAATAAGCAGTGGCGTACCTATTGATGTGTACTCTGAATCATGCTATGGATCGTCTTCGAAAGGGGAATATATAAAAATATACAGGGTGTTTCATTTAAAAATACAATTGTGGCAATTAGATTTATAATTTGTCGGTCAATACTTGTTTGTTTAAGGTTTAATTAGTGTAAAAATCCCAGTGTTTATTTTTTACGTGAATTTAATTAGGACTATCATATGGGTATTTTGTTTCTTTCTCTTTCTTACATTTAAAACATTTTAAACGAGGTATCTAAACAAAGCTTTGTAGTTTTAACTTACTTTAAAAAGATCGATAACCATCTAACCATCGACTAATATAATTAACATCTTTTCGTTTGTTTCAGATTGATCTGGAGCATCATTTTGCTGTCGAGACAAGATCTCTATTAAAGGTAAGTCCTCAAAGTTGAGAATTTTTCATAAACTCATATTTTTTTAAATTTTAAATTTATTACTGATAACGACTCAAAGAATTAAATAGAATTTTTGAAAAACTTTTCGGTTTTTAAAAGTAATGGACATAAAAATTGAGATGGTAGTATTCGCGGTCATCTCTTGGGGATCAGCTGTTTGAGTGCCACTGAACAAGAAAATCCGGTTGGCACATCGAGTACTAGGTTTAGGGCTCAAGACTGTTAACACTTCATTTTTAATTGATAAGGGAGGAGAGAAAGTCACCTGAAAGAGATGTCGAAGTAAGATTTTACTTTTTATGTAAAAAAAAGTTATTTTGCCAGTGGATAACCCAAATTAATACTGTTTATGAGTTGTTGGTAAGGCTGCCACGCTATCAAAACCATTTAAGAGAGCAGCCAATTTTTACCAGTAGTTACCTACATCTTTATGTTTATTTAAAATTATTATGCGTTCACTGTTTATTTGCGATATGGTTGGCCATGTTAGGGTGACAGAGTCCACCCGGTATAAATTAGAAAAAGATCAGTGAGGTTAAGTATTGTAGAGTAGCGGCTTTGTGTTAATAGTTGGTCTGTCAATGGTCTGTAATTTTTTTGGTATTGTCAAGAACTGTCAGTCAACTTAATAGGGACTTTTTATTTTGGTAAACTAAAAACAAAAGTTCATGGCCAACCATAGCGCAAATAAATAGTGAACGGATTATATATTGTAATTTAGTTTGAGCTACCCACAATGAAAAATTTTAAAAAATGAAGTTACTTACGAAACAATCGAATAATAAAAAAAGGTGAAATTAAACATTAGAATATCAAACAGTGTAAAAATAACTCACAAAAAACTACTAAAAAATTAAAAGTAACTAATATTTCTGAAAGGGAAAGAAATTAGCTTGGCAACAACATAAAATTTGCATTTAAACATTTAATGAAATATAACTTAGCATCATATCTCCAAAACGGCGCAATAAAAAAATTATTTTGTATAATATATTTATTGGCTTTAGTAGTGCCCTATTATCCTTTTTTTGAAAATTGAAATTATCTTAATTAATGAAAAAGTTATGGGCATTTAAAGAAAATGAACTTTCTCAGTTTTTTTCTAAATATCTAGAGTGCTAATAATAATTTTCAAAAAATAAAAGTAGGGCCTAGTTGGCTATGAAAGAGGCTACATTTGGTGTCATTTAACCGACTTAAGGTTCTCTTAAGGTTTATGAGATCTCCATGGTTAGCACGCTAAGTGGGACACTGTATAAATAAAAATAATAGTAAAAAACAAGGTCCCATACCAATATCTTTCCACATGGATTCTTGGGGTACTTGTTACTAGGAAAAGCGGCAAGTTGAGGGGGCGTGATCAGAGTTGCAATAGATTTTAACATTTTAAGGTATACACTACGAGTTCAAAGTATTTCAGCTGGTTAATTTGACAAGTAACTGTCACTAAAATTGAACAGGATATTTAAAAAGTCTAGTTCATTAAAAACTGAAAAATGATGAGTTATAGAGAAGGTATCGCACGATAATAAACTCAAACACAATAAACTTTCAAAACAAATTTAATACTTGGATTAAGCAAATATCACGTGATCTTACTTAGTATCAAAAATACATTGTTTCCAATGATTCTATAAATACTTAAAAAAAATTTCTTTTTTTACTACTAGTCTAAAATGCTATCATTATTAACTAATTTTTAAACAGAGAAATTAAATTTCTCAATCTAGCTAAATAATAAAATATTATAATATAATCAAAACTGTTTTTGAGGCAAATAATAAAATATTATTTATACCTAGGGTAAAAAATGAAAAATGTTTTTAAGATTTTTGTTTACCACATTTTTTTAGAAATTTGATATTACTATAGTAGTAAAAAAATACTATAAACTACGGTTGAGAATCCTATTATAACCCTCGCGCTGTGTATATCCTTTAGCGCTTTGCGCCTCAGGATATAATACTTGCGCTAGGGCCATAATAGTATACTTCTCAACCTAAGTATATAATCTACTATTAGTTGACTTATTTTTCCCATTTATCGATTTTGCTTGCTGCAGCTGTATCTGCTCGGATTCAATAAATCAAACAGACTGTATTTTGACATGATCCGAGGTCGGTTTACTAAAAAAAATTAAAACAATTTTGGTAAAATTTTTATTGCAAAACTAAAAAAAAATTTTAAATTTAAAATAAGTACTAGGTTTATCTTATGGATATTTCGTATTAATTGCAGTCAATACTTCTTCGCTCAATTTATTTCCATCTAAGAGAACTCTCTTCAATGAAGGCATAGTTTCAAAAACTTGTGGATTTAAGTCACTAATACTGTTGTTGCGTAAATCAAAATTAAACACGTTATCCAAACCAACAAGTTGTGTGGCGTCGATCGTCTTTAGTTTATTATCGGCCAATTCCAATTTGATCAATTGGCCCAAACCTTTAAATGCGTCCACTTCTACAGTTTCGATGTTGTTGTGACTTAATAGCAGACGTCCTAAATTTGGCAAAACGGCAAACATGTTTTCTTTAATAACGTTTAATTGATTTCTTTCGTATCGCAACGTGTTGAGTTGAGGAAGTATTTTAATTTGTTCCAATGGTATAGATGGGAATTTGTTATCTGATAAATCCAAATAGACGATGTGAGATGACGATGTAAACAAATCATTTTCTATATTTTCAAATTGATTCGACCCTATGTATAAATATCTTAGGTTGGTGAGTGGTTGTAAGGTTTTTGGTAAAAGAGTTTTCAATAAATTGTTACTTAATACCAACAAACCTAAAGATTCTAGTCCAACAAACGTTTCTTCTCCTAATTCTACCAACTTGTTGTGGTCAAGGGTGAGATACTCAATTGTTTTTAAACCTTCAAAAGCTCCATTTTCAATTTTGTTGATTTGATTGTGTTCTATGTAAAGGTCGGTTACCTTTTCCATGCCCAAAAAGACTCCAGCGCGTAAAACCCTTAAATTGTTCTTGTTTACCCACAAGTACTTTAATTCTGGAAGGCCTTTGAAAGCGTTACTTGGTAGCTCTTCAATTTTGTTATTTGAAAGGTTCAAATATACCAAAATGGATAAACCTTCAAAACTTCCACTTTCAACTTTATTAAGTTCATTGTTTTCTAACGATAAATGCCTAATGTGATCTGAACCTAAAAACGTATCAGACTTCAATTGTTTAATTTTATATTCTCTCAAGCAGAGCCATTTGAGGGGTTTATTTTGAGCAAAACTCCTAGGAGCGATTTCTTCGATTTGATTTTCTGATAAATCCAAAACTTCCAATTTTGATAAACTACTAAACATATTTTCATCCACAACAGTTAGCTTATTTTTTCCCACATACAAGTGGACCAAGCTGGGTAAATTTTTCAAAACATCAAGAGTTAACTGCGTCAGCTTATTTTCCCTTAGACTTAAAGTCCTTAAAACTTTTAACGAAGCAAATGTAGCTACGTTAATTGTAGTCAAAAGATTGCTTGCCAAATGCAAATTTTGGAGCTCTTCTAAATCAATAAAAGCTTGTGGATCGATAGTGGCTATTTTGTTATCGAATAATATCAATTTGCGCAACTTCTTGAGCCCTTTGAATGAGTTCGCTGGTAAAGAAGTCAACATGTTGCTTCCCAAGTTGATCAAGTTGAGATTGGTGTTGTCGTCAAATAATCCATCAGGAAGAACTTTGAGTTGATTGTTGCTTAAATCAACGCCCGTTATCAATTCGAGTCCTTTGAAAGCGTCTCCTTCCAACTTTGAGATCAAATTATCACTAAAATTAATGCCTGTGAGCTTCGTTAGATTGGTGTACAAGTTGGTTGGTATTTCTCTAAGTTTGTTTCCTTGTAAGGTAATTGCTTGGACCCTGGTAAGTGGAGCAAAAACTCTATTAGCGAGTTGGATAAATTTGTTATTGTTGAGTAGAAGAATTTCAAGGTTCAATTGATCTTGGAATAAATTGTTTGGTAAACTAGTTAACAGGTTATTTTCTAATTTAATCGTTTCCAATTTGGTTAAACCCTTGAATAAATTTTCGTCTAATGCGTCGATCGAGTTATTTCCTAACGATAACTTTTTGAGCTCCACGAGAGATTTAAAGGAGTCAATTGGTATTTCTTTAATTTTATTATTAAACAATACCAACTCTTTCAAATTAACTAAATTTTTTAAGGCGTCTTTTCGCAATTCAGTTAAGTGAGTAGAATATAAGACCAGTTCTTCCAAAGAACGTAAGTCATCGTAAATGCCTTCTGGGAAATTTGACATTTCGTTACCGAAAATTGTTAATTTTTTTAAATTGGGGATCCCGAAAAACGCCTTGTTGTCAACTTTCGAAACTGTGCTAAAAGCAATTTGAATTTCTTCCAAATTGCTTAATTTTTCAAAAACGTTAGCTGGAAGTTCTGTATTATTGTTATAAATCATTTCAACGGTCTTAATATGTTTGACATCTTCGAATAATTCTGAAGATAGAAAGTTAATGTTACTATCGCGTATTTCCAAACCACGAAAATCGTCAATTGCAACATTCGATTTTTCGATACATTCCGAAATTCCACGTTTCAACTCATCTCCTGAATTAATATGTTTGCATTCGGTCTTCCAAAAGCGATAATGGCAAATTGGACCTGATTCTGATTTAACTTGAACCAAAATGTAAATTAAGAAAATCAAAAAAACTGAGTTGGTTTTCATATTTTTCCAAAATCTGAAAAAAGTGTTGTTTTTATTCAATTTACTACATTTATAGTATTATCCATTCACTCTTTATTTGCGCTATGGTTGGCCATGTTAGGGTGACAGATTCCACCCGGTATAAATTTGAAAAAAATCGGTTAGGTTATGTATTGTAGAGTAGTGACTTTTATCAATTAGGCAATCCAAACCACGTGACAAAAAATGGTGGTTGGATGGCAGCCTTCAAAAAGGTAAAGGTGCCCATTTACAATCAAGAATATAAAAGTCCCCATCTACAATATTTTTTTAAGAAGTTAGGTTAGACGATGATAAGGTTTGTTTAAAAATCCTTACAACTAAGGTTATTATCTTAAGACGAGGTCCATGAAATATTATATCTTCAGGCTATTTAGTGATAACATATTAGATATTATCATTTTGAAAATGGTCCTCAAAAAAGTAATTTTTTTTTTACTGAAGTCGATGTAATAAATAGTTTACAATTACATATCATCCTAAAAACCCAAGTAAATTGAATTAAAAAGTTATTATATTGTTAGATCCAATTTAAATATTGGAATCTAGCCGCTCTTTTGTAAACAAAAACGCTACATCCAGTCGCCTAGTCTTAAAAAACAAGGAACTGACTGGCTGTCGTAGAACTGATAAAATATCTAAATTACATAAAATCTAATATCAGGTGTGGGGTATATACTCGTGCAGTTTTGTTCAGATCTTGTGTGTTGTATTCTGAAAAGCGAAATGTCAAATTCAGAAGAAAATTTGAACAAATGTTTAAGTGCTATAGCGACCATTTTGGAAAATCTACAGAAACATGCAAAGTCCAACGACTTGCCGACATCTTCCGTTCCATTTACGTTAAGTACACTTGCTTCGTTGGTTCTACCAACTTTCGACCCAAATGTTGTCAATAGTAACACCAGGGCACCAGGTTACTAAAAATTGAAGGGTACAAAGACGAATTTGGTTGGTCAGATCGAGAAACTGTAAGTAGAATCGGTCCATTTTTATTAAAATCAGTCAAACGATGGTTTGCTGCTTGACAACCTGCTGAAGGAACATGGGAAAATTTTAAATTAGATTTTGAGATATCTTTCCCAAAACAGAAATATTTGAGCAAACTTTTGTTAGACGCCGCCAATTATCGGAATGCAAATGCAAGTAGTTATGTCGAATACGCGAGACTCAAATTAGAAAAACTAAAACATTTAAGAGCAAATTGGTCGGAAGCAGACCTCGTAGAAATTATTGCTTATCCGATTGACGATCCGGCAATTCAAACGGCCGCTTATAATTTAATTGCACCCTCAGCAAGCAATTTGATTGCATTCTTATCCAATTACGTCAAAAGTACACATGAAAAAATTGATTCGCGTCCATTTAATCCAAAACCCATTATTTGTTTTGCTTGTGGGCAAAAAGGTCACATTTCGAGAGATTGTAGTGCGTCTAGTAGTACCAAATGTGGTAATGGTAAAGCAATAGGTAAAACTAATTTATTTTGTAATTATTGTAAAAGAACTGGCCATGCTATTGAAAATTGTTTTCGTCGACAAAATAAACGGGACCGTGAAATTGACAACGGACGCAAGCTGCCAGATAAGAGGTTCAAAGAAGACGTCGGGTCTATTTTGTTGTCCTTTGACAATAAATTACAAACATTGCCAATCATAATCGCAGGTCGCACTACAAAGTGTTTAGTTGATACAGGATCTACGTGTTCATTAATTAACGACCAACTAACAGATGATTTAAAGTTAGAAAAATTTCCTCGTGTAACTCCCTTGCAATGGTTTGATGGTACCGTTCATTATTTGTCATTATTTACGAAAACATTAATTGAATTGCCTGAGGTAAAAATGGAACTTGAATTTGTCATTGTACCACAATGTCATTCCCAATATGATGTAATAATTGGAGAAAATATTTTTAGTCACAATGTCGTTTTAATTAAGGACAGACATACTTTGAAAATAATACCCAACGTTCCCATAAATAATACTGCGTCTAAGTGCCTGTTGAAAGAGGTTTTTTTACTGTATTATTGATTAAAACTATTTTAATTGGATTTATTTTTATTAACGAACACACAAACTAGCGGCCATCTCAATCTTACCATTTTACCTTATTACCAACTTCTAAAACTAAAAATATGCTTTTTGATTACATTCGCCAACAGTGCCCCATAATAAATGTAATCACAGATATAAAATCCGAAGAGAAGCAGCAATTGTTAAACTTACTCTCAAAGTATCATAATTTGTTAACTTCCGGTAATCGTGTGAAGGCGATAAATACCGGCCAATTAAATATAACTCTTATGGAAAATAAAACAGTTTTTTTATCATCCTTATTGAATGTCAGAGTCTGAGCGGTTAAAAGTGAGAGAAATTGTAAATGACCTAGTAGACAATGGGATTGCACGTGAGAGCAACTCTCCGTTTGCAAGTCCTGTGGTTTTAGTCAAAAAGAAAAACAGCACCCATCGTCTATGTGTCGATTACAGGGGTCTTAATAAGATCACAATTAAAGACAGATACTCTCTGTCGCGTATAGATGATCAAATAGACAGATTGGGCAAGGGAAAGTTTTTTACATCCCTTGACATGGCGTCCGGGTTCCATCAAATTCCAATTGCTGAGGATTCCATATCCAAAACGGCTTTTGTGACATCGGATGGTATCCGATAACGAAATAATGTTTTATTTAAATGGACTCCTGAATGTGAACAAGCTAGGCAATACGTAATTGAAGTACTAACAGAAAAGCCATTATTGTCAATTTTCGAGCTTACTTTAGAAACACAATTGCACACCGACGCTAGCAGCCTCGGTTACGGCGATATTTTAATGCAAAAACACGGTGATTCGTTCCGACCAATCGAATATTTTAGTCAGAAAACATCTCCAGACGAAAGCAAATACCATTCATTCGAGCTAGAAACCCTTGCAGTTGTTAAAGCTCTCAAAAATTTCAGAGTTTATTTGCTGGGAATTAACTTTACTTTGGTTACTGACTGCAACTCTTTAAAATTAACGGCTAATAAAAAAGACCTAAAACCTCGTACTGCCCGTTGGTGGGCCTACATGCAAGATTTTAACTTTCAGATACTTTACCGGCGAGGATCTGAAATATCTCACGTGGATTTTTTAAGCAGAAATCCAATTGAAACTGTAAATCAAATTGATTCTAATAGTAGGGTGCTTTTTGAGATTTTAAACGACTAAAAATGGCTTTAGTGAGGGGCTTGGGGTTACAACCTGAAACCTAAACAGAATTAAAGAATGTATTTTTGTATTTCAAAATCCAAAAGCTGTCCATTGTTGTCCTGTGCAGAAGGGCACTATGGTCAAAAATAGAGTTATGTAGCTGACAGGTAGAAATACACCTCAACTTTATGTTGGCACAAAAATGGAGTTCGTTTTTGTAAAAGTTAATTTTTTATGAATTTTCAAAAAATTCAAATTACACAGACGCTTATGGGAAGAAATAGTTTAAAGGGGGTGTAAAGCAAAAAAACTTTTATTCACCAAAAAATGCTAAACAAATATCTAAGAACAACGGTGAAAACCGCACATTTTTAGAACAAATATTATCTGAGATTATAAACTCCTGAGTTCGAAAATTGTGACGTCAGATAGACAAAAATTTTATGATTTGCCCTCGTTGCTTAGTGATATAGTTTTCGTACATTAATTTCTAAACTGCTATTGGACTAATCGCGACTATTGTCTTCATGACGTCATAAATATTTACTTAAAAGTCTTCTATCTTCCGAACGGTCCATCACAGGGACGTGGGGTTTGAAAATTTGTTCTTAGAATTCCCTGTACTACAACTTTCATTTTTGGTTTACATCCCCTTTAAAACGTCGATTTCTCCGTTTTTATAATTGAAAATTTTATTAAATGTCAGAATTTTTTACGTTTGCACTGCCTTTACTCGAAATCGCGACATCTTATCAAAAAAATTTATTCTTTTAAAAAGTTAGCCTCATCTATGTAGAGTTTTTTGGAATAAGAATTATAACTTTTTATGATTTCATAACAGAGACATAGAATTAAAAGTGAAGACATGTAAAAAATCACGGCACATTATATCTATAGCAACCCAATCTCCCACCATAACCTTTTCTAATACCTATCTCGCTTCTTTACGTTGCTACGAGCCTTGCGTCTCATTCCCACTTACGTATTTATGTTGATGTAGTAATTTTAATTCAATATTGGAGTAAAAGAAACTGAATTTTTCCTAATTTTGGGAACAGCTTTGTAAAAGCAACTTTTTTTTCTAAATCTGTGGAAACCTTCGCAATCAGACTGTGAGTTTGTGGGCTACATATCCCACCTCAATTTGGATGGGAAGGTACTTTTTCTTTGACTTTTGTTCAAAATCTTTGAACTTTTAAATCTTCCGTTTCACTATTCTTTTAATAGCTTCGTTGGTATTAGTCTGATCGGGACCAACAAAATTTCGTTTTGCTCGTAATGAATCTCTCTTTAAGACTAATATAATTTATATTAATTTCCTATCCCAACAAAATGTTAAAACCGAAGTCATTGGTGAATCGTAGTTTTTTATAAAGAACTTTGGTTTAAGTTCAAGTTATAGGATGAAACTTGGAGGAAATTATAGGTTTTATAATGACAAATAAATGTTGCAAGTTTGGTTCAAAAATATTGAGGACAACGGCCACACTTTGGATTTTAGTTTAAATTTTCTTGTGCATATTTGCTGTGAGCAACTGATAGTCTTACAAAAAATTTTCTATTGCAAGTTAGGAAATTTAATGCTCTTTTATATGAAAAATAAAATAATCATAACAATCCATTTTTTCGGCCACCATTCTTTGAAAACAGAAAATCAATTTTTGTAACAGTTTGGCTACAAACTAATTTTAGTGGTTGAATCTTTTTCATGTATTTTAGATAACTGGAATTTGAAATAAGAATCCAATTTTACCACTTTTTGACTAGAAAACCAGTTTTGGTGTTCCAAAATTATTTTTTATGTTTTTTTGACTCATTATTAATGTTTAAAAATACGTAAAAAATGATTCCATATTTACGATACGATATTTATTTAGTAATTTTCAATAATGGCCCAAATTACAACGTTCCTGTGCCTGTCGTCTGCACCATATATTACTAACAACTTCCTTCTTTGTTCTTTACCTAATTTCTACCAACGTCACGTGTGTTAATGTCTTACGAAAAGTTATTTTTTTTAAATTTAATGAAATTTTCAAAATTCAACACATAACCAACTTAACGTCAGATTTGAATATTTAATTACAAACGTCAAACTTTGGCATTTTAATTTATTTATTTATATGTAACGTTGCCAAATCTAACAATTATAAATCTAATTCTCCAATTAAAATATAATTGTCTTTCATGCAACCCGCTGTTAAAGTTAAATTAATTTAATAAATTTTAATTTAGAAAAATTAAATTTTATGTCAAATTTTTTTGGTCCAATTAAGGTGCGACTGGGCTCGTATAATAATTATGCTCCTATCCTCGGTTATACTCGTTCCGATGCGTAAATAGTAAAATATTAAACTTGACTGTATAGGAAGATGTATAACACAAATGTAACAGTAAAAGACAAATTTAATTTTATTGTTCAAAAGAAAAAGAAAATTTTCAAAATTTAAGTCAAAATAAAATAAAATCACCTCACCTATCTACCGAAATACTAAACCTTATATTATAAAAAATCTAATGCATTATTCACTCCGACGTCGAAGTAATTAATAGTAGATTGTTTTATTAAGAGTAAAAATGTCACTTTGAGTCTGACAACTACTGACGAGCCAAAAAAAGTATTTTTACTCCGTATGAAACATTTAATTTTTTCTTCAAACGTAGAACTTAGAAAAAGCAAAAATAAAATTTTTTGAAGTGTCGCCATCTCTTGAAAATTATTTGTGTTTCAATTGTCAAATATTTAAAATATTTTTAAAAATTAACTTTAACTTGTAAAAAGAAGCTAATTATTAAACGCAACGAATAAATTATAACAGAAAATTTATAAAAACATTACCTTTTTACGTTACAAATGCTTAGAAATATCATTTTACGTTACAATTTGTTGTAAATATTTAGGGTTAGAATTTACTTTTACCTCCTAGTAAAAGTAAAAGTAGAACTTTAACCTTACTTGTTCAGTAACAAAATGTCAACTTTTTTTGACGTTTGAAGAAAAATAAATTTGTTATCACCCATGACAATTTTCAATTTCAATTGTTCACATGCTTTACAACTTTTTAGCTCATTGTTTTATCCTCAACGAGGCACATCAAGAATGACCTCACTTGTTTTTTTACCACCGTTTATAAATTTTAAGCCACTAGATTATTTTAGCGCGATATTTAAAAATTATTGACATTTCATATTTTTCTTTTTAAAATATCAATTTAAAAAAAAAATCTTTTTAAAATTACAATCTTTGATTACATTTTTATAGTACAAATTTCAATTAACATCTTTTTACATCAATATTTCTCCTACAACCACATCTCATTCTATTTTGCTTCATTAAACAATATCACTAACTGCGAGACTCTCAAAAGATAGTTATCTACTGACGAATAGATATCTATTCCCTAAGTGTTCAAAAACCGGTTTCAAACAATAGAAACGGTTAAGTTTTGGAATGTTACGGATCCATAACTAAGCAAAAATGTACCAAAGACTGGCCATAAATCATTTGACTAAACAAATTTTTTAAATCTCTCCTTATGGCCAAAAACGTTCAAATAAAGTACAAAAATTATAAAACGCTTTTCTAACCGAGGACAGATAACATAGCAGTATATGGTTAAAAAAAGTCCAATTTAAATAAACAACTGACTCACCTTTAGGAACACAAAACTTGTTTCAACTTCTGACTATTTCTTTAAATTTAATTGAGATCGTTGTTTCAATAGCTCAGTAATTACTCTTAGGAACCTTTAATCTTTGAATTACTAATTTAAAACTCAGTGGACTGTATAAACTTTTTATTTTAAATATAAATTATAATTGAGTATTATACAAAACGTACTTGTCATTTGACATTACTATGCAAACTATTTTTAAATAAACAAATTATAGTCACAGGTGACTTAACATACAGCGGGCCTTGAAATCAAACGGATTTCAACACAAAAACAGTAGAAGCAATTAAAAACAATACAATGCATTATAATACCACAGTATACTTATTTGCTACGCATACAGTAGTGACAACCCCATGGTTACCATTGTATTTCTTGTCGCCAAAATCAGTGACCTTGAACACCGTCCACCATTAATCGGATAGTATGAAGTATATAAGCGCGCGTAAATTCAAAATTATTTTTATAGGTTCTGTCAGCTGTCACTGTTATTTTTATATCTATTTGTAAAGGGTAGCATAAATAAGTATCTGAATGTATTGAAATCATGTTTCATTAGTACAAGGTACCTTCCGTTTCGGTTTTTGATGCAAATAAAAAATATTTAATTTATAAAAAATATAATAATAACGTGCACATTCGATTTGTCATTCATGCTCGTTCATGCTGACATAAAATTTATAAAAAATAGTTGCCTGATTTCTTTTATCATAGGTGACTATATTGAATGTGCACTGTATTCAACAATAACCCGCCATTTAACGGATAGTACAAATTCACGCATGATGCGAATTTATAAAAAATAGTTGCCTGATTTCTTTTATCATAGGTGACTATATTGAATGTGCACTGTATTCAACAATAACCCGCCATTAATCGGATAGTACAAATTCACGCATGCGCAAAACAATATTAGCGACACAATTTTTGCACGTCGGCACTACTGTATGCGTAGCATATTATTATACTGTGATAATACATCAAAACAAGTTACAATATACGAACACACTGTATAAAAAGCACATACAAATTTCAATGAAAAATTAGTCAATTAATCAAAAGGCTCAAAAATAAGCTACTATATTTAAACAAAAACATCCAATGAAACAGGTAAAACACAGATTTTCTGCACTGACCGTTTCAATTCAGTACCGTCACTCAATTTCACAGTCACTAGGCCACTACCCTTATGATTCCATCTTTTCCTGGATGAGTATCTCTAATACGTCCTAATTTTCACTTTAAGGGTGGTAAATTGTCTTCTTTTATTACCACAAGGCTCTGTCAATCAATAGTGGCTGGTGTGAATTTTTCTGCCACTTTATTCTGGATTGTAACTCGCCCAAATATTCTAAACTCCAACGTTTCCAAAACGTTTGGTATAACCTTTGTAGTTGAGCATATCGTGTTAAACGATTCTCGTTAATATCTATATAATTAACTTCTGCAATTGACATTAACGGTCGACTTATTAAAAAATGCCCTGGGCGTTAAAGGTTGAAAATCATCAGGATTTGATGACAAGGGACTTAAAGGTCTTGAATTCAATATCCCTTCTATTTGAACTATAACTGTATTAAAATCTTCAAAATGCAAACTTAAGTATTTATAATTCTTTTAAGATGAAATTTTACACTCTTAACACCCGCTTCCTATAAACTTCCAAAATTTGGAGCGCGAGGGGGAATGAATTTCCACGTGACACCTTCACTTGACAAATCTGTTTCTATAGCATTTTTAGCATTGTTTAGAAACCTTTTTAATTCTGAATTGGCACCTACAAATAAAGTCCCATTATCTGAGAAAATACAGCTGGGTTTACCCCTTCTCGCCATAAACCTCCTTAAACACGCAATAAATGATTAAAATTTTATTAGAAGTTTTATCTTATTTTGAATCACAGAATCTCCAGTTTTCGTTTGTCGGTGATTTTAACTTACACCTCTGTGTATATCCTTCAGCGCTTTGCGCCTCAGGATATAATACTAGTATAATAGTATACTTCTCAACCTAAGTATATAATCTACTATTAGTTGACTTATTTTCCATTTATCGATTTCGCTCTTGCCGCAGCTGCATCTGCTCCGATTCAATAAATCAAACAGACTGTATTTTGACATGATCCGAGGTCGGTTTACTAAAAAAAATTAAAACAATTTTGTTAAAATTTTTATTGCAAAACTTAAAGAAAAATCTTAAATTTAAAATAAGTACTAGGTTTATCTTATGGATATTTCGTATTAATTGCAGTGAATACTTCTTCGCTCAATTTATTTCCATCTAAGAGAACTCTCTTCAATGAAGGCATCGCTTCAAAAACTTGTGGATTTAAGTCACTAATACTGTTGTTGCGTAAATCGAAATTATACACTTTATCCAAACCAACAAGTTGTGTGGCGTCGATAGTTTTTATTTTATTATCGGCCAAATCCAATTCGAGCAATTGGTCCAAACCTTTAAATGCGTCCACTTCTACAGTTTCGATTTTATCCTGGTTTAAATAAAGGCGTTCTAACTGTGGCAAAAGGGCAAACATGTTTTCTTTAATAACTTTTAATTGGTTACTTTCGTATCGCAACGTTTTGATTTGAGGAAGTGTTTTAATTTGTTCCAATGGTATAGATGGGAATTTGTTATCTGATAAATCCAAATAGACGATGTGAGATGACGATGTAAACAAATCATTTTCTATATTTTCAAATTGATTCGACCCTATGTATAAATATCTTAGGTTGGTGAGTGGTTGTAAGGTTTTTGGTAAAATAGTTTTTATTAAGTTGTTACTTAATCTCAACGAATTTAAAGATTCTAATCCAACAAACGTTTCTTCTCCTAATTCTACCAACTTGTTGTGGTCAAGGGTGAGATACTCAATTGTTTTTAAACCTTCAAAAGCTCCATTTTCAATTTTGTTGATTTGGTTGTGTTCTATGTAAAGGTCAGTTACCTTTTCCATGCCCAAAAAGACTCCAGCGCGTAAAACCCTTAAATTGTTCTTGTTTACACCCAAGTACTCCAATTTTGGAAGGCCTTTGAAAGCATTACTTGGTAGCTCTTCAATTTTGTTATATGAAAGGTTCAAAAATACCAAATTGGATAAACCTTCAAAACTTCCACTTTCAACTTTATTAAGTTCATTGTTTTCCAACGATAAATACGTAATGTGTTCTAAACCTAAAAAGGTATCAGACTTGAGCTGTTTAATTTTATTTTTACTCAAGTAGAGCGAATTGAGTGGTTTATTTTGAGCAAAACTCCTAGGAGCGATTTCTTCGATTTGATTTTCTGATAAATCCAAAGTTTCCAATTTTGATAAACTGCTAAACATATTTTCATTCACAACAGTTTGCTTATTTTTTCCCAAATACAAATGGACCAAGCTGGGTAAATTTTTGAAAACATCAAGAGTTAACTGCGTCAGCTTATTTTCAGTTAGACTTAAAGT
This sequence comes from Malthinus seriepunctatus, assembly GCA_963924605.1. Classification (NCBI taxonomy): domain Eukaryota; kingdom Metazoa; phylum Arthropoda; class Insecta; order Coleoptera; family Cantharidae; genus Malthinus; species Malthinus seriepunctatus. The sequence continues at coordinate 38,083,262 of OZ004603.1, forward strand.
CCTTAAAACTTTTAACGAAGCAAATGTAGCTACGTTAATTGTAGTCAAAAGATTGATTGGCAAATGCAAAGTTTGGAGCTCTTCTAAATCAATAAAAGCTTGTGGATCGATAGTGACGATTTTATTATCGTATATTATCAAGTCGCGTAACTTCTTGAGCCCTTTGAATGAGTTAGCTGGTAAAGAAGTCAACTTGTTGCTTCCCAAGTTGATCAAGTTGAGATTGGTGTTGTCGTCAAATAATCCATCAGGAAGAACTTTGAGTTGATTGTTGCTTAAATCAACGCTCGTTATCAATTCGAGTCCTTTGAAAGCGTCTCCTTCCAACTTGGAGATCAAATTATCACTCAAACTAATGCCTGTGAGCCTTGTTAGATTGGTGTACAAGTTGGTTGGTATTTCTCTAAGTTGGTTTCCTTGTAAGTTAATTGTTTGGACCCTGGTAAGTGGAGCAAAGATTCTATTATCGAGTTGATTTAATTTATTATTATTGAGTAGAAGAGTTACTAGGTTCGATTGATCTTGGAATAAATTGTTTGGTAAAGTGATAAACAGGTTTTTGTCTAAACCAAGCTTTTCCATTTTGGTTAAACCCTTGAATAAATTTTCGTCTAAAGCGTCGATCGAGTTATTTCCTAACGAGAAATTTTTGAGCTCCACGAGAGATTTAAGGGAGTCAATTGGTATTTCTTTCATTTTATTATTAAACAATACCAACTCTTTCAAATTAACTAAATTTTTTAAGGCGTCTTTTCGCAATTCAGTTAAGTGATTAGAATATAAGTGTAATTCTTCCAAAGAATGTAAGTCATCGTAAATGCCTTCTGGGAAATTTGACATTTCTTTACCGAAAATTATTAATTTTTTTAAATTGGGGATCCCGAAAAACGTCTTCTTGTCAACTTTTGAAACTGTGCTAAAATCAATTCGAAGTTTTTCCAAATTGCTTAATTTTTCAAAAACCTTAGCTGGAAGTTCTATATTATTGTTATTAATCATTTCAACGGTCTTAATATGTTTGACATCTTCGAATAATTCTGAAGATAGAAAGTTAATGTTACTATCGCGTATTTGCAAACCACGAAAATCGTCAATTGCAACACTCGATTTTTCGATACATTCCGAAATTCCATGTTTCAACTCATCCCCTGAATTAATATGTTCGCATTCGATCGCCGCCTTCCAAAAGCGATAATGGCAAATTGGACCTGATTCTGATTTAACTTGAACCAAAATGTAAATTAAGAAAATCCAAAAAACTGAGTTGGTCATCATATTTTTCCAAAATCTGAAAAAAGTGTTGTTTTTATTCAATTTACTACATTTATAGTAAGTATTGTTGTGATACACAGTGTCGATGAATGATTATTAGAGATGCAACGGATATCCGGTTACTATCCGGTATCCGGCCACTTTTTTACTATCCGGCTAGATACCGGATAGTGACCCACTATCCGGCTCTAACCGGATTTAAAAAAAAATTGAAAGAGTATAGAAAATGCAAAAATAGGCAAGTTATGGTGAATGAAAACAAGTTTTTCAGCATTTTGAGGTAACAGGCGTTAGCTTTTGTTTTTATATACGTTTGCAGCTTCAGAATGGAAGCTCTCGCCGTATACGCTGCTATAAGAACACGAAAGATATATTTTCGCAAAAACTACCAAATGTGGGCATTTCTCAGAGTTTGCTTTCCACCATGAATACGGGTTGTTCTTTCGTTCAATCCGAGCAGTTTTCAAACAATAATCAAGCCCCCTAGCAATAGAATTTTTTTTAGGGAATTTAGTTTGGTTAATAATGCTGTTGTCGTTGTCTACATCAATAAAACAGTTCCAAAAAGTATCACGAGTATCACTAGTAACATCCTTTGTACATTTTTTCTTACTGGGCGGTGGCGAATCCCCTTCACTGCTTGAAGAATCATCACAGCTCATTTGTAAACTTCGTAGTAGAATTTGTTGACGCGCTCCTTCAGCTTGAATTGATTCCAAGAAGCTTATTTTATACCTCGGGTCCAGAAGAGTGGCTATCAGGTAGTATTAATTTTCATCAAGGTCGAAACTCGAAACGCTTCTTCAGTTCCAATTTTAATGAACCTCTTATGGTCAATAAGTTGGACGTTTCTTCTAAAATTTCTTCCTCATCTTGGTATCTCAATAGTGTAGCAACATATGGTATGACTTCAGAGATGCAGGAACAACCGGAACTGGTAATTTTAGTGATTTCTTCAAACGGCTTTAGGAGTATAATACAGAGTGCCATCAGTTTCTATTGTTTAGTTGATAGATTATTCAATGTATTGTGGTCAGTAATGTAATATAAAGAGAGACTGGCCGTTTCTGTTCTAAAAGACGCTCTAGTAGGCAGTATGTTGAGTTCCAACGTGTAGTAACGTCTTGAACTAATTGATACTCCGGTACAGTTAATTCTTTTGGAATTGCCTTCAGTTTCTCTTAAGGAAATCCCGAATGATTGAAGAGGGTAACAATTCGTCTTGCAGCAGCTATCATTTCCATTACATCAGGCTGAGATTTCAGCGAATCTTTTACAAAAAATTGTTGCCCGTTTATCCGGCGGTCGGATATCCGGCTATCTGGCCAAGGTGAGCGCCGAATATCCGGTATCCGGCATCCGGCCAATTTACTATCCGTTGCATCTCTAATAATTATAGTTATAATAATTATGCCCCTATCCTCGGTTATACTCGTTCTGATGCGTAAATAGTAAAATATTAAACTTGACTGTAAAGAAAGATATATTACACAAATATAAAAACACAAATTTAACAGTCGAAGACAAATTTAATTTTATTGTTCAAAAGAAAAAGAAAATTTTCAAAATTTAAATGAAAATAAAATAAAATCACCTCACCTATCTACCGAAATACTAAAGCTTATACGAGGGGTTAACCACTGTTCTGAATTCGTACACTAACTGAAGTTGACTGCCTATGACTGCATTTGCTATGGCTGCCATTGACTGCAGATGACTACCGTTGACAGCTCAATTTTTGTACATTGACTGCAGAGAGTGGATAACCCCTCGAGCTTATATTAAAAAAATCTAATGCATTATTCACTCAGACGTCGAAGTAATTAAAATTAATTTTCTTCCTTCTACCAAAAATTCTTTTTTTCTAATAATTTCCAATTTATATCCAAATGTAGTATGCTTTACAACTTTTTAGCTCATTGTTTTATCCTCAACGATGCACATCAAGAATGACCTCACTTGTTTTTTTTACCACCGTTTATAAATTTTAAGCCACTAGATTATTTTAACGCGTTATTTAAAAATTATTGACATTTCATATTTTTCTTTAAAATTTCAATTTAAAAAAAAACAAAATCTTTTTAAAATTAAAATTTTAAAATTACAATCTTTGATTACATTTTTATAGTAGAAATTTCAATTAAATTACCATCTTTTTACATCAATATTTCTCCTACAACCACATCTCATTCTATTTTGCTTCATTAAACAACATCACTAATTCATTTGACTAAACAAATTTTCTAAATCTCTTCTTATGGCCAAAAACGTTCAAATAAAATACAAAAATTATAAAACGCTTTTCTAACCGAGGATAGATAACATAGCAGTATTTGGGTAAAAAAGTTCAATTTAAATAAACAACTGACTTACCTTTAGGAACACAAAACTTGTTCCAACTTCCGACTTTTAATTGAGATTTTTAAATTTAATTGAGATAAAACTACTTATATAGCTCTATAATAAGGAGGTGTATCAAATTTTTAAATACTGATCGACAAACTAGAACTTTTAGTTGATTTTAAGATGCGCAGTATTAAAAGTGTGTTATCACTACGTAAACTACGTAAATTTTACATTTGTATCGATGCACATCTCTGTTACTCCGAATGCCTCCTCTTCCCGTTGTGCGCATTTCAACTGAACGTTCTCCTTTGTCGACCTGTAGCTGAGGTCATTTAATAAGAATATTAATATACCTTTTTCTTAGGGTTAATCATTAGTAAACAAATAATTATATTGCTTTTTAATAAAAACAAGTTGCTAATAAGCAGTGGCGTACCTATCGTAACCAAACGATGACGGTGACATGTTTAAAAATCCATCCTTTGAGTTGAGTGATCTTTTACAACTAGGCATAATGGCTTGACGTGCACTTTAAACCATGCCTTTGAGCTTTTCAACTTTGATTTAGATTTACGGTGTCCAAGTTGTGTTGTATTTACATTTTACGCTTATTACTGCACTTTTAACACGTCTACTGACTTTTGCTGTGCGAGATCAAGTAGAAATCACAACCCCGAGTACGCCACTTCTTCTTTACATAATGTTTTTGTTGTTGAATACTTTAAGAAGTCCATGAGAATTAGTAATCAACAAATAAACAAAACTGACGTAATAGAAGACGATTGTGTTAAATGATTAAATATGGGCATACCTACTAAGGCTTAAAGTTGATCGATCAGAAAGTTGATGAAGTCAGAAATCTTACGACAGTACAGTCAGCTTCTCAAACCTCTAAAATGTACTTAAATTACATAAAATAATGTTTCAGTAAACAAAAACAATGATTTCGAGTAACGGTCTATATACAGTCAAATGTTTGTTTAGTTGTTAATTTACATCGAGGGTCAACCACTGTTCTGAATTTTTACACTGACTGCAGTTGACTGCATATGCTATGGCTGCCACTGACTGCAGATGACTACTGTTGACAGCTCAGTTTTTGTACATTGACTGTAGAGAGTGCAAACACTCTACACTGGGGTACTTGTTACGAGGAAAGCTGCAATAGCTGAGGTGTCGTGATCAGAGTTGCAATAGATTTTAACATTTTAAGGTGCACTACACCAGTTAAAAATATTTGAACTGTTAAATTTAACAAATAACTGTCACTACGGTTCTTTTTTTATTATTTTACGATAATATTTTGTATTTTAAAAATTATTTGAAGTTTGAGTCACAGATTTCGCGTCGAAAACGGTATTTGGCGATTGTGACGTCATAATTTTGTATGTGTAGTAACTTGGTAACTTCAACATGACAGCTATAGAGATAGAAGCATCACAGCTGACTTGTCAGCCATCTTGGGTTCAAGTCAAAGTGACATTTGCATAAGGTCGATAAAATAGTTCACTATTCGATCACAGTGTATGTATCCTTATTACATTAAACGTCACTTTGACATGGAACCCAAAATGACTCACGAGTCAGCTGCCTTTTATATAGTAGCTATAATATAAGCATGAAAATCCAAAGCACTAAAAGGTTTTGACGTCATAATATCGTTTTTCCTGCCTACTATTCCGTCGCTCACAATTAGTTTAGAAAATGCAATAACTAAGCTAAAAAGTTGTATTTAGTATAAGAGATCCACATAATTGTGAATGGGTTCATATTCTACACCTGAAAATTGGTGTTTGACTATGACATAAATTTGAAGAGACTTCCCTATTGATCAGGGTATTTGACAAGTTTAGTTCATTAAAAATTGAAAAATGGTTTGTTGTTATAAAGAAAATATCGCACTTAAACTTAAACACAATAAACTGTCAACACCAATTTAATACATGTACGTACAGTCGGCCTCACAATTATTGGCCACCCTGGCTGTGTGGTTTGTAGCCAGCAACGACAAAATAACAAAAGAGAAGATTGTTGATTTACTACTTGTTGGCAAAATAAAGTTACCCCTCAATTTAAATAGAAGGTGTTATGAATTAGGGTTTGCAATCCCGGGATTCCGAACCCCGGGATCCCGCCCAATTATTCAATCTCGAAATGATGTTTAAAGCCTCAAAATTTATCAAAATTGTTGCTATTTTAATTGAATTGTAAGTTTGTTTATTTTCACACCTGCAATCCACAATCTCTATTATAGTTGTGTGTATCATATCAGTCGAAACTTGCATTTATATTGGAGAAAATGCGTCGGTCAATACTTGCTTGTTTAAGGTTTAATTAGTGTAAAAATCCAAGTGTTTTTATTTTTAATTACGTGAATTTAATTAGGACTATCATAATATTGGTATTATGTGTCTTTCTCTTTCTAACATAAATTTAAAACTATTGAACGAAGTACAGCAATAATATAGTATAGTGACGAGCTGAGAGGAAGCGCAGATACCTAAACTGGTATTTTTCCCTTCTATGCAATAGTAATCGCCTAGTTACTTATAATTTAGTTGCCACTGATACAAACGAATTTATTTTAAACCAATCGTGTTTAAGGGAGGCGCTTCCCCTCAGCTCGTCACTTTAAAATATTATTGCAATATCTAACAAAGCTTTGTAGTTTTAACTTACTTTAAAAAGATCGATAACTATCGACTAATATAATTAATTAATCTTTTCGTTTGTTTCAGATGGACCTCATTTTGCTGTTGAGACAGGATCTCCATTAAAGGTTAGTACGTAGTGTTCGCGGTCATCTCTTGAAGATCAGCTGTTTGTGTGCCACTGAACAAGAAAATCCAGTTGGCACATCTAGCACCAGCTTTAGGGCTCAGGACTGTTGATGCTTAATTTTTAATTGATAAGAGGAGGGGGAAGGTAGAGGGGGAGTAATCAGAGTTGTAATATATTAACATTTTAAGGTACACTGCGAGTTAAAAGTATTTCAGCTGTCAAATTTGACGAGTAACTGTCACTTAAATTGAACAGGGTATTTGAAAAGTTTAGTTAATTGAGAATTAAAAAATAATTATGTTCTTATAAAGAAAGTATCGCACAATAATAAACTCAAACACACATTTAACTGTCAACACCAATTTGATACAGTCAAAATCGGTTATAACGACACCGCTTTGTACGACATATCGGATGTAACGACGAAATGTAGAAGTCTTTTTGTTGATTTTTCTATAGTTTTGCTTAAAACATAATTGCTTGGTACGACTATCAGTTATAACGACCGAATTTTGCGGTCCCTTCACAGTCGTTATAACTGGTTTTGACTGTACTTGCGTTAAGTGTGAGCGAATATCACGTGATCTTACTTAGTATCAAAAATACATTCTATTTCCAATGATTCTATCAATACTTGCTTCGGCAAACTTTAATTTTCACAGTAAAGAAATCATTTACAACTGTCATTATCATTATACAAGTGACTTTTAACTATGCTTATACGTAACCTAAATTCTTGACTATGATTGGACCTTAGAATAATAAAAATCCGGAAGGAGGGTTAGCAACCGTTGCATAAAAGAGAAAATTTAGTTTTAAATTTTACGTTTGAAGAAAAAATAAAATGTTTTATACGGATTGAAAGTAATTTTGTGTGACTAGCTTGTATTGCCATCAACAACAGTACGGTCCTTTCTTATGGATATTTAATATTAATTGCAGTCAATACTTCTTCGCTCAATTTATTTCCATTTAAAAGAACTCGGCTCAATGAAGGCATAGTTTCAAAAACTTGTGGATTTAAGTCACTAATACTGTTATTGCGCAAATCAAAATTATATACATTATCCAAACCAACGAGTTGTGTGGCTTCGATAGTTTTTATTTTATTATCGGCCAAATCCAGTTCGACCAATTGGCCCAAACCTTTAAATGCGTCCTTTTCTATAGTTTCGATGTTGTCGTGACTTAATAGGAGACGTCCTAAATTTGGCAAAACGGCAAACATGTTTTCTTTAATAACGCTTAATTGATTTCTTTCGTATCGTAACGTGTTGAGTTGAGGAAGAATTTTAATTTGTTCCAATGGCATGGATGAGAATTTGTTATCGGATAAATCCAAATGGATGAGGTGGGATGACGATGTAAACAAGTCATTTTCCAAATTTTCCAATTGATTTGAATCTAGGTTTAAAGATCTTAGTCTGTTGAGTGGTTGTAAGGCTTTTGGTGAAATTGTTTTTAATAAATTGTGACTTAATTCCAACGAGCGTAAATATTCTAATCCAACAAACGTTTTTTCTCCTAATTCTACCAACTTGTTGTTTGTAAGGGTGAGATCCTCAATTGTTTTTAAACCGTCAAAAGCTCCATTTTCAATTTTGTTGATTTGGTTGTAATCTAGGAAAAGTTGACTTATTTGTTCCAAGCCCAAAAAGACTCCAGTGCGTAAAACTTTTAAATTATTTTTCTTCATGTGTAAGTACTCCAAGTTTGGAAGTTCCTTGAAAGCGTTACTTGGTAGCTCTTCAATTTTGTTATTTGTCAAGAACATGAATATTACATTGGATAAGCCTTCAAAACTTCCACTTTCAATTCTATTAAGCTCATTGTTTTCCAACGATAAATACGTAACGTGTTGTAAACCTAAAAAAGTATCAGGCTTGAGCTGTTTAATTTTATTTTTGCTCAAGTCGAGCAATTGGAGTGCTTTATTTTGAGCGAAACTCCTCGGAGCTATTTCTTCGATTTGATTTTCTGATAAATCCAAATAATCCAGATTTGTTAAACTACGAAGCATATTTTCATCTACAATGGTTAGCTTATTTTTTCCCAAATACAACTTGACCAAGTTGTTTGAATTTTTGAAAACTTCAAGAGGCAACTCCATCAGCTGATTTTCTTCCAAACTTAAAGTCCATAAAGCTTTCAACGAAACAAAAGTATCGACGTTAATCGTAATCAAAAGATTGTTTTTTAATTGCAAATTTTCGAGTTCTTCTAAATCAGTAAAAGCTTGTGGATCTATAGTGCAGATTTCGTTATCGTGTAACATCAATTCACGTAACTTCTCGAGCCCTTTAAATGAGGCCGCTGTTAAGGAAGTCAACTTGTTATTGCCCAAGTTGATCAAGTTGAGATTGGTGTTATCTTCAAATAATCCATCGGGAAGAACTGTTAGTTGATTCTAGCTTAAATCAACGCTCGTTATCAATTCGAGTCCTTTGAAAGCGTCTCCTTCCAACTTTGAAATCAAATTATCACTCAAACTAATGCCTGTGAGCCTCGTTAAATTGGTGTACAAGTTGGTTGGTATTTCTCTAAGTTTGTTTCCATGTAAGTTAATTGTTTGGACGCTGGTAAGTGGAGCAAAGATTTTATTACCGAGTTGATTTAATTTATTATTGTTCAGTTGAAGAGTTACTAGGTTCGATTGATCTTGGAATAAATTGTTTGGTAAAGCGGTTAACACGTTATTTTCTAAATCAATTTTTTCCAATTTGGTTAAACCCTTGAATAAATTTTCGTCTAAAGCGTCGATCAAGTTAAATCCTAACAACTTTTTGAGTTCCACAAGAGATTTAAGCGAATCAGTTGGTATTTCTCTAATTTTATTACCAAACAAATCCAATTTTTGTAAGTTTACTAAATTTTTTAAATCGTCTCTCCGTAATTCAGTGAGTGCATTAGAACGTAGCTCGAGTTCTTCCAAAGAACGCAATTCATCATAAATGCCTTGTGGGAAATTTGGAATGTCGTTAGCAAAAATTAATAATTTTTTTAAATTGGGGATACCGAAAAACGTCTGGTTGTTAACTTTCGAAACGGTGCTAAAAGTAATTTCAATTTCTTCCAAATCATTTAGTCTTTCAAAAACATTAGCTGGAAGATCTACATTGTTTTGAGTATTCATTTTAATGATCTTAATATGTTTGAAATTGTCAAACAAATCTGAAGATAAAAAGCTGATGTTACTTTCGCTTATTTCCAAACCACGAAAATCGTCAACTTTAACACTAGATTTTTCGATACATTTCAAAATTCCACGTTTTAACTCATCCGCCTAGTTAATGCTTTGACAAGTTAAAACTAAATTTAATTTTGACAAAACCTCTTATTATAGCTCCTCGATAAATGAGTTCGGTAAGGTATGAATTTTTAAAAGGCCGAGTGAAGTATTTTAATAAGAACAAATTTTTTGACCTTTCTTCTTACAACTAATCATTAAAAAAATATGATAATTTTTAACAATAACAAACTACTAATTAGCAGTGGCGTGGAGTAGACATTGATATTTTAGAGAATTCCTGGGCGGAGCCAATTGCAATCAACTTTAGATAATACAAGTAGGGAATATTATATGATATGTATAGAAGGAAATAGTGCTCTTTCCTTCCATATGTACTACGCAAGATATTCGCTCTGCTGAAGAATTCTCTAAAATATCACTGTCTAGTCTACCTATCGTAATTCATCCATGACCTGGATTGGGGGGGGGGATAGCTTTTTTTTGTAAAATTTAGCTTAGAAAATGTTTGAGACTTATTAACTTATTATAATTGCCTTTTATTATGGGGCGTTTTATAACTTATTTAGTACAAATGAAACACATCGCGTTTTTATGATAACGTATATACAGGGTGATTCAAAACTCGAGGCGAAAAATTAAATGTTATATTCAGCATCAAATTTAGAGTCAAAAATGTAAAATAAATTTTTTTCGTATCGGGTTTCGTTTCCCAGATAATCGTTTTCAAAGTTTCCAGAAGAAGTTAATTTTTTGCATATAAACAAAATAAGCCGTGCAAAAACAAAACACTCTCCAGCTTTTATTAGTGCGTGTGGATAACTTTTGAAACACTTTTAAATTAATTTACACATATTATTTGAATTATTTGTTTTCAAAATTAGTCCAATTTTGAAACTTAAAATTTTAGATCTTTATGGGAAACTTTTTAAACTGATCTCGTAATCTCAGAAAAGAAGCCAGATCGGTAAAACATTTATTACATATTGCCTGCTTAAAATTAGACTCGGAATATGACACTCCATTTTCCTTTTTCAAAGGCCTGCCTTGTTTTTAATATTAATAGATTAACTTCTTCTGAAAACTTTGAAATCGATTATCTCGGAAACAAAATCCAATCGGAAAAAAATTTATTTTACATTTTCTGTTTACAATTCCATACTGATAACGACGTTTTATTTTTCGCCTCGAGTTCTGAATCACCCTGTATTAACAAATTAATACTGAATCGACACAAAATACAATATGGCGTCTTGGGACGCCGGTAAACGTGTTACTACTCGTTGACGATGGTGAAGTGTTGACCATCAGACGACCGATAAGGAACTGCCAGTACTCGGGGTGTTACTGCCCTCTAAGGAGAGGGTAGCAATACCACGATGGTATAAGGGCGCGAAATATGAATTACGAGGCCCGCTACAGTACCCCCTTCTTAGTGACTTTCTGCACCTGAAACAGATAAAAAAGAAAAGTCGCGATTATCATCGGCGATGTCCACTTCTTAGGTTGTAGCGTGGTTGCGGCAAGAAACGGACTGAGCGTCGTGGAGGTGTTTGCGCGATAGGCGTTGTCACGATGTGTGTAGCGACCGACGGTGTCGCGGTGTTTGGCGTCGCGACGGTTGGAGTCACAACTGTTGGTGTCACCACGTTTTCACTACCGGAAATATGTAGGATTTCGGTGCAAAATTGGCTTATGTAATCCAAATGACGAATTTGCCGTGGGGTGGCTTTATCTAGTCGTTGTTTGAAAGCGTAGATGAGCGGTTTGTGATCAGTCTTGATGACTACTTGTCTGCCTTCTATCATGTGCCTAAAATATTTTATTGAAGCGTAGATAGCTAGGAGTTCGCGATCGTAAGTGCTATATTTGGTTTCCGCGGGAGATAGCTTTTTGGAAAAGAATCCCAAAGGTTTCCAGCAGTTGTCTTGGAACTGTTCCAAAACGGAACCCATGGAATGGTCGGAAGCGTCGGTAGTTAGGCATAACGGTGCATTGTCGATTGGGTGTGCCAACAGAGTAGCATTACCTAAATCGCTCTTGCATTTCTCGAACGCTTGTTCAGTTGCTGGTGTCCATGGTACTGGGCGTTTATCGTTGCGTTTACTGTCTCGCAGAAACTCGTTAAGTAAAGCTTGACTGTCAGCGGCGTTTTTTACGAAACGGCGATAAAAATTTAGGATACCGAGAAATCGGCGTAGTTCGACAATTGTTTCGGGTTTTTTATAGCTGGTTATGGCAGAAACTTTTTCCGGAAGTGGTTTGCTTCCTTTGTTAGAGATGGAATACCCTAAATAGTCTATCTCGGTCACTCCAAAAATAGATTTGGTTGGGTTGATCGCTAATCCGTATTCTTGTAATCTTTTAAAAATTGTTGCTAGGTGCTTTTCGTGTTCTTTTTCGTTGGTTGACGCTACTAAAATGTCGTCTATATAGACGTAGCAAAAGTCAAGCCCTTGCAAAACCGTATTAATAAATCTTTGGAAACTTTGCGCAGCATTTCGCAGGCCAAAGCTCATAAACGGAAATTCGTATAATCCGAAAGGAGTAATTACGGCGGTTTTAGGAATGTCTTCTTCATTAACTGGAATTTGATGATAAGCGCGCACCAAATCGATTTTTGAAAAAATATTTTTACCAGATAGCGTGTGCGAAAAATCTTGAATGTGTGCGATTGGGTAACGATCAGGCACTGTTAATGAATTCAAGCGTCTGTAATAACCACATGGACGCCAATCACCTGATTTCTTAGAAACTAAGTGTAATGGGCTTGCCCACGGGCTACAAGATGGTCTACATATGCCATTTTCGAGCATAAATTGAAATTCGGCTTTTGCAATTTTGAGTTTTTCCGGTGCTAAACGTCTTGCCTTTTCAGCAATGGTTGGTCCGTTTGTTAAAATGTGATGGGTTATCGAATGTTTAGCTTTGCGTGGAACTGGTGAAACTCTTGTTATTTCCGGAAATTGTTGTAATAAATCGTAAAATTTAAATTTACTTGTAATCGGAGTGATTTCTGTAGACGGACAATTGATAATTTCACAATTCATGGAGAGTTGCGTGCTCTCTATGAGCATGAGCATGAGCATGAGCTCTATGAGAATGAGCTCTATTACTGAATGGCTGGAAGTCATTGACCAGAACGCAGCGGTCTTTAATTGGAGCGATAATGAAATTATATTTCAAATGTTGAATAAGCTAAAAGGGTCAGCTGCAGTATGGTACGACACAATCGTAAAAAATGAACCAGGGTGGTCTCGTTACGCGTGGCAATACTGGAAAGATCGGTTAAAGGTCGCGTTCCAGTGTGAGCTCGATACTTATAAATTATTTATGGACATAGCGTCGCATAAACCTAGCAATGGGGAATCTCTCTATGACTTTTACTTTAAACATTTGGCGAAAATTGAAAGTTTACATGCAAAGTTTTCTAATCATGATAAAATTTTCTTGGTATTGGGAGCTATTAACGATGCAAATATTACATCAGCAGTAGAAGCATCCCAGATTCGTGATCCCAACGCATTAGCTGCATTTATTTAATACGTAGCTGATTTTTAATTGTAATGTATCACGAATTGACTTTAGAATTAGATAAGTAAAGAGCTGGTTTTCCTAAACAACTTTTACCACTGCATACTTTAAGTTCCAGTCCTAATAGTTTATGTGTTAACTCTCCAACAAGTCATATATTGGACATAATTGGTGTCTAACATCAATTTTTGCACCTACACTTTTTTTACCCGATAACCAAAATCACGTCAGCTAAATACCAAAAATTAAACAATTTTAAATCTGTAGGTAATTTTTTTGCCAATTCTGAGATTAGTTTAGGTATCTACCTACTTTATAGGTAACTAACAAATGTAACAAAATTTTAAAAGAATTATACTATGTATATTTGAGAACGGCGTTTTTTAAAGTTTATAAAACTTTATAAATTAATTAAATTAAATTAAATTATATAAAACCAATTTTTTTTTATCTGAAATAAAAGCTTTTTGAGTTTAGGAAAACGAGCGAAATTATTTATTTAAATATATTTTTACTTACATTTCAAAATTCTAATGACGTTTTCTATAAAGTTAATGGTCAAATTGGAATTGACAATTTTTTTAACTTGTTACTTTACTTGTTTAACGTTGTTACTCACCCCGACCCAACTCTACCGACTGTCGGCTACGCTTGCGGAGTTGCCTGCCTACGAGGCTTCAACAGTGTTCTATTATTTTATTTATCTGTGCATCATTTTGTACGAGGAGATTCATTATTTTCGTCACAAATAAGTCACCAGTAAATAAATTTATTAAATACAAAAGCCAAGAGTCATTACACAAGCCGTGGAACCTTCATAACTGACTAACTTAATCACCACTGCTGACCGCCTTGTTCCTTTTCCTTGCGTCCCCATCCTGGTACCATAAAGTCGGGAAGGCGCCCAGGATGACATAAGCGTCCATAAAATGACGTCAGAAACACACGAATGCTCACATATATATTCTTCGTACGGTATTTTTTAACAGTCACTTAGTAACGAAAAATGATTAAAGAATACAGAATGTAGTTTAAATTGAAAAAATTATTAATCAAGTAATTTGATGTGACGCTTGTAAGAAATACCGTACAAAGTGTAATTAGTTATTGCTTAATAAATTTGTTTTAATACTATTTTATTTGTAGCCACTGCAAGCAAGGAAAATTGTCCCATATGCAATACAAGATTTAATAGAAAAAGTAACTTAAAAAGACATATAGATCTACATTTCCAAACAAAAAAATTTATATGCACACATTGCAAAAAAAATTTTTCGAGAAAACACTCATTAAAAGAGCATACAAAAAAATTACATCCCCATGAGTTCCAAGTTTTTTGCGAAGGTACGATTTTTTTTCTTTTATTAATTTGTAAGGGAAAAAGTTCTACAACACACGAATGCTCACATATACAGTGTGTCGGGGATTGAGTTCACTATAGGTGTAATAGACAAAAATTTTCGGAATTTCATTTTGATGTTTTGGAATTCAGCCCTGCTTGGTCTGAAATGAATTTTAAGCATATTTTCAATTTTTTAAAATGAAGGCCTTCGTGACAATTTAGAGAAATCTATTTTCTGTTCAGGTAAAGTATCTTTTTTGGCAACAATACAGCAAAATGTCATTAACAAAAGTTGTTCAGAATACGAAATTATGGCTCTATGCAAAATTCAAAAATGATCGGCACACTTTGATTAACACGTTGTTCTACAGTCAACATTCTAGGAAATAATTTTTGAAACATACAAAAATGCCATGCAGTTACTTATTTCTTATTTATTTTCACTCTAAATATCAATATCGCTCAAAATAATAAGAGCAAACCACGCCTGATCTATCAATTCATTATTAATTTTATTTCAACATTTTGAATAAAATTTTATCTCAATTTACAAAGCAATTATGATTCATTTCTTGTTCGGTGATACCCTAATAAAATAATTTAACACCAGTTTTCTGTTCCCATAGTCTATACGTACGATGCGATTTTTCGTTGATACATACAATCAAAACCGATTTAATTAAAGTGTGTCGATCATTTTGAAATTTTGTATGGAGCCATAATTTCATATTCTGAACAACTTTTGTTAATTACATTTTGCTATATTGTTGACTAAAACGACACTTTACCTGAACAGAAAATAGATTTCTCTTAATTGTCACGGAGGCCTTCATTTTTAAAAATTGAAAATATGCTTAAAATTCATTTCACACCAAGCAGGGCTGAATTCCAAAACATCAAAATGAAATTCCGAAAATTTTTGTCAATTACACCTATAGTGAACTCAATCCGGGGACACACTGTATATTCTTCGTACGGTATTTTTTAACAGTCACTTAGTAACGAAAAATGATTAAAGGGGGTGTAAACCAAAAATTAAAGTTGTAGTACAGGGGATTCTAAGAACAAATTTTTAAACCGCACATCTCTGTGATGAGCCGTTCAAAAGATAGAAGGTTTTTAAGCAAAAATGCGCTACGTCACACGAACAAATTCATGCATCGGTCGCATAGCAGCATAGCAGCATGCTAGCCTCGTAGACTAATTTCATATATAGTATAGATAAAAATGGCTAAAATTGTTCACTTTGTTGGCGTTTTAAGACTAAAAGCTGAAACTTTCCAAAACGATAGTATATGCCATAAAGACCTTAAATAGAAAGTCGTAAAACTTTCGTCAAGAGCAAAAGGGCACTATTCAAAATTTTCGAGTTAGCTGTCGTAAAACGTAGATCATATACTAAAGTATATTCTATCAAAAGAACAATAAGATGTCTGTAGCCGTTTGGCTCTAAAAAAATAACAAAGTTCGAGTAAAGCATTGGGTCTTATGGCGTATGAAAACTTTGAGAGCTATTATCTCCGTTCGAACTAGGACAAAAATTAATTATTTTTAGCTTTTTTAAAACTTATTAACTCCTGATTAATGAGATATTGATAACTTAGTAAACACCACGTTAAGAATTTTTAAATAAATTTACACAACCTGTTTCGCCTTTTGGCATCATCAGGTGTAGACTGAAAAACCGAAAAAATAGACTAAAACCGGTTGTGTAAATTTATTTAAAAATTCTTAACGTGGTGTTTACTAAGTTATCAATATTTCATTAATCATGTCAAAATACCACCAAGTCACTTTGGAGACAATCTCTTTTATTAACTCCTTTCTCAAAAAGTAAGCAAGAAACCTAAAATTTTCCCTCTAGTCAAATCCTAGAGCAATCTTTTCCGATTCTGAAGATGTTTTTGTATTATTTTTAACGTCTCTAATTATTTAGTTGTAATTATAAATTTAAAGCAAGATTTAGTGTCAAACGTATATAATTTTTACCCGGTCGACCGTTTTTCCACTATCCCTTCCCTAATTCAGAGTGTTCAGAATGCTTTATCGTCTAGGCGCGCTGCGATTTTATATCGCTTTTTAAAAATAATGATGCGATGACATAATCACAAACACCCAAAATATAAGACGAATAAGAAAATCGCAGCGAGCCTAGACGATAAAGCAGTTTGAACACTCTGAATTAGGGAAGGGATAGCGGAAAATAGGTCGACCGGGTAAAAATTATATACGTTTGACACTAAATCTTGCTTTACATTTATAATTACAACTAAATAATTAGAGACGTTAAAAATAATACAAAAACATCTTCAGAATCGGAAAAGATTGCTTTACGATTTAACTAGAGAGAAAATTTTAGGTTTCTTGCTTACTTTTTGAGAAAGGAGTTAATAAGTTTTAAAAAAGCTAAAAATAATTAATTTTTGTCCTAGTTCGAACGGAGATAATAGCTCTCAAAGTTTTCATACGCCATAAGACCCAATGCTTTACTCGAACTTTGTTATTTTTTTACAGCCAAACGGCTACAGACATCTTATTGTTCTTTTGATAGAATATACTTTAGTATATGATCTACGTTTTACGACAGCTAACTCGAAAATTTTGAATAGTGCCCTTTTGCTCTTGACGAAAGTTTTACGACTTTCTATTTAAGGTCTTTATGGCATATACTATCGTTTTGGAAAGTTTCAGCTTTTAGTCTTAAAACGCCCACAAAAATCATTTCTAAGCACATTTTTATGTGTTTCAAACCAGACTAATAAACAAAATTGTCAACTTCAGTTCAATGTCAGCTATGCGCTTGCAGGTTGCATGTATTTGTTTGTCTGACGTCACACGTTTGAAACTCTTTATATCTTTTGCTTTATATCTCGGTTAATATTTGGGCTAAAGATGTGCGGTTTTCACCGTTGTTCTTAAGATATTTTTTAGCATATTTCTAGGAAAAAAAGTTTTTTTGGTTTACACCCCCTTTAAAGAATACAGAATGTAGTTTAAATTGAAAAAATTATTAATCAAATAATTTGATGTGACGCTTGTAAGAAATACCGTACAAAGTGTAATTAGTTATTGCTTAATAAATTTGTTTTAATACTATTTTATTTGTAGCAAATGGAAGCCGGCCCAATTGCCCAGTTTGCAGTGCAAGGTTTTCGCGAAAAAGTAATTTAAAAAGGCATATAAACATTTATTACGATAAAAAGCCGTTTCAATGTGGGTATTGCTCTAAAAGCTACGCTCGAAAATATACGTTAGAAAACCACACTAAAAAGTGCCATGTCTTTTGTGAAGGTACGATTTTTTTTCTTTTATTAATTTTTAAGGGAAAAAGTTCTACAATCCAGTTTAGCCACTCTCTAGTTTAGTCTGTATGTTTTGTTTTGTGTACAACTTAAACATTACTTGGTTTTCTCTATTTTCCTCAAGTCGTTTTAGTTTTGGTGATTGTACTAATTAACTTATAGTCACATGATATTTTTTGAGTTTATAGGCTTAAGCAAATTAATATTACCAACAAACTACTTCGTAACATTTATGATGAGATGATGACTAAACGAATTTCAATTATCAGAAACATTTTCAGGGGTGAAACGTAAAGCCTCAAGAGTAAACATTAAACATGAACGTGCAATTTCTAATACAAAGTTGAAGCGAAGCATCGACAGCGATTTGCTGTTGCAAATTATTCAAAAGTTGCAGCAATTGCAGATTGTTAACAAATAATCTTGCAATCAACAAGTATGCAACATAGCCCTGAAGCATTTCACAAAATTGTACCTCATGCTCCTTCATGCTCATGCTTCTTCAATTTTAGTTTGAAGTGCGTAAGCCACAGGTCTTGGTCTAATAAAGATAGGATTTGTATTTTCTTCTATTTTAATTGAACATTCAAAATTTGGTATTTCTCCAATTTCTGTTGAAAATATTTCTTCGTACTTTGTAATTAGCTGTGATAATTGTAATTCTGAATTTCCTTTTGTAATCGTTTGAAGTTGATTTATCTCGGACCAATCAATCTTCAATTTTTGTAACCACTCTCTTCCAAAAATTGCATCAACATCGTTTGGTAGAACGTAAATGTTTCCATAAACAATTTGATTTTTGTAATTTATTTCCACTTCGGAAGTTCCAATTGGTTTTATAATTTCGCCAGTGTAAGTTCTTAATAGGACGGTAGTTTTATTCAATGTTTGATTTGGACAAATAGTTTTGAACCTTTTATATGAAATGGTTGACACAGCGGCTCCTGTATCAAACTCCATAACACATTGCTTTCCATTTATTGTTAAATTAATCTTCATCTTCTGTGTATTTACTGATTTATTTGTCAATTTATGTATAACCACGGTATTCAACTCTTCATATTCACTTTCTTCTTGATAAATTTGATTTAATTCTTCATCTTCACTTCCTTCTTGATTAATTTGATGTAGTTCTTTACCCTCCTTTCTCAAACAAACTTGGCTCACATGACCTTGTTTGTTGCATTTAGTGCAGTGTAAATTTGTACTTTTACATTGTGATGATCTGTGGTTATTTCTTCCACATTTGAAACATTTTCCCCAAATACTATAAGGAATTTTTGATTTTCATGGTATGTACTTCTTTTATCATCATTCCTGTATTTATTAATTTTAGAACTTTTAACTTTATTAACGTAATTTATTTGCTCATGAGCTATCATCTGTTTGCTTTCCAGTTTTGACGACTCTATGGCTAATCCAACCTTTACCGCCTCTTCAAAATTTATTTCTTTTTCTTGTAATAATCTTTCTCTAATGTCGTTATCCCTCACTCCTCGTATAAACTGTGATCTTAGGTGTGCATTAATAGATGACTTTCCGCAATGCTCACAATTAAAATTGCAGTTTGTAGTTAATTTTTTTAATTCTGCCTTAAAATTTGCAATTGACTCTCCTTCAGTCTGTATAAGAGAAGCGAATTTGTGTTGTTCCGCAACAACACTCGGCTTTGGAGATAAATGATCTCTCAAAAGGGACATTAATTCCTTAAATTTCTTGGTTTTAGGTTGATCTGGTGCAGTTAAACTTGTTAACGTGTAATACGTTTTTGCACCTAAGCAGTTTATTAAAATTTTTACGCATTTTTGATCATTTTCTTCTGTGTCATCCGTAATATTTCTTAATTCCAAATAATTTTCCAACCTTTGTAAATAGGATTCAAATGTTTCATTAGCTTCATCAAATGGTTGTAAAGTTACTCCCCGTAAATCTGTTTGATTTGCATTATGCATTTGTCGGGAATTTAATATTTCATTTTGTAACAAGCTATTTCTTGACATTTCTTGTAATGTAGAGGTTAATTGTTGTAATAATGCTTCCATTTTATTTCTGTAATCGTAATGTAATTATTGTAATAATAATTATGAAATTTATTCTGGAAAATACGTAATTATTGTAATAATAATATTCAAACGTCAAAATTTATTTTTGACAGAAAAAATATATTTTTTAACTGAACTTGTTTTTACATTTCCCTAACAACCCGATCCATCCTACTGGATCTATTCATATATCCAACACTCCTAAAGTATTTCAGTCATTACATAAGGGTGTGCGCAAATTAAAAGATTCGAGCATAGAGTCAAGAGCATATAATAGACCACAGCGTTCTGGGATACTCAAATTCAAAGCTGAGAGCATAGAGCATATTGCATCCTTGTAGGGACATATGATTCTAGCTGAAATTTCAAACAACTCTATGTAAACTCTATGATCGAAACTTCTAATTTGCGCACACCCTAAGGAGAATTCACATTGTAGCCTTGCCTATTTAGAAGAAATTGTAAATTTATGTGTTGCATTGATGAATCATTTTCCAAGTTATGATTCTTTATATCAAGATCTAATTAATGCAGTTAAACCGTTTGATTCAATATTAAATTATAAGCATAGATTGAATTACAAATCGTGGGTAGACAGATCAGTCTTAACCCTAGAATGCATAAAGTGTGTCTCCCAGACACGGGGCCATGTTTAAACTTAAATTTATTAATAATGTTACAAGCTAGACATTTTTCCTTTTAGGAATGCCTCATGTATACATTTTTACATATTACTTACAAATATTAAGATTATAGGTGACTAAGAAGTAAGATAATAGTTATTTGTTTTATAAGGAGACAAAGTGACGTTTTGTGTGACAAGACTGTGTTTGGCTGAAGAGCGAGCGTAGCGAGCGAGTCAGGCAATACAGGCGAGTCACACAAAACTACTTTGACTCCGTATAAAACATTAAATTTTTTCTGCAAACGTAAAGCGTAAAACTGAAAATTTTGATTTTTGAAAGAGCACCATCTCTTGTCAATTACTTGTAGTTCAATTGTCAAATATTTTTTAAAATTAACTTAAATTTGTAAAAAAAGCTATTTATTAAAAGCAACGAACTAATTATAAAGGAAAATTTAAAAAACATTAAATTGTTTACATTACAAATACTTAAAAAACATTTTTTACGTTAAAAATAAAAATAATGTGCGGTTAAGATTTTACTTTTCCCTCCTAGACAGACAAAAATTACTTTTCTGACAATTTTTCCTGCCTCGGCGGGAAAGTTAAACTTCACCGTTACCTATTGAGTGACACAAAGGCGACTTTTTCTGACGTTTGAAGAAAAAAAAAATAATTTGCTTCTCAACGCGTAGTAAAGTGAGTTTCGCAGACAGAATAAGATTATCGTTTGCATAAATACGAGACTACTAATTGATAGAATTGTTTTAATTCAATCTTTTTAGGTTCATTTGTATATATTTTTTATAAATGAACAATATTCAATATTATCAATAATGAGAATGACTGTTTATTTTTGGCCGTTATATATTTTTTTAGTTTGAGTTGTAAACACCAACAAGCAACCCTTCTAAGAACTTTGGATGTTACAGTTAGATTTTAACTTTCACATTATTTCCTTTATATCCTGTAAGTCCAGTTATAATTTAAAAATTTCACGCCTGTTAAGCCTACTAGTATAGGCATAATAAGATCGGAGACGGAATTAATTATTAGAAAGCTAATTTCTTCTGAAATACCTTCTATAGGTCCCCCTGTATTTCCCCAGAAAAATCCCAAGAAATCCTCCTTGGGGAACCCTCTTAAATTTTTAATAAACGGCCATCATCTTGCATTTTTCCAAGAAAACGCCATAACTCAGCAATTGACAATTATAGGAAGAGGCTATTGGTTAGATAATGAGTTTTTACAAACAATATGTTGTATAAAAATTTTCTATTCGAGCAATGGTTTTCTCACAAAATGAAATTTAAAAGAGTTATGTTTTCAAAAATAATATTAGGCAGGCAGATTGCTATGGTGAAAAAACACATGCGCTCTGATGGACAAAAAACCGTTTTACTCCGAAACGAACTATGATAAAATTACAATAAAAATATGAATTTAAAGCTGAAGGCTTCAGCTTTCATTTCCATATCTTTTGAATTTATTTTTGTTACATCTTGTGGTATTAAATAGCAAATGAAGTTTTTCATGTACCATTTTTTAAACAGTTCAAGATATTTTGTTGCAAGGATCATTTAAAAAAAATTTCCTCCAAGGATATTGTTCCTTATGAGTTATTTTTCAAAGTTATGTCATGGGAAATTAATTACATATTTATTTCAAAAAAGCATAGTGATTTTATATTGCTTTACTTTTGGTAAATTTTATTTTCCACAAAAATTTAGATTTAAAGTGCTGTAAAATGATTAAAGGGGGTGTAAACCAAAAATTAAAGTTGTAGTACAGGGGATTCTAAGAACAAATTTTTAAACCGCACATCTCTGTGATGAGCCGTTCAAAAGATAGAAGGTTTTTAAGCAAAAATGCGCTACGTCACACGAACAAATTCATGCATCGGTCGCATAGCAGCATAGCAGCATGCTAGCCTCGTAGACTAATTTCATATAAACAAAATTGTCAACTTCAGTTCAATGTCAGCTATGCGCTTGCTGGTTGCATGTATTTGTTTGTCTGACGTCACACGTTTGAAACGTTTGAAACATAAATGCTTTATATCTCGGTTAATATTTGAGCTAAAGATGTGCGGTTTTCACCGTTGTTCTTAAGATATTTTTTAGCATATTTCTACGAAAAAAAGTTTTTTTGGTTTACACCCCCTTTAATATTAAAGGTATTGAAGAAACTAAAAACTCATTATGAAGGAAAATATGTCTACTTTTTGATACACTCGTTAGATTTTACTTATTATCTCAAGTTTCCTTTTTCTATTGAATACATTGAAGAAGTAGAAAAATAGGTGATTTTTTCTTAAAATTCCTCCTAAATTAAGAGTACTGTACATTTTTAACAATCGCTTAGGCAAATGAAACATTATAGCTTATACTGTAATAATACAAAAATTAGAACGCTTTAGGATTTACTGGGGCTGCAGGAGTAGCTATTAAATTTTGTTAAAAATTTCGACAATATCCAATGGTGTGGAGATATTTCAACAGTATCATGCAAATATTCTAAAAAACGACTTTTTATGCCTTTTTAGAGTTATATAATGTCTCCAAAAGAGTTAATTGTGTAAACGAGCACATATATACAGGGCGTTTGATATATCGTGTAACACTAGATATTTCGACTTTTGTCAAAATATTAAATACATATTGTAGTAGGTAAATTAGGGTGCTGATGCTGGTGCAAAAGATGAACTCCTGAGACTTGGTACTGGTTTTCACGGGTAATCGTCAAGAGAGACTCTTACTAGGCGTTATCATTCGGAGTCAGCTGAACTCAGGTTTTTTTACAAGGTGGTAACTCATTCCCCTCCTCCTTCTTCCTTCGGGCTTGGGACCGACATCGGCGGAGTTATGAGCTGGCAACCAAAGAAAAACGAAAAAGAGGGGGGTCCACCAAGACAAGCAAGACTCGCC